>JALJVW010003518.1:33677500-34147500 GCA_024865655.1 Emberiza elegans
GAATCCCTGAGGGAGCCGGGCAGGGGCTGGAGAATCCCTGAGGGAGCCGGGCAGGGGCTGCAGAATCCCTGAGGGAGCCGGGCCGGGGCTGGAGAATCCCTGAGGGAGCTGGGCAGGGGCCGGAGAATCCCTGAGGGAGCCGGGCAGGGGCCGGAGAATCCCTGAGGGAGCCGGGCAGGGGCTGGAGAATCCCTGAGGGAGCCGGGCAGGGCTGGAGAATCCCTGAGGAGCCGGGCAGGGGCTGGAGAATCCCTGAGGGAGCCGGGCAGGGCCTGGAGAATCCCTGAGGGAGCCAGGCAGGGCCTGGAGAATCCCTGAGGGAGCCGGGCAGGGCTGGAGAATCCCCGAGGGAGCCGGGCAGGGCTCACCTGGAGCAAAGGAGGATCCCCAGGGATCTTTTCCCTCTCTGGAATTCCCTGCCAGGAGGGCACAGCCGGGGGGTCGGGCTCTGCTCCCAGGGAACGGGGGCAGGAGCAGAGGGAACGGCCTCAGGCTGGCCCAGGGCAGCTCAGGGTGGGTTTTGGGACAATTCCCTCCATGGAAAGGGTTTTCCAGCCCTGGCACAGGCACCCAGAAGTGGAATCTCCATTGCTGGGAGTGGTCCCAGACCTGTGCAGGTGGCACTTGG
Source organism: Emberiza elegans (assembly GCA_024865655.1). Classification (NCBI taxonomy): domain Eukaryota; kingdom Metazoa; phylum Chordata; class Aves; order Passeriformes; family Fringillidae; genus Emberiza; species Emberiza elegans. Next base: position 33,678,129 of record JALJVW010003518.1, read on the forward strand.
GGACAGGGTTAACGGTGATGGTTCATGGCTCATTCAGGTCTTTCCCAGCCCAAACAATTCCATGGTTTTCTATCAAGTCCCCCATGAATTCCCAGACCTTTTCCCTGTTCCACAGCCCTGAGCTGCTGTTCCAGGTCTCCCCAAACCTTTAATCCAATTAATGCCCCAGCTCCTCCATGGCACCACAGAGCTTTGAGCTCTTTTTACAGCAAAGTTGATCATTTTTCCCAAAACCCTCACTTTAATTAATGTCTGGATTTTCCTGCTGTGTCCAAGGATGACCAACGTCAGGGCTCATTAGCTAATTCCTGCTGGCCTCCATTTTCCAATAGCATCCTCTTTTTTCCCAAGGCAATTCATTTCCCCTTCAAGGCCATCCCATGGTTTGCTTTGTTCCAGCTGTAATTCCTGTGACAAAATGGGCCTGGGAGAAGATGCTGTTGGTAAAATTTCCCCTTGGAGCACTCACGGAATTTTGGGATGAGAAAAACCAAGCCTTAATTCCAACAGGTGCCTGAAGAGTTCAAAATAATTCCTGCACCAACCCTCTGACTCCAGAGTTTGGGAATGACAATTGGAAAAGAGCAAAAAGGGATGGGAAGTGCATGGAATGTGCAAAGAAAATCAAGATGGTTCATGGCTCCCTCTCTGCTGCTATTCCAAAGGGGTTTGACACATGGAATTAGGGATTATTTGCTGCTGGGATCCCGCATTCCACACTCCTTTCCATTTCTCTGGCCAAGACCACACATTTTCATTTTGTGGATTTATTTCTTCATAACTTCTCAAGATTCCTGGTGATTTTTGTTGCTGTTCCTCTCACTTCCCAGTTCACTGGTGATATCCCAGTGGGATTTTGAGGTTCCATTATCCAGGGCTAAGAATCCATCATTAATTCCATGGCACATTCACAAATAGAGCCCCAAAGAAACCTGAGAATTCCTGTGTCAGGATTTAATCCACACTTGCATTTTTCCTGCTGTAAAATCATCCCTACATTCCTCCTAGGTCCAATATCCATGGGTGAATCCTCACGTTCCTCACTTCAGCTCCTCGGATATTGCTGGAGACAGGGAGAAGTCCCCGCTCCATCTCCTTCCTCCTGACCCCATTTATTTCATCCTGATTCCATCTCCTCCATCCTGGCTCCATTTCCTTTATTTCCATCTCCTTCATTCCCTTTCCATCCTCCAGTTATTCCATCCTGATTCCATCTCCTCCATCCTTCATCCATCTCCTTCAGTTCCATTTCCATCCCTGATCCCATCCTCCTCCATCCCATCTCCTCCATTCCTGCTCCATCTCCTTCATCCCAATTCCATTTATTTCATCTTGCTTCCATCTCCTTCATCCTGGCTCCATTTCCTTTATTTCCATCTCCTCCATCCTGATTCCATTTATTTCATCCTGATTCCATCTCCTCCATCCTGGCTCCATTTCCTTTATTTCCATCTCCTCCATCCTGATTCCATTTATTTCCATCCTGATTCCATTTATTTCATCCTGATTCCATTTCTTTATTTCCATCCTTCCATTCCATTTTCTCTTCCATTTCCATCTCTTCCATTCCCATTTATTTCTCCTCCATCCCTCCATCCCAATTCCATTTATTTCATCCTGATTCCATCTCCTTCATCCATTTCCTTTATTTTCCTCCACCCCCACTCCATCTCCTCCATCCCAATTCCATTTATTTCATCCTGATTCCATCTCCTCCTCCGTCTCCCTCCCTGGTTGCTCCAGCCGGGCTCCCTGGAGACACTTCCCAAGCAGCAGCAAGGAGTGGGGAGATGAACCCCTCCAGGCTGCGATGGAACAGCAGCCAGGACAGTGATGGATTGCTTGGTGTGTTTGTCATATCAGGTGCTCCTGGCACTGTTTTTCCACGGGCTAAAAATACATCCCATAACTGTGGAATGGGTCCCAAGCTGCCCGTGGCTGATTTGATGGATCTGCTGAGCCCTGGAAAGCTCCAACTTCGTTCGGTTTCCATCTTCAGAGGAAGTGTCTGGGCCCCAGTGATAAAAAATATTGGATTTTTGGCATGAAATAATGAAAGTGTCTATAAAAACCAGCCAGATCACAGTGAATGCATCAGTGACCATTGGATAAGTCATGGAATTATGGGGTGGTTTGGGATGGAAGGGACTTTGATACCATCCCATCCCATCCCACTGTCCCAGGCTGCTCCAGCCTGGCCTTGGGCACTGCCAGGGATCCAGGGGTAGCCCCAGCTGCTCTGGCAATCCCAGCCCAGCCAGGAATTCCCAGTTCCCAATGTCCCATCCATCCCTGCCCTCTGGCAGTGGGAGCCATTCCCTGGCTCCTGTCCCTCCATCCCTTGTCCCCAGTCCCTCTCCAGCTCTCCTGGAGCCCCTCCAGGCCCTGCCAGGGGCTCTGAGGTTTTCCTGCATCCTTCCCTGCTCCAGGGGAACATTCCCAGCTCTCCCAGCCTGGCTCCATATTCCAGAGGGAGGAAATTCTATATCCACCAGTATTCCTTGGGCTGGAATGCAATTCAGCGAAGGGAGAAGACGCTGCTGTTAGAATTTCACCTTGGAGGATCTACAGAATTTGGGGATGAGAAAACCCAACCCTTAATTCCCACATTCCCTGAACACTTCAAAACAATTCCTGCACCAACCCCTTGACTCCAGAGTTTGGGAATTACAGTTCCAGGCTCAGGGGCTGGGGAGTTGCCTGGAGACATTTGGTGCCAGCAGCAGCTCCGAAGAGCCGATTTTGGGGCAGCAGCCGCAGCCCTTCGCTCTGGAGCTGTGTCCCAGGGGATGGAAGGGTCGCTGTCCCCCGGGGCTGGAGCGCTGCTCCCGCTGGGATCAATGGGAGCCGATCCATTCGTGGACACAAACAGGCCCGGGAGGAGGAGCAGCCCCTAATGAGCTCTCCTTAATGATCATTAATGGGCTCCTGCTAATGAGGGACAGCGGAATATTGGGATTCTCAAAGTGGGTTCCCGGCTGAATATCGGGATTTTTAGGGGGGCATTCCAACTGAATACGAGGAATTTTAGAGAGGGATCCCAGATTAGTATTGGGATTTTTGGAGAGATTCCCAGCTGAATATTGGGATATTTAGAGGGGGATTCCAGCTGAATATTCGGAATTTTACAGCGGTGAATATTTTGCAGGTGAATATTGGGATTTTTAGAGGGATTCTCAGCTGCATATTGGGATTTTTGGAGGGATTCCCATCTGAATATTGGGATATTTAGAGGGGCATTCCAGCTGAATATCAGGAATTTTATAGTGGTGAATATTTTGCAGGTGAACATTGGGATTTTCAGAGGGATTCTCAGCTGAATATTGGGATTTTTAGAGGGATTCCCATGTGAATATTGGGATATTTAGAAGGGGATCCCAGCTGAATGTCAGAATTTTATAGTGGTGAATAGTTTACAGGTGAACATTGGGATTTTCAGAGGGATTCTCAACTGAATATTGGAATTTTTAGAGGGATGCCCAGCTGAGTATTGGGATATTTAGAGGGGGATCCCAGCTGAATGTCAGGAACTTTATGGAGGTGAATAGTTTACAGGTGAATATTGGGATTTTTAGAGGGATGCCCATCTGAATATTGGGATTTTTGGGGAACATCCTTTCATTAGGAGTTGCCAGCCCCAGCACTGCAGGATCCAGGAACAGATTCCACTTGGATTAATAAATGTTAAGGTAAACCAGGCAGCTGGAGCTGCTCTGTCCCTACAAAGGTTTCACTTTTGAGCTCCAAATGAACTCCGGGTACAGATTTTCCTCATTGGAGCCGAGCTGCTTTAAAAATCATTGGGAATTTGGCCTGAACATGGAATTGGAATTAACCCCCTCGCTCCCGGTGTGGCTGAGCTGCCAAAGTGCTCCTAACCCTCTGGGGCTGGGCAAGGATTCCCAAAAAGAGGAGGCAAGCAGAGGAGGAAAACCCCAGAGCCATTACCTGGGGCACTCCAGGGCTGTCCAGAGGCGCTGGAAGCTCCAGGGGTGATTTTAAAGAATTTTAAAGAATTTTAATGAATTTTAATAAATTTTAATGAATTTTTCCTGGCTGAGATGTCAGCCCAGCCTCTCCAGAGGGGCTCCAGGAGCAGCTCCAGGATTGTCCTGGGCTGGATCCACAGCGCTTTGGGGCTGGGAGGGGGAATCCACCCTTGCTCTCCCACCCTGCATTCCTGGGGGGAGCAGGGGCCCCGGATCCGGGTGGGATTGGGGGGTTTATTCCCAGCAGAGGGGTTTTCTGGGATTTTCCAGCCGGGAGATGAGCACTGAGGGTGCGTGGCCTTGAGCTCTGCCCTGGAGCTGCTGGCACTGGGATGTAATCCATGGGAATGATGTCATGGCTGTGGAGATGGGAATTAGGAATTCAGGGAGCCTGGGGTGAGAGCGTTCCAAGCCCGACTCCAGCAAAGTCCCACTGGAGTCTTGCATTGCTGCACTCCGGGAGAATTCCAAGTATTCCATCAGGGGACCTGCTCGCCTTGGGGCTGCGAGAAATTTGCAACCCCAAAAAAAAAAACCCCAAAAAATCCGAATTTTGTCAATCCCACAGATTCTTCCGGCAGCTTTCCAGGTGTTTTCCTTAGAATGGTGGGAGCAGCCGGAAAATCTCTGTTCCCCATGAGGTTCCCGCTCCTCCATCACCCCAAAAATGTGGGATTGAGGTGGTCCCAGAGTCGGAGAGGTTCTTCCTCCCCCTCCCTCTCCCAGCCCATGCTCAGGTTATAAATACCCCATCTGTTCTCCAATTCCCAAATCCCACGGATGCCCTGGATGTGTCCCAACATCTCCACATCACCCAGCAGGAAAAACCCTTTCCCCAACGTTTCCCTGCCTAAAATGAGGGATATTTTTAGGGATTAGAGCCACAAACACTGGATTAGAGCGGGGGCACCAGGCAAGGAGGGATCTTGGATTGAGGCTGAAAATTCCACAATTTTAGGTCAGAACCAGGAATTTGGCTTGGCTTGGAATACCAGTGTTGGAATTAAGGTTAATTAAAATGTGTTCCGCTCTAAGCATTCTCTGTAATTAGTAAAGGATTCCTGATGAATTAACTCACAGAAAGTGCCCAAGCATTCCAGGATTTGGGAATGCTCGTGTTCTCCCCCACACCACAAAGCATTCCAGTTCAACAGCTGCAGATGCTTTCGAATGACTGAAACCTCTCCATTATTTCTCCCTCTTACTGTGCTATCCTAAAATTCATCTTTTCCCAACGTTCCTCTGGCACTGAAGGGTAAAAAGGGGAATTTTGGATACATCTCTGCGGCCGGTTCAGCCTCGGGAACGTGTCAGTTGTGTGATTCCCGGTCCGGGGTGTGTTTGTTCCCGGGAGAACAGGCAGATCTGTTCTTTGTCCTTCCCTACATGCGGCTGGAAATGAGGGATCGCTGCCGAGGTTCCTGCCGGGCGCAGGGAATTGATTCCATGGGGATGCTCTGCTCTGCCTCAGCCTCTCCCACAAGCGCCTCTGGCAGCTCCGGCTTTTTCCACCCCTTGCAGCCCAGCCGCAAATGGATTTCACCTTCCCCATCCCCACTTTAAACTCCCGATAACCTCTCCTAGGGGCGTCCATTAAATTTCGGGAGCTCGGCCATCTCCACCCGCGGGATAAACCACGGAGCTCCAAAAGCTTCCAGCACTAAAAAACATGGACAATCGATATTTCCCGGCAGGAATTTGGGTGTCAGGAGAGCGATTTTCCCGCAGGTTGTTGGAGCCCCTGCGTCCCCATCCCGCTGCCGGGATTCCCGGGAAGCGCCTCTGGGAGCGCGGATTTATCCAGGAGCCAGCGGAGCCCCCGGGAATGGGAGAAACAGCTCGGGGAGCTCGCACGGGAAGATCCCTGCGGAGGGAATGGACGGAGAAATCCAAATCCCGTGGGAGCAGCGGCTTCTCCCTGCCTGGAATGTGCCCGCGCCAAGCCACCTGTTGGTCCGGCTTGCGGCTGGGATAACAGAACCTGGCTTTTGTGCTTTCCCAAAGGCAGAATTCCCGCTGTATTCCCGGGCAGCGGGATCCCGCCGGGCTGGGCTGGGTGCTTTCCCTGGCCACAGGGGCAGGAGCGCAATTCCCGCATCTCCGGCGCGCAGGGATGCGGGTCCCGCGCTCGGCCGGCCGCGGGGCCCGGAAAAGCGCTGGAAAAGCGCTGGAAAAGGGAAGATTTAGCCCAAAAGGGAAGATTTAGCCCGGCTGGACGGGAAATGCCGGCCGGACGGGCCGCGGGGGCACAGGGAAGGCTCCATCCCGGCCGCTGCCCGCTCCCTCCGCCGCATCCCGGGACTCGCGGGCGGGAGGGAAGGGGAAAGGGGAAGAGCAGGGGAAAGGGAAGGGATGGAGGCGGACGGAATAAGGAGCCCAGACCTGTTGCCATCAGAGCACGCTTTACTTCGGCAGCCGGGGGCGGGGGCGGCCGGATCGGGCCGGGCCGGGATGGGCCGGGATGGGCGGCTCCGGCCACCCCGAGCATCTGCCGGCCTCCGGCATGCCGGGATCCATTCGCCTGATGTCTGTGAGGAGGAAAAGCTCCGAGCGGCCCCCGCGTGTCCGCGGGAGGGCTGCGGGCGGTCGGTCCGGCGGTCGGTCCGGCGGTCGGTCCGGCGGTCGGTCCGGCTCGGCGCCGCGGTCAGTACGGCCCCACCACCACCGCCTCCACCTCCTTGGACGGGCGGCGCTCCTTGACCAGAAAGTTGATCATGCCCTCGGACTTGATGAGGAGGTTGCAGCCCAGGAAGAAGATGCCGAACACCACGGTGAGGGCCAGCACGCACATGACGGCGATCTGCACCACGCGCATGATGTACAGGCTGCGCTCGTCCGCCGCCGCGCCGCTGCCGTCGGTCACCACGGAGGCGGCGGTGCAGCAGCGCAGCGCCCGCTCCAGCTCCAGCGCCGCGCCCCCGGCCCCCGCCAGCAGCCCCGCCGCCGCCGCCGAGGAGCCGTTCGGGGCTGCCGGCATTCCCAGCGAGCCGTTCATCCCGGCTGGAGCCCCCAGCGAGCCGCTCACGCCCGCCGGCAGCCCCGCCGAGGAGCCGTTCATCCCTGCCGGCAGCCCCGCCGCCGCCGCCGCCGCATGCAGGCGGCCCGAGCCGGGCCGGGCGGAGCCGTGCCGAGCCCAGGCGAGCCCAGGCGGGCCAGGCGGAGCCGTGCCGAGCCCAGGCGAGCCCAGCCTGGCCGCTCCGCGCTGCCCCGCGCCCGCGGAGCCGCCGCGCTGCCCGCCCGGCACCGCCCGCTCCGCTCCTGCTCCGCCCCGCGGGGCAGCCGGGGAGGGAGCGGGGTGGGCTGGGAGGGACGGGAGCGGCGCTGGGATGGAGATAGGGAGGGTGGGGATAGGGAGGGGAGAGGGAGGAAAGGAGGGTTTGGGTGGCGAGGGAGGGGGAGAAGGGAGGGGAGAAGGTTTGAGCATGGAGGAAGGGGAAAGGGGAAGGGTTTGGATGGGGAGGGAGCGGGAGAAGGGAGGAGAAGGGTTTGGGGCAAGAGGGGGAAAAGGGACGGGAGGGATGGGAAAAGGTCAGGGAGGGGATTTGGGGGGACAGAGGAGGGGTCGGCGTGGGAAGGGGAGCGACTTTGGGGGGAATGCGTGGGAATCGGGATGGGGGGTCAGGAAAATGGGGAGGGCGGCGTTTTTGGGAAGAGGGAAGAAGGTCCGGCACGGCAAAGGGTCGGGAAGGGGAGCGGGTTTGGGGAGGAGGGAGGGGGCGCGGGGAAGGGATTGGGGGCACAGAGGGGCTGGGAGGGGGCGCTGGGTGTGGCGAGGGGAGGATTTGGGGGTCAGGAGAATGGGATTGGGGTCCTGCAGATCTGGAATGGGGCAAGGGAGGGATGCGAGGGGCGTTTAGGGAATGGGTTTTGGTGGGAGAAGTTTGGAGAGGGATGAGGAGGGGGGTTTGGGAGAATGGAGGGGTTTGGGGAATGGGGAAACAGGATTATTGCCCGTGGAGTTTGTGCTGGGTTTGGGCAAACCCAGGGATTTCAGGGATGGACTTTCCTGAGGGAGGGGCCTTTGGGAAGTGGCTCTGAGGGAATGGGTTTGGGAGCGCTTTTAGGGGAACTGGCAGAGATCAGATTTAGTGGGACTGGGATTTCCCACGCGGATTTTAGTGGGAGCGAGCTGCGGGCTGTGCACTCCCAGGGAAGTGGGAGTGGGGTTTTTTTGGGGGAAACACATTTTGGAGGAGGTTTCTGCGCTGAGGGGTGCAGGGCCAGTCCTGGGAGCTGCGGGAAGAGCCAGAGCAGCCCTTTGGGGCCCTGCGGGCTGGGCTGGTGGAACCCCCATTCCCAAAGTTCCCCCAGCTCCGTTTTCATGGCAGATCCAGCTCCGAGCGTTTTGGAGCCTTCCCGAGTGCGCGGGGCGGTGCCAGAGGAGCGGTGCCAGCCGGGTGTGACACCGGGGAGCCCTGGATCCCACTGCCCATCCCTGCCCGAGCACCCCGGGGAGCCAAACTCCTCCCAGGAGCCTGGGCATTGTTGGGAATTGTTGGGAATTCTCGTCCCCCTCCGCTCAGGGCAGTGCCCCGGACCAGTTTCCCACGGGGGATTTTGGGCGTTTGGGAACAGCTGGAGGGTGGCAGCGGCTCCCGACAGGCAGAGCCGTGGGCTGGATGAGTATCCTGGCATTTCAGCTCCCCGGCGCTCCCAGGGATGGGCAGCGCGGCTGGGCCCAGCTCCCAGCTCCGGCCCAGCCATGACTTGGAGATTTCCTGGAGGAGAGCGTGGATGCGGAGCTGGGAGCTGCAGCCGGGTTTAACCCTGTGCTGTCCTTCCCGAGTGGGATTGGGATCATCCCAAACTGCCCCAGGGATGCGTGTGCGATCATCCCAACCTGCCCCAGGGATCCGTGTGTGGAATTGGGATCATCCCAAACTGCCCCAGGGATGCGTGTGCGATCATCCCAAACATCCCCAGGGATCTGTGTGGGATCATCCCAAACTGCCCCAGGGATGCGTGTGAGATCATCCCAAACAGCCTCGGGTATTTCTGTGTGGAATTGGGATCATCCCAAACAGCCCCAGGGATCCATGTGGGATCATCTCAGCCCCAGGGATCCATGTGGGATCATCCCAAACAGCCCCAGGGATCTCTGTGTGGGGATGGGATCATCCCAAACTGCCCCAGGGATGTGTGTGGGATCATCCCAACCTGCCCCAGGGATCCGTGTGTGGAATTGGGATCATCCCAAACTGCCCCAGGGATGCGTGTGGGATCATCCCAAGCAGGCCCAGGGATCCGTGTGGGATCATCCCAAACAGCCCAGGGATCCGTGTGGGATCATCCCAAACAGCCCCAGGGATCCGTGTGGGATCATCCCAAACAGCCCCAGGGATCCATGTGGGATCCCTGTAGGACCAGTGGGGCTGGGACAATCCCTGCCCACGGGGGTGTGGTGGCCCTGGGGATTTCCTGGGAGGTTCCTCATGGGAATGACCCGGCGGACAGGCCAAGGCCTGGAGAAAGGATGTTTTCCAAACCCCTTCCAGCTGATTCGTCCTGCTGTGGCGGCTTGGGGCGGCACTTGGGACTCAGTGCTGGGGGAGTTTTGGACTCAATGACCTGGGGGCTTTTCCAATGAAGCCATTCCATGATTCTGCATGAACTGGATGGTGGATGCCACCTGTGCCCCTGTCCTGTCCCCTGCGCCTTTAGGGGTCACCTTTAGGGGTGACAGTGCCCCGTGGGGTCCCCTCACTGCCGAGATCCTCCCGGCAGCAGGGCCGTGCTGGCCCTGCCTCGCTCCCTCATCCAGTGGGAACATTCTGTTTTCCTGCTGGAAGGAGAAGATGGGATTGATTCTAAGGAGCCAAGGGAGGGCTGGCAGCTCCTGCAGCCAGGGGAAAAGCTGGAAGAGCTCTTGGAGCTCCACACCATTCCCCTTTGGAGCGTGGCTCTCTCCCTTCTCAGCAGGCACGTGGCTCCAGCTCTGTCCTTGAGCTCTTCACCTCCAGGTCTTGGCAACTCCAAGGGAAAATGCTTCCCACCCTGGAGTTATGGCAGGAAAAATCCCATCCCTCAATTAGGACAGGAACAATCTCATCCCTAAATTATGGCAGGAACAATCCCATCCCTCTATTATGGCAGGAGCAAGCCCATACCTCAATGAGGACAGGAACAATCCCTAAGTTATGGAAGGGATAATCCCATCCCTCAATTAGGACAGGAAAAATCCCATCCCTAAATTATGAGAGGAACAATTGGAGGCAGGAAGGTTCCTGTTCCCTCCCTGTCCTTTCCCCCATCCCTGTCCCATTCCCCCATCCCTGTCCCACACATCCCTGTCCTTTCCCCCATCCCTGTCCCATTCCCCCATCCCTGTCCCACACATCCCAGTCCCATTCCCCATCCCTGTCCCATTCCTCCATCCCTGTCCCATTCCCCCATCCCTGTCCCATTCCCCCATCCCTATCTCATTCCCCCATCCCTGTCCCACACTTCCCTGTCCCATTCCCCATCCCTGTCCCATTCCTCCATCCCTGTCCCATTCCCCATCCCTGTCCCATTCCCCCATCCCTATCTCATTCCCCCATCCCTGTCCCACACTTCCCTGTCCCATTCCCCACCCCCGTCCCATTCCCCCATCCCTGTCCCATACTTCCCTGTCCCATTCCCCACCCCTGTCTCACACATTCCTGTCCCATTCCCCATCCCTGTCCCCCTTATCCCGGCCCTGCTCCCTGATTCCCGGTGTCCCACTCAGCCCCGTATCCCGGAATGCGGAGCGGGGCCGGGATTGCCGGGAGAGCAGTGACACCTAGTGACATTCTGGATACCGGGATGTCGGGATATCGGGACACCGGGATCCAGGCACCGGGATCCAGGCACCGGGACGCGGGAATGAGCCCGGGAACCGGGACGGGCCCAGCGCGGGCTCCGGGCAGCCCCTTCCCCGCCGCTCCCCTTTTCCAAGGGTAAATCCCATTCCCGAAATCCCAGGAGCAGCGGGCTGGCTCGCTGTCTCTGCAGAGCTCTGCTGCTCTCCTTGGGCTTCAGATTCCCGGGAATCCCACGGCTGGAATCACAGATCATGGAAGGGTTTGGGACTGGGAGGGACTTTAAATGCCAGCGCATTCCACCTTTTCCATGGACAGGGATACCTGTCACCATCCAGGCTGGCAGGGACCTCCTGCAGCCACCACACCTCCCTGTGGGAATAACCCTGGCAATCCCCCTGCCTGATAAAAACCTGGGAATCTCCACAGGGAAATTTTAGGACCCTGGCAGCTTTGATTTTTCCCTGTATTTGTTCCCCTACATTTTGACTTTGGTTGTGATTGGAATTTGTTCTGTTCTGAGCAGGGCAATGCACACAAAATTTGGGAAAGGATTGTGCCAGGATCCCTTTCACCCCGGGATCCAGCTGGGAATCCACACTGCCAGCAGGGCCAACATCCCACTCCAGCATCCTCCTTTTTGGGATATAAAAATCCCCTGCTTGCTTCTGCTCCAGTTACAGAAGTGGGATAAGCAGGAATGAAAGTGTGGAAACAATCCCATGGATGGGTGGGATGAGGAGCTGCTGAGAGACCCCAGAGGCCATGGAGATGTTCCAAGGCTGGGAGAGCTGGGAATGTTCCCCTGGAGCAGGGAAGGCTCCAGGCAGAGCTCAGAGCCCCTGGCAGGGCCTGGAGGGGCTCCAGGAGAGCTGCAGAGGGACTGGGGACAAGGGATGGAGGGACAGGAGCCAGGGAATGGCTCCCACTGCCAGAGGGCAGGGATGGATGGGACATTGGGAACTGGGAATTCCTGGCTGGGCTGGGATTGCCAGAGCAGCTCTGCACACTTTGCAGCTCCAGGAAGGATCCTTGGGAATGCAATCCTGGTCTGAAGTCACCGTTATCAGTTTGATACCGACAAATTCCCATTAGTATCAGACATCCAGTCAATAGGGATTTTTTTAAACTTCCCAAAAGTTTGGGATCATGGGATAATGTAGGAAACTCCAGTCACATTCCCAGAGCAGCAGTGACGGAGTTTTATACAAAGAACAGCTGCAATTCCAATTAAAGTCCAATTAAACAACAGTTAAATGAATCTGCTGGTGCCATCCCATCCTTTTCCCAGGGAATGGAACAGCTTTCCCAATGAGTGGCTTTATTGGAATATTTGAAGAGGATGGCGTGCTCTCTTTCTTTGGGATCTGGGAGTGAAATCCCAAATGCAGGTGCAGGCATCAGCCCTTCCCACCCCTGGATATCAGATCCAGGTGTCCTGGGTTGGGAAGGGCCTTGGCAAAAGGGGAAAACGAGGCTGGGGCGCTGAGCCTGGCTTAGATAAAACAGAGCTCTGAGTTAGGCCTGGCTTTGCTGCCTGGCCCAGGGGGTCCTGGGGCTGAATTCCTCCTCCTGGAAGTGCAATGGGAAAGGAAAGGTGGGATCCATGGGTTTTAAATGGATTTAATGGTGGGATGGGACAGGAGAGGCTCCTCAGGAGGGGTTCCCAGGGCCTGATCCAGGCTCTTCTCCTTGGGATGAGCCCGAGGAGCTGCTGGTGCTTCCCAAATCCAGCAAAACCTCCTGGGTCTTTTTGGGAACAGTTGGATTTTCAGCTCTTCGAGCAGGGAATTCCACAAATCCCCTGGAGCACTGGTCTACGCTGGGGATTTTCCCCAGTTTCCTGCCTTTATTCCCATAGTTTCTTCCATTTCTTGGAAGCTTGGAAAAAGGGGATAGTGCTGGCTCCAGAGCAAAACCAGGGAATGCAGGAACCTCCTTGGGTGCAAACCTGGCTCTTTTCCACCTGTTTTCCGCACATTTGGAACATTTAATGAAAGTTAAAATGTGCAAAGGATATTTTCCTGCAATAATTTTTTTCCTGCAATAATTTTTTTCCTCTAATAATTTTTTTTCCTGTAATAATTTTTTTCCTGTAATTTTTCTATTTTTCCTATATTTATTCCCCCCCCCCCCCCTTTTAAAATTTTAATTTTTCTTTTGCTGCATTTTCATTTTTTAAATTTTTCAACTCTCCAGCGGGGATGGGAAGTTTTCTTTGGGAGAGAGGAGGAAAATATGCCAAGGAATTATGAGGGAAATGGGAGGAACCTTTCCAGGGCCTGGACATCTCCTTCCCTCTCCTGATTTTCTCCTGCTTTCCTTTGTTGTGGATTGGCCAGAGGCTCACTGAGATCTGAAAAATGAATAAACCCTAAATCCTGGAATTATGTTGGAGCCTGGCACATGGGAACCTGGAATTAGAGGAAAAGTTCTGGGACTGCCAGGCTTAAAATTTAGCATTTTTAATTAGCATTTTCCAGCTAACTTTGGAGTTTATTGTTCTCTCTTTGCTGTATCCAAAGGCTCCATGGAATTTTCTTGCACACAATTAAAAAGGAATTTTTGGGGGAATATTTAATTTTTTTGCTGTTTCCTGGACGTTTTTAATTCCAGCAAAATTTGGATTTTTGGTTTCTGTACAAAATCCATTCCCTGTCTCTAACGATCCAAGGCTATTTAGGAGGGAATTTCTTTTCCCAATTAAAACTCTTCTTTTTCCTTGCTGGAAACGCCAGGAATTTAAGGATCCCTTTGTCTCCAGGCACGGGAGCGGTGTCCTGGTTCTCACCTCCCAAAATCCGGGAATGCTTTGGAAGGGTCCCCCCAGCCCAGCCCATCCCAGGATTTTTCCATGAGTACAACAGAAGGAGGTTCCTGCTGCCTTTCCAAAGGGTTGGGATGGAACCCACCATTCCATCATGGAATTCTGCTGGTCTGCCCAAAGGCAGGGCAAAAACTCAGAGGAATTTTCAGGATGTGCTGGGAAGAGAATAAATAATTCATTAAATATTTTAATTAGTGAAAAAATCCTTTATTGCTTATTTTATCAGGGGAAAAAAAAGCTTTTATTGCTTATTTTAAAAGGGAGAAATGCTTTTATTGCTTATTTTACAAAGGGAAAAAACCTTTTATGGGTTACTTTATGAAAAAAAAAGGATTTATTCCTTATTTTATTAAGGAAAAATGCCCTTATTCCCTGTTTTATAAAAGGAAAAATGCATTTATTGCTGACTTTATAAAGAAAAAAATTCTTTTATGACTTATTTTATAAGGAAAAAATAATTTTATGACTAGTTTTATAAGGAGAAAAATACTTTTATTACTTATTTTTAAGGAAAAATTTTTTATTGCTTATTTTATACACAAAAATGCTTTTATTGCTTATTTTGTAGGACAAAAAGGTTTTTATTACTTAATTTTTAAGGGGAAAATGTTTTTATTGCTTATTTCTTATGTGGCAATATTTTAATTAATTATTTTTTAAGGAGAACATTTTTTTTATCGCTTCTGTTTTTGGATGAGGAACAAATCCAAAGTGCCGGGAGATTTCTTGTGTCAAAGGAATTCTGTTTGTGCGTTTGGTGTTCATTAAAAATCCATTTGTTAATTATAACATAAAATTTATTATTATTATTATTATTATTATTATTATTATTATTATTATTATTATTATTATTATTATTATTATTATTATTATTATTATTATTATTCTACAAATGTTATTATTTAATTCCCAACAATCAAAGGTGGGGAGTCCGGAGTTTCTGGCACTGCTGGTCAGACGGGAGAGGGAGAGGAGGGCCGGGATCCCTGGAAAACCTCACTGGAGCCAGCCTGAGAGAGCTGGGAATGTTCCCCTGGAGCAGGGAAGGCTCCAGGCAGAGCTCAGAGCCCCTGGCAGGGCCTGAAGGGGCTCCAGGAGAGCTGGAGAGGGGCTGGGGACAAGGGATGGAGGGACAGGAGCCAGGGAATGGCTCCCAGTGCCAGAGGGCAGGGATGGATGGGACATTGGGAACTGGGAATTCCCAGAGCAGCTGGGGCTGCCCCTGGATCCCTGGCAGTGCCCAGGGCCAGGCTGGAGCAGCCTGGGATAGTGGGAGGTGTCCCTGCCATGGCAAGATGGATTGGGATGGACTTTAAGGTCCCTTCCAACCCAAACCATTCTGGGATTTATCCATGAATCCCTGACAGAATCGCCCCAATCTGGGTAGCCTTTGCCCTGCTCCTCCTGCACAGAGGGATGAGCAGCTTTTACCGTTTGGTTTGCTTTCCCTGAGAGCGAATTTCCCAAAAAAAAAAAAGTCAGGAAATTCCACCCAGATGCCGGCAGGAGAGCTGGAGGCCCCGGGACTGAGGGGTGGGAATGCGGAATGGCCCCGGGGATTGGGAGCGGCCCTGGGGATGGAAACCTGTCCTGGTGCGGGCCTGGAATCAACAGATGTGCTCCAGGGCCCGCGCCTGCTTCCCCGGGTTCCCCTTGGCCCGTCCGGCCTTCCCCTGCTCCCTCAGCACCCCATCCCACATTTCCCAATCCCCTCACCATCCCAGCCTTGCCCTGCTCCCTCAGCACCCCATCCCACATTCCCCAATCCCCTCACCATCCCAGCCTTCTCCTGCTCCCTCAGCACCCCATCCCACATTGCCCAATCCCCTCACCATCCCAGCCTTGCCCTGCTCCCTCAGCACCCCATCCCACATTCCCACATCCCCTCTCCATCCCAGCCTTCCCCTGCTCCCTCAGCACCCCATCCCACATTTCCCAATCCCCTCACCATCCCAGCCTTCCTCTGCTCCCTCAGCACCCCATCCCACATTTCCCAAGCCACTCTCCATCCCAGCCTTGCCCTGCTCCCTCAGCACCCCATCCCACATTCCCCAATCCCCTCACCATCCCAGCCTTCCCCTGCTCCCTCAGCACCCCATCCCACATTTCCCAATCCCCTCACCATCCCAGCCTTGCCCTGCTCCCTCAGCACCCCATCCCACACTCCCCACATCCCCTCATCATCCCAGCCTTCCCCTGCTCCCTCAGCACCCCATCCCACATTCCCACATCCCCTCATCATCCCAGCCTTCCCATGCTCCCCTCGGCCCCTCCACCTCCCTTATCTCCCCTCAGCACCCCATCCCACATCCTCCCGTCCCCTGCTCTCACCTCTCCCTCCCGCATCCCTCTGCTCTCCTCCTCACCGCTTCCCACACTGTTCCACCCCCCTCAGCATCCCCGCCTTCCCCCGATCTCCTCGGCCCCCCGACCCCCTCTCCATCCCAGCCTTCCCCTGATCCTCTCTCCATTGCAGCCCCCGACCCCCTCTCCATCCCCGCCTTCCCCCGCTCCCCTCGGCCCCTGATCCCCTCTCCATCCCAGCCTTTCCTCGGCCCCCATCCCAGCCCCCGACCCCCTCTCCATCCCCGCTGCCTCCTCTCCCTCCCCATCCCCGCCTCTCCCACCCTCCCGCGCCGCCTCCGCCCCTTCCCTCCGTGCGCGATTCGTGAGGCCGGAGCCGCCCCCGGCACCTGCCCGGCCCTCCCTCCCCATCCTCTCCCTCCCATCCTCTCCCATCGCTCCCCATTGCTGCCCTGGGCCCATCCCCCGCAGCATCGCTCCCCTCGGGAGCTGATCCCCTCTCCATCCCCCCCCATCCCAGGCCCGGGGCCCCCCTCTCCCCCCGCCCCTCTCCCTCCCCATCCCCCCTCTCCCACCCTCCCGCGCTGCCTCCCCCCTTCGGGCCGAGCCGAGCCCCCGCCGGAGGCCGAGAGCCCCTGGACACTGCTGAGAGCCCCCCAGCACTGGCGGGGGTAAACACCCCGACTCTGCTGAGCCCTCGGACTGACGGGTCTGAGCCCCCTGGACACTGCTGAGCCCCGGACTGGAGCTGCTGAACGTCCCCGGACGCAGCTGAAAGCCCGGACTGACGGGGCTGAATCCCCGGCTGGGGCTGGACCCCCCCGGACGCTGCTGAGACCCCCCCGGACGCTGCTGAGACCCCCGGACGCTGCTGACCCCTCGGACACAGCTGCTGAACGTCCCCCAGGCTGAAAGCCCGGACTGCTGGGCCCCCGGCACTGGAGGCCGAACCTCCCTGGATCCTGCTGGATCCCTCAGGGCTGAGCCCACCCCGGACACTGCTGAGCCCTCGGACGGACGGGGCTGAGCCC
Organism: Emberiza elegans; assembly: GCA_024865655.1. Lineage (NCBI taxonomy): Eukaryota > Metazoa > Chordata > Aves > Passeriformes > Fringillidae > Emberiza > Emberiza elegans. The sequence continues at coordinate 33,695,062 of JALJVW010003518.1, forward strand.
CCCAGACGCTGCTGAGAACCCCAGGATCCTGCCGATCCCTCAGACTGACGGGGCTGAGCTGAGAACCCCAGGATCCTGCCGATCCCTCGGACTGACGGGGCTGAGCCCACCCCGGACACTGCCGAGCCCCCCGGGCCGGTTCTGAGCTCGGGGCTCCGCCGCAGGTGAGGCCGGGGGGGTCCATGCCGGGCGCCCCTCGCTCCTTCGGCCGCGGCTCCGTGATCCCGAGGGATCTCCTGGCTCCCGGCTCCGTGATCCCGAGGGATCTCCTGGCTCCCGGCTCCGCTGCCCCCGCTGTCCCTGATCGCGGCTTTCCCGGGGGCTTTGGTTAATCCGGGCTCAGCCGGGCTGGGCCAGCGCTGTGCGAGCAGCCCTGAGCCAGCCCCGGCGCCGGGCTCTGCTCGGCTGCTCCCAAGGGAGCCCCGCTGGGCCGCGAGGGAGCGTCCAGATATCCCTGGGAAACCGCGCGGAGGCTGCCTATGGTATGGAGCGGCGGGTTATCAGTTTTTTCCTGGGCTTAGGGATGTCAGGATTCCCTGCAATAACGTTTTGGGTTCTGGATTTCACCCCTAGGTTTCCCTGGAATTCTGCTTTGGGCTGCCAGGGTTCCCTGGAATCGTGTTTGGGGCTGCCAGGATTCCCTGGAATAGCGCTCAGGGCTGGGGATTGCAGCCGTAGGTTTCCCTGGAATGATGTTTTGGACTTTCAGATTTCCCTGGAATAGCACTTTAGGATTCCCTGGAATAGCGCTCAGGGCTGTGGATTTCAGCTGTAGGTTTCCGTGGAATGATGTTTTGGACTGTCAGATTTCCCTGGAATAGCACTTTGGGCTGCCAGGATTCCCTGGAATAGCGCTTCAGGGCTGTGGATTTCAGCTGTGGGTTTCCCTGGAATAATGTTTTGGGCTGTCAGGTTTTCCTGGAATGATGTTTTGGGGCTGTCAGGTTTCCCTGGAATCACATTTTGAGCTGCCAGGATTCCCTGGAATGGTGTTTTGGACTGCTAAGATTCCCTGGAATTGCATTTGGGGCTGTCAGATTTCTCTGGAGTGATGTCTTGGACTGTCAGGATTCCCTGGAATGATGTTTTGGGCTGCCAGGATTCCCTGGAATCGCATTTGGGGCTGTCAGATTTCTCTGGAATGATGTTTTGGGCTGCCAGGATTCCCTGGAATCGCATTTCCCTGGAATGAATGATGTTTTTTGGGCTGGCATTCCCTGGAATCGCATTTGGGGCTGTCAGATTTCTCTGGAATGATGTTCCCTGGAATGGTGTTCGGGCTGGCATTCCCAGCCGCAGGATTCCCTGGAAGCTCCTCAGCCTGGCTGCTTCCCGGTTTTCCCGGTGCTTTCTCCCAATGCTCGCACAGAGCAGGATGCCGGGATGATTCCACTTAAATTCCATTTCAATTCCACTTAAATTCCTCCCGCATGGAGTAAGGATAGAAACAGCCCACACTGCTGGAAATGGGGTTTGGCTCGGCTGTTAAGAGCTGGGATTTTCCCAGAAAATCCTAAAGTTGGGATGCCAGCTGCTTTCCCAGGAATCGGGGAAAAGCCCCGTCGGAGCTGACAGAAAATCGAGTTTATTTTCCGTTTCTTTTCCGTTTTTTCGTTAGAAATTGAATCGGTCTGAATGGAAAAAGAGAAAATAACTGGCAAAAGCTGTTTTTTGTCGGAAAATAAGGGCTGGAATTTACTTGGGCGCTGGGAAAAGGGGAGGAAAGATTAACGGGAGATTAAGGCACGCTGGGAATGATGGAGGCAAAGATTATTTTAACTCTTGGTGGCTGCTGGCCTTTGAGGGGAGATGAGGCCTTAAAACTTGAATTTCTAAGGTATTTTTAGGACTTTCTAGGTTATATTTAGGTGGGTTTCATGTGTTTTTTTGGTATTTTTAAATTTTTCCTCGTGCTGCACATTCGGTGTTTTGTGTTATCAATGAAACCACGCTTTAGGAAAATACCAGTAAAAAAATCTGTTTCTTCTTGTGTGAAAATCTCATTTTCTTGAGTAAAACCCTCTTTTTTTTTTTTTGGCTAAAAATCTGTTTTTCTTGTGTAAAAACCTAATTTTTTGAAGTAAAACCCTCCTTTAATTGTGTAAAAAACCTGCTTTACTTGTGCAAAAAAAAGTGACATTATTATTTAAAAATCTGCTTTTCTTGTGCAAAAGAAAAGTGGTTTTCTTGTCTAAAAACCTGCTTTACTTGTGCAAAACAAAGTGATATTTTTTTAAAACCTGCTTTACTTGTGCAAAAAAAGTGATATTATTATTTAAAAATCTGCTTTACTTGTGCAAAACAAAGTGATATTATTATTTAAAAACCTGCTTTACTTGTGCAAAACAAAGTGATATTATTATTTAAAAATCTGCTTTACTTGTGCAAAAAAAAGTGGTATTATTATTTTAAAATCTGTGGTTTTTGGGTCAAAATCTGCTTTTCTTATGTAAAAAGCTGCTTTTTTTCAAGGAAAAAAATCTGCCTTTTTATTTTTTTCCTCCCCAGTTGAAGCGGGGAGGGGAGGGGCAGGATCCCACACGGTTCTGGGGTTTTCTGGCTGTTCCCACCTTCTTCCCACCTGCTCCAGAAGCAGCTCCTGGTTTTTAGGAGCGAGCGCTGCCAGAGCTCTCCCCACCACCTCCACCCCCAGCGCCCCATTCCGTAGGAAATTTGGGCTGCTTCAAACGTGGGGATGTGTGGAATGGGGTGCAGTTCCTCCCTCCTCGTGTTTATGGGATTTCTCCTGCATCCCCTGGAGTCAAACCCCACTGGTTTGCAAACTGGCAGGAAAATCGCGGCTCGTGAAGGAAAAGTGGAATTGCCTGCAGAGAAGGAATTGGGAGTCTCTGCTTTATTTATTTATCTTTTTTGAGTTAGTCAATTCCACAGGGTTTTGTCCATCGGGTCATTCCAATGAAAGCTTTTCCTGGGAATGTGGGAGATTGAGCTCCGTGTGCCTGCACCTTTATGGACATGGGGAAATAGGTTTGGGGTGTTTTATGCTTTATTTTGAAATCCCTAAGAGTGAGAGCCGATCAATCCCAACAAATCTGCCTCCCTCAAAGAGCAGGAGATGAGGCGGGAATAAAGCAGGGATGGACGGAGGAGATCCCAGTCCTTTTGTGAGGATGAGGGAGCCAGTGGGATTTAGACAATTTCTTGGTTGTCGTGCTGGGCTTTTGGTGCTCAGAGATTTGGGTTCTCTCCTCATCTGTTGGATGGGAAAAGGGGAAGGAATTTGCTTGGGCACAGCTCCGTGGGGCCATCCCGTGCTCCATGGCTTCCTCAGATCCCAAATGCTGGAAAGGGACCTTCAGGATCGCTGATGCACCCCCACAGTCCCCCCCTGGCCTGACATTCCTGCAGCCTCGGGAATGTGCATTCCTTCATTTCCCTGCTCCTTGGGCCACTCAGGCTCTCTGCAGCGTTTCCTTGGGCTGGAGGAGCTGGAAAACTCCTCCAGAGTGGATGTGCCTGATGCAGAATTCCCAGCTTTCCCTTCTGATAAATTAAAGGATTCTTTCTCACAGCTGTCCGCAAAAGAAATTGGGTTCACAGTGGGGTGCGAATGGCCCTCGTGGCAAACAGGAGATCCTTGTGTTGGAGGAGCTGGAAAACTCCTGGGGGGGATGTGCCGAGCTGTCAGTGCCACTCAGTGCTCTGCATTTCCCTGGAATGTGGGAGCTCTCCCAGCTCTGGAATGGGAACAAACAGAGGCAGCTGATCAGCCTTGAGGAGGCTCCTGCAGGGGAGAAATCCTGGGAGAGGTGGAGGTTTGGGAGTGGGAGATGCCAGGACTGCCTGGGAACGAGGAATTTGGGAAGCTGGTGAGCAAAGTGCTGCAATTTGCTTTTCTAGGTGGGCTGTGTTTGAGGGAAAAATCTGGAAAAAGCAGTGGGAGCAGCATTTGGAGCCTTTAACATATAGGAAAAGGGGTTGTCCTCCAATAGTTGGGAGTTAATTCCCAAAGTTTTGGTTGTTCTGGAGGATCTGTGGCTGCTCCATCCCTGGAAGTGTCCAGGGCTGTGTTGGATGGGGCTTGGAGCACCCTGGGATAGAGGAAGCTGTCCCTGCCCATGGATTAATGTCCCTTACCATCCGAACCATTCCATGGTTCTGCGATATTCCATTAAGATTTAGGGGGTTTAAAATCTTTATTTGAATTATCTGCAGCACCAGCCCAGCCCCAGGACTTTATTTAAAGGAAGGAATCAACCCAGGTGAGCTCTTCCCAAGTTTCCCACCTTGTGGCTCCGGAGCTGCTGGCAATGTGGTGTTGGAAGGATGGAGCTGGGGGAGCCTGGAATTGCGTGGCTGTGCCTGAACCAAGCCCCCAGAGGTTTTCCTCCTGAGGTCTGGGATGAGAGGAATTAATGAGGCTTTTCCACTTCAATTCCTGAGTCACAGGAATGAATTCCCAGGGGAAGAATGGGGCTATTAATAAATTTCAGGAGAGGGGAGAGGCAGAAAAAACTGAGTTCTTAAAACACAAAACACTGTGTGGCTCTGACTAAAGGTACCTGATTGCTTTTCTTTTTCCTTCCCCCTATTTTTATTCCTTGCTAAATGTGCAAGAGCTTCCCTGGATTGATCTTGGAGTTTGACAGTTCTGCCATTAAAAGTTCTTCCTTATCCATGAATTAATGAGCTGCTCATGGAATTAAATGATGATTTTTGGAGGGTGTATTTTATATTCAGGTTTGCTTAGATCAGTGCAGCCCTAAAATCCAATTTTAAATTGGAAAGGGGGAGTTTCAAACCTTCCTGGCCAAATTTTTTTATTTTGTGGTGAATCCCAGGACAGCTGTGAGAAATAATCCTGTAATTTATCAGAGGGGAAAGCTGTGAATTCCGCATCAGGATTCTGCCTTTCTTAGGTGGAAAAATGTATTTGTGAGTGATTTAATTCCCGCTTGGCAATTTCTCCTGGCAAACTTCCCGAGCCCTGTGTGGCTCTGCCTGAAGCAGGGGAGTCCTGGAATCCTCAAACCTCTCTTGCTGCAGGGTTTTGGGGGGGTTCCCTCCAGATTTCCTAAAAATTCCATGAAAAATTCCAATTCTGCAGCCATGGGCTGAGTGCTCATGAGCAGGAGCATCCCTGAGTGTCAGGTGCTGCTTTAGATTTGCCAGTGGGGATTGAACCTGGGTGAACTGCTCCTAAACCTCTGGAGTTCTGCTCCCTAGGATCCATGGCAGCAGGGATTGAACCTGGGTGAGCTGCTCCCAAACCTCTGGAGTTCTGCCCTCTGGGATCCATGGCAGCAGGGATTGAACCTGGGTGAGCTGCTCCTAAACCTCTGGAGTTCTGCTCCCTGGGATCCATGGCAGCAGGGATTGAACCTGGATTAAGTGCTCCTAAACCTCTGGAGTTCTGCTCTCTGGGATCCATGGCAGCAGGGATTGAACCTGGCTGAGCTGCTCCCAAACCTCTGGAGTTCTGCTCCCTGGGATCCATGGCAGCAGGGATTGAACCTGGATTAAGTGCTCCTAAACCTCTGGAGTTCTGCCCTCTGGGATCCATGGCAGCAGGGATTGAACCTGTCTGAGCTGCTCCCAAACCTCTGGAGTTCTGCTCCCTGGGATCCATGGCAGCAGGGATTGAACCTGGGTGAGCTGCTCCCAAACCTCTGGAGTTCTGCTCCACAGGATCCATGGCAGCAGGGATTGAACCTGGGTGAGCTGCTCCCAAACCTCTGGAGTTCTGCTCCACAGGATCCATGGCAGCAGGGATTGAAACCTGGCTGAGCTGCTCCCAAACCTCTGGAGTTCTGCTCCCTGGGATCCATGGCAGCAGGGATTGAAACCTGGGTGAACTGCTCCTAAACCTCTGGAGTTCTGCTCCCTGGGATCCATGATTGAAACCTGGGTGAGCTGCTCCCAAACCTCTGGAGTTCTGCTCCATAGGATCCATGGCAGCAGGGATTGAACCTGTCTGAGCTGCTCCCAAACCTCTGGAGTTCTGCTCCATAGGATCCATGGCAGCAGGGATTGAACCTGTCTGAGCTGCTCCCAAACCTCTGGAGTTCTGCTCCACAGGATCCATGGCAGCAGGGATTGAAACCTGGATTAAGTGCTCCTCAACCTCTGGAGTTCTGCTCCCTGGGATCCATGGCAGTATCCAAGGCCATCCCAAGGATCCAATTCCTGCTTCCAGCCCAGATCCTTTTAGTGGGAGAAGCTGTGGGTGAGGTGAGAGGGGCTGGGTTTGGGCTCTCAGTGGGGTGTGAAGGGCCCTCATGGCAAACAGGAGATTCCCTGGAAAACTGGCCGTGGAAGGGCAGGAATTCACCTCTGGAGTGCGAGCAGGAGTGGCTCCATCCATTCCCCGTCTCTGGGATGTGCCTGTGCTCTGAAGGCTCACAAGGAAAATTAAACTCGGCCAAGGCAATTTCCCACCCCTCCTTGGGTGATTTCCCCCTCCACACTTGCAGTGTCAGGGGAGAGGAGCAGGAGTTCTGCTCTCCATGGGAATTGGGGATAATCCCAGTGTGCCCGCAGGTGAGGTTTGGTTCTGTGTTTAACCAGAGCAGCAGCACAAACAGGGACAGATTCCTGGGGATGTTCTGGATTCCATTTCCATGGCTGAGCTGCAGAGAGAGCCCTGCTGAGCTCTCATCCCCTGGGAAAGCCAGGCTGGGTTTTGGGATGGTTTTATTTCTCTTCCTCCGTCCTTTTGCTGTGAGCAGGGGGCAGGAGGTGTGCTTGTCATTCTCCTGTGGGAATGGGCTCCTGGAGGAGCTGGGAGCCCCTTGGAGCAGGGAAAGCAAATCCCTGAGAGTGATCCCAAAGCTCCTGCAGCCTGGGAAGCTGGACAAACTGGGGGGCACTGGACAGCCTGGGGGTTTGGGCACACCCTGGTACCCAGGGCAGCATCCCTCTATTGCCAGGCAACTGCTGGGATGTGCAGCTGGCTGGGGCTGCTGCAGATGTGGCCACATCTGGCAGGGGAGCAGAGGAAATCCCTGTCCCATCCTGAGCCTGCTCCTGTCCCACACCTCAGGTTAAGCTGAGCTTCACCAGGCCCAGCTCATGGAGTCCCTCCTTAGGGTTTAGGGTGGCATTAAAAGCAGTTTTGACACTGGTTTTGGCTCTGGTTTAGGTTTCATTCCATGAAAATGGGAATATTTAGGTTGGGAACAATGCTTCCCTGGTAATAATTTGGATTTTGTGTCCTTCCTTATCCAAGCTCAGGGATGTGGGCAGTCGGGTTTGGTGTTCCTGGGAATGCAGGTGGCCAAGGAAAGTTGGAGTCTTGCAGGTTTGTGGGGTCACACTGGGGTCAGAGCAGTTCTGATGTTAATTAGGGAGATTTAATCACATGCCCGGGATGCAGCTGAACTCTGGAAGTCAAATTCTGCTGAATCAGTCAAAGAGCGGGATGAGAAACTGGACAGCTCCTCTGCTTTTCTTTGGGATTTTCTGTGGGAATTTCCATGGCCAGGTTATTCCTGTCCTGCCGAGGATTAGGACACTTCATCCGTGATGAGCCTGAGGAGTGCCAGAGGATTAAGGAGCAGCTCAGGGCGCAGCTGAGCCGGATTTACAGCAAGTGCCCATTTGGGAATGAAGGGCTTTGACCTCCTGGAATGAGGCCAGAAGGGCTGGGAGAGCTGGGAATGTTCCCCTGGAGCAGGGAAGGATGCAGGAAAACCTCAGAGCCCATGGCAGGGCCTGGAGGGGCTCCAGGAGAGCTGGAGAGGGACTGGGAACAAGGGATGGAGGGACAGGAGCCAGGGAATGGCTCCCACTGCCAGAGGGCAGGCATGGATGGGACATTGGGAACTGGGAATTCCTGGCTGGGCTGGGATTGCCAGAGCAGCTGGGGCTGCCCCTGGATCCCTGGCAGTGCCCAGGGCCAGGCTGGAGCAGCCTGGGGCAGTGGGAGGCGTCCCTGGGGGTGGAATGGGATAATCCTTAATGTCCCTTCCCACCCAACCAGTCTGGAATTCTGTGATTCCCCAAAATTCTGCTGAGTTTCTTCTGAACATGCTTTCATTTCCTACCCCGCCCTGTCCTGCTGCAACTTCCACATTTTCAGCCCATGGGAGAGTCAGAAATTACCCCAAGTTTCACTAAAGTATTCCATTCCCAGCGCTGGTGGGAAAATACAGCTCAGTAATTTTTTGAGCTCTATTTTTGGGGGCTTTTGCTGTATCCATGTTTATTTTACCTTGCAGGGATATTGGGAAAGGGAATGAAGAGGTTTTCAGGGAGCAGTGATGGATTCTGTGTCTCTGAGCCTCAAAAAATTCAATATTCTGGGCATGGCCTGGCTGTGGGGATAACCAGGGGTTGGGGGTTACAGGATCCTGAACAATTGGTTAATATCCACAGAAAATTGGGGTTTTTAATCCAGGGAAAAGACAAATCAAGGATTGGAGTCTGGAATTGTTCTTCACTTGGATTTGCAGCCTCCATAATTCCCCCCAGCATTGTGTGGGGTCAGTCCCAGGACCTGCTGGCACATTCCTCAGTTTGCCTCCTGTTTGCCATCCCCAAATCCTGCTTTTCCTGCTCCCAGCCCTGCAGGGTTTGGGGCAGGAATTTCCCTCTGCTTCACTGCAAGATAATGGGGTAAAATTTGGTTTATTCCAAGAAGAGGCAGCTCAGAACCTCCGGATTTTTCCATTTCTTCTCTTCCCACAAACCTTGTTAGTCTGAATTTCAGTTAAAATAAATCTTATTTTGGGGAACATTCTTCCTTTTGGAGGTATGCAGGAGGGGATTTTATGGAATCAAAGAATCCTGGGAAGTTTTGGGGTAGAAGTGGCCTTAAAGCTCATCCCATTCCATGGGCAGGGAATCCTTCCCCTATCCCACATTGCTCCAGGCCCTTCCAGCCTTGGACACTTCCCAGAATGGAGCATCCACAGTTTTGCTGGGAAATTTGGTATTTTCTTCCTCATTTTTTTCCTATAATGAAGCTGTTCCCCATGACCGCTGTGGAAATGGGTTTTGTTACCCTGGAACAGCAATTCCTGGAATTTTAAATCAGTGTCCTGGGAATTCTGCAGCAGGAAGAGCCATTGGTTGATATTTAGGACAGATGGAAATTGTTATTAATGAGGAGTCCATGCAGAAATGCTGCAAGAATAATTAAATAAATCATTAATTTATTTAAATCATTCCAGCTCTTCCATCCTTTTGGCTCAGATGAAAATGAATTAAAATCGGATGGAAAATGGAAAGATCCCACTTGGGAATGAGGAACTGAGGTGGGGAGGATAAGGAATTTAAAATGTGTATAAAACTGAGGAGGGATTTTTAATTATAAGAAATTTCTTTATGTTCTAGGAAATATGGAAAAGTGATGAGATTTTCTTCTCTTTTTCTATTCCAGACACTTGGAGAATTATCCAGTGGTTCAGTGCTGAGGGAATTCTGTGGGAGCATGGCTGGAGCAGGACACGGAGTCTGGGCACGGAATGCAGGCAGTGATGGTGAGTGGGGGTCATTAATTAAAGAGCTCTAATTACTGATTGCAGCCACAGGGGGGAGGGCATGCCGTTCTGGAATGGTTGGATGGGAAGGGACCTTAAATCCCATTTATCCCATCCACCCTCACCATGGCAGGGACACATCCCACCATCCCAGGCTGCTCCGGCCTGGGCACTGCCAGGGATCCAGGGGCAGCCCCAGCTGCTCTGGCAATCCCAGCCCAGCCAGGAATTCCCAGTTCCCAATGTCCCATCCATGCCTGCCCTCTGGCAGTGGGAGCCATTCCCTGGCTCCTGTCCCTCCATCCCTTGTCCCCAGTCCCTCTGCAGCTCTCCTGGAGCCCCTCCAGGCCCTGCCAGGGGCTCTGAGGTTTTCCTGCATCCTTCCCTTCTCCAGGGGAACATTCCCAGCTCTCCCAGCCTGGCTCCACCCTTTGGAGAGCTGGGTACGGAGGCCTCACCTTTAGTTTTGTTTTCCAAACCCCCAAATTCAGGCAGGAGCCCAAACCCAGGATCAGTGACTCTGGTTCCTTTTCCAAGGAATCTTTGGCGCTCACGAGGTGGAATCCAAAATATTTTGGCAGGATAAAAATTTCAACGCTGAGAAGTCTAAAATCATTATTTGAGGAAAGCGGACATTTCAGTGTGAAGCCAATGTTCAATAAAAGGAGGAATATCCATGTATCCATGAGATCTGCTGTTTCTCCTGTGCCTGCAGTGGGCCGCTGCTCCCTGCCTGCCGGGTGGCTCCGCGCCGTGGGCCTGTGACCGCGCTGTGCTCCTGCTGCTGCTGGGTGCCAGGAGCCATGAGGAGGTTTGGCTACTGCCGGGTGGTGCTGGCCACCTCGCTGCTCTGGGTGCTGCTGGACGTGTTCCTGCTGCTCTACTTCAGCGAGTGCAACAAGTGCGATGACAGCAAGGAGCGCTCCCTGCTGCCCGCCCTGCGCGGTGAGTGCCGCCCCCGCCTCCCCCGGCTGCTCCCGTGCCAGGATCCGTCCGTCCTCACCGATGGCTTCCTGGTGCTTCGGGGGTGATCTCGGGGTGCGGAAAGAACCGACACGGCGCAGGGCGTCTGCAGTAATCATCAAAACAAATGCACCGTCATTGAGTGACCTCAGCAAAATGCGAAAGGGGGATTAAGGGAGAGAAAAGATAGATAGATGGAGAAAAAGATAGATAGATAGATGGAGAAAAAGATAGATAGATAGATGGAGAAAAAGATAGATAAATAGATGGATAGATGGATGGATGGATGGATGGAGAAAAAAAATGGATAGATGGATGGAGAAAAAGATGGATGGATGGATGGATGGATGGATGGATGGATGGATGGATGGATGGATGGATGGATGGATGGATGGATGGAGAAAAAAGATGGATAGATGGATGGAGAAAAAAGATGGATAGAGAAAGAGAAAGGAGACAAGAGGAATGGGATATAAGCAGAGGATCCGCCTGTCTACAGTTGGGGGAGTCTCAAAATCTCGGTTGGTCTAACTCTGAGGTTTTTCAGCTTGCCTATGATAATTCTATTGGGCTGGGGTGAGGGTCCCAGTCCAGATACAATAGGGAATACAGGGGTTCCAGGTGTCCAGTCCTTGGGAGTAAACAGAGGGCCATTGTTTTCGGGGGTTCCAGTGGTCCCAGTCCCTGCAGGCAAACATCTTTTGGTCAGGGGTTCTTTGTCCCAGTCCTTGGGAGGACACCTCCCTTTTGGGCTGGGGGTTTCAGTCCCAGTCCTTGGGAGGAGCAGAGGGGCCTTTTCACACAGGGGTTCCATGTCTCAGTCCTTGTTGGAGAGGCTCCTTACATCCCAGTCTGTCTGTCACAGTGGTTGTAAAACAGGTGAGGGTCTTCTGTGGGGGCCACCCAAAACTCAGGAGAAGTCCAGCCAGGCCCAGAGGTGGGACAGCTCCCAAGGCTGTTGTTGCAAACAGGGCACGGTGCCCCCTTCTTCTCATTGGGCTCAGTGCAGCACACAGCAAACAGCACCTGTGAAACAATGGCTTAGCAACGCTCTCAGGTCTCAGGACCTTGTGGCATGGGACTTTCTCCTACAGAGAAGATTGGGGGGTCTTCTCCTCAGTGGTCCTCAAATGATGATTGTGAGGCAGATGAGGGAAAATTCGGACAGACTCCCATGTCCTGTCAGGGCTTGGCAGTGTTTGTCCTCATGTTTGTGTCTCCAAATGGCTTTTCCCAGCAGAGGAAATGTTCTGGAGCACAACACAGCACAAAGCACCACCACTCCACCAGAAGGGTGCAAGAAAGATTTATTATAGCAACATGCTGCTTTTATACTTCTTCAAGATATTTACATTCACTCAACACACACATTGACTGCCCATTGGTTACAAGAAAGAAACAAAGTTCTCAGTAGGTGAACAAGGAGCCACGTCACTCTGTGAGCCAGCTGGAGTCTGTATCTCTTAACTTTCTTTCCTTCATCACATCTCCATGGTGACAATGTTGGTGTCTTCCTCGGGAGAGATATGGGGCTTTCCTTATCATCAGGAGGCCTTTGCTGGCTCACAAGAACAGCACAAAATGCCTTTCCTACAAGGAAATCCCAGGATCTGCAGGATTTAGTGCTGCTTTGGTGTTGTCTGAGTTTGTCTGCATGTTTTATGGGATGGTTGGGGTTAAATTGGACCTTAAATCCCATTCCAGGGGCAGGGGCACCTTCCACTAGCCCAGGTTGCTCCAAGCCCTGTTCAGCCTGGCTTGGGACATTCCAGGAATCCAGGAACAGCCCTAGCTTCTCTGAGAAGCTGAGGCTGCCCCTGGATCCATGGAAGTGTCCCAGGCCAGATTGGATGGGGCTTGGAGCAACCTGGGACAGTGGAAGGGAACAAATCCAGGGGTTCAGTCATCTTGGAATAAAACTGGATGTTCTTGGGTGCAGAGAGGGATAAAAGCTCCCAGTGGAGCAGGGAGAATGGGGGTTGGATTTCCAGCATTCCTTGTGGAAAACCAGGAGCCTCCCTAAGGATAAATCCAATTCCCAGGTGCTCAAAGCACCTTCTGCTGTTTGGTTTCCCAGCCGTTATTTCCCGGAACCAGGAGGGCCCGGGGGAGATGGGCAGGGCCGTGCTCATCCCCAAGGAGGAGCAGGAGAAGATGAAGGAGCTGTTCAAGATCAAGTTCAATCAACCAGTTCAACCTGCGTGCGGCCGGGTGAGGGGCTGGGATGGGCACGGGGCTGGGACCTGGCCTGGGCTGGGAACGGGGCTGGGACCCAGCCCGGGCTGGGAATGGGGGCTGGGACCTGGCCTGGGCTGGGAATGGGGGCTGGGACCCAGCCCGGGCTGGGAATGGGGGCTGGGACCTGGCCTGGGCTGGGAATGGGGGCTGGGCCCCAGCCTGAGCTGGGAATGGGGGCTGGGACCCAGCCTGGGGGGGAATGGGGGCTGGGACCCAGCCCGGGCTGGGAATGGGGGCTGGAATCCAGCCTGAGCTGGGAACGGGGGCTGGAATCCAGCCTGGGCTGGGAACGGGGGCTGGAGCCCCAGCCTGGGCTGGGAATGGGACTAGGACCCAGCCTGGGGGGGAATGGGGGCTGGGACCCAGTCTGGGCTGGGCTGGGGGCTGAAATCCCATCCTGGGAATGGGGGAACTGGGCTGGGATGGAGGCTGAAATCCCATCCCTCCTGGCCCTGCCGTGGCAGGGACACCTCCCACTGCCCCAGGCTGTTCCAGCCTGGCCTTGGGCACTGCCAGGGATCCAGGGGCAGCCCCAGCTGCTCTGGCAATCCCAGCCCAGCCAGGAATTCCCAGTTCCCAATGTGCCATCCATGCCTGCCCTCTGGCAGTGGGAGCCATTCCCTGGCTCCTGTCCCTCCATCCCTTGTCCCCAGTCCCTCTCCAGCTCTCCTGGAGCCCCTTCAGGCCCTGCCAGGGGCTCTGAGCTCTGCCTGGAGCCTTCCCTGCTCCAGGGGAACATTCCCAGCTCTCCCAGCCTGGCTCCAGGGTCAATGGGATTTCTCCTCAGGACCCCAGAATTTCCCCATCCCATTGCTGTATCCAAGCAGGACTGGCTCCCATTGCATCCCTGCCCTGGGACTGATGGTTTAATTCCAGCTGATCCGTGGGATCTCACACCCACAGAGTTTCATTTCCTTCCCTTTCCATCCTGGGTTTTCTGTCAGGGAATGTCTCTGGATTTCCAGGGTCCTGTTGGAAATGGCCAAGCTGGAGATTTCAATCAGAGCCAGCTCTAATTAGGAGCTATTGATAGACCTTAAACCCAGCTTAACTCACCAGGGAAATGCCTCATTTCATTCCCAAGGATTTTCTCCTGCAAGGGAAGAAATCCATCCTCAATCTTTTCTGGATGAGTGAGGCTGCAAGTGCCATTCCATGCATTGCTGGAGCATCCTAATTGGATTTTCTCCTGGAGATTGCAGCTGGAATTGGCTCCTGGGTGTGTTCAGTGCTTGGGAGCATCCAGGGCTGAGCAGAAACACTGGGATTTCTGGAGCAGCTGCCAGGGTTAAACATGGAGCTGGAGTTTTGTGGGGATTCTCCAAAGAAAAAATCACTGGGATGTGATCCTGGGTGGGGGAAAGGGCTTTGGATAGAGCAGTGACAGTGCATGTGTGAGAAAACTCCTTTTAATTGGGAAAATCCTTCCCTCAGATCCGTGTTTCAGGGCAGGAATTCTTGATTGGGTTTTGATTGTTATTCCTGAAATTCAGCCCTCAGGGGAGGGAAAACTGGTTTATTTTGGGATAGCCACACCTGATGCATTTGTTCTGCACCAGGACCTGTTGGATTTGGGGTTTTTCCAGCTCTGTGGTGGATAAAGAATTCCTTCCTCAGAGGGTGGGGAGATGCTGGCCCAGCTTTGCAGGAAAGCTGGGGCTGCCCCTGGATCCCTGGCAGTGCCCAAGGCCAGCTGGAGCAGCCTGGGACAGAGGGAAATGTCCCTGCCATGGCAGCACTGGGATTTCAGGTCCTTCCTTCCCAGCCCCTCCCTGATCCCATGGATCAGTGATGGCAATTCTGTCACTCCATGGAATATCCCTGGAATGTTTTTCATGGGCATGGACACCCTGGCGTTGTTGCAGTTTCTCCTTTATTCCGAGAACACGTGAAAATTTCCCTTCCAGAAGCACAGTCCTTGTTCTCCCTCCCATGCTTTCCACGTGGGCTGCAGCTGCCTTTGGAGCAGCCGTTTGCATGGGAGATATAATTGGAAAAGAGGAGCTGTCAGCTCCTTAATTAGTGTGAAAATCATGGAAAACAGATTTTCCTCCCTGGCAGCCTCGGAGGGGCCCCCAAGACATCCCTGGATGGAGGAGAAAGCAGATTTTATTTAAGGAAAATTATTCCAAAGGGGATTTTTTATTTCCCTTTATTCCTGGTTTCAAGGGGCTTGGAATTGCAGGAATTGCTGGAGCAGTTTGGATAAAGGCCCAGATAAACTCAGGGTTATTTTGCAGGGATTTTTTTAATCCAAGGGTGAATTTTCGGGCTGCCTTGGAAGGCCCTCACCTCCTTCCCATGATACCTTCTCCCAGAGAATCTGCAGGAAATCTGGGATCCCACATTCCCCACAGGCCTCTGGAAATGGCATTTGGGAGGGGGATTTGAAGGCTTTGGTGTGCATGGATTAACTTTGAAAAATCCATGGCTGTTTCCCCATTTTTAAAGGATGTGCAGGTGCCCCACATTGCTGGTTTTCCCAGAAATGCCCTCAATAATGGAATGGTGCTTGGTTCAGCTGGCAGGGTTTGGCCCTTGAGTGGGAACTTTGGGAAAGCAGGCAGGATTTAAACATTCCTGGTGGGTCAGTCCTGGGTCAGCTCTGCCTTTCCTTGGCAGCTCATCCCAGACCTCCCTGGAGCCAGATCCACCTGGCAGTGCCTGTACCTGGAATTCCTGGTTAAACAGCTCAGGGCTGGAGGCGGATCTCCGGGGTTGAGCCTGGTCCTTGCTGGGAATGCCAGGAATGGGAGAGTGAGATGAGCCCCTTCTCCAGCCTGTGTCGTGCTCAGAGCAGCTGGAATTCCAGTCTCTGGGTCTCCAGTTCATTCCTTAATTCATCCCATCAGCTTGAAATGTGGCAGGTTCCCCTTGGAGCAGTGCCATGGCTGCTTCCAGGCCCCTTTTCCATCCTGCCTCAGAGCACTTGGAATTCCAGTCTCTGGAGCTCCCTTTTCTTAAATTCATCCCCCTGCTATCCTCAGAGCCATGGCTGCTCCATGGGGGAATCTTTTCCATCCTGCCTCAGAGCCTCTGGAATTCCAGTCTCTGGATCTCCACTTTGCCCCTTAAATTCATTCCTATAATTTTCAACCACTTGGATGTGGCAGGTTCCCCTTGGAGCAGATCCATGGCTGCTTCCAGGGCCCTTTTCCATCCTGCCTCACAGCCGCTGGAATTCCAGTCTCTGGAGCTCCACTTTGCCCCTAAATTCCCCATCATCCTGAGCTATCTGGATGTGGAACCTCCTATTTGAAGAGGTGCCATGGCTGCTTCCAGGGCCCTTTTCCATCCTGCCTCAGAGCCGTTGGAATTCCAGTCTCTGGATCTCCACTTTGCCCCTTTAATTCATTCCTATAATTTTGTACCACCTGGATGTGGAACCTCCCCCTTGGAGCAGTGCCATGGCTCTTCCAGGCCCCTTTTCCACCCTACCTCAGAGCCACTGGAATTCCAGTTTCTGGGGTTTTGCCCCTTCAATTCCTGCCCCATCATTCCCTGGAGAGGCAGCAGTGCCGTGGTGCCTCCCAAGCCCCTTTTCCATGCCGGGAAGGCGCGGATCCCCTCCGGGCCGTCCCTCCTGTGGCCTGACCCCGTTCCCTGTTCCCTGGGTGTTCTGGGCAGGTGCAAGAGCAAGGTGTACCCGGAGGAGCTGCCCAACACCAGCGTGGTGATCGTGTTCCACAACGAGGCGTGGAGCACGCTGCTCAGGACCATCCACAGCGTGCTGGAGCGCTCCCCGCCGCGCCTGCTGGCCGAGATCCTCCTGGTGGATGATGCCAGCGAGAGAGGTGGGGCTGCCACAGCACTCCCCATCCCACACCCCATGCCCTCCTCCCAGAGGGGCTCCTGCAGCTCAGGGAGGGCTCAGGGTGGGCTTCCCACCCAGATCATCCCGGCAGAGGTGGGTTCTAGGGTGGGGGTGGAAAAAATTCATGGAATCCAGGATGGTTTGGCTTGGAGGAGACCTTTAAAGGGCACCTAATCCAGCCCCTCACCATGGCAGGGACACCTCCCACCATCCCAGGGGCTGCTCCGGCCTGGGCACTGCCAGGGATCCAGGGGCAGCCCCAGCTGCTCTGGCAATCCCAGCCCAGCCAGGAATTCCCAGTTCCCAATGTCCCATCCATCCCTGCCCTCTGGCAGTGGGAGCCATTCCCTGGCTCCTGTCCCTCCATCCCTTGTCCCCAGCCCCTCTCCAGCTCTCCTGGAGCCCCTTCAGGCCCTGGATCAGACCCAGCTCAGTAAATTTGACACTTCTGGAAAGGTCAATCCTTTCCTTCCTTTCACCCTCCTCATTCCATGTTTCAGATTTTCCTGAATATCCCCACTAAGTCGTTTCCATAGAATTCCAGAGTGGTTTGGCTTGGAAGGGACCATCTCATTCCAACTCTGCCTTTATTGCTCCTCTTTGTGCTTTGTTTCCTTCATTCTTCACTTTTTTTTTTTTTTTTGCCTTGTCATTTCTGTTTTGCCCCCAGACTTTAAAAAGCAAACTCTGCCTGTGGCACTGGGACTCCCTGAAAAAGGAGTCCCATCAAGTTCCTTAAATGGAATCACTGGAATGAGAAAGGATCCTGGAGCAGCCCAATGGGTACTGATGGCAAACTCAACCCTGCAGCCACTCCATCCTTCAGTTCTGCCCCATGGAGCATTAACTGAACCCTAATTACTCCCTGGATTTCCCTGCTCATTAAGTGGCTTAATGATTCCCTGTGCCAGAAGGTGGAGGAGGATTTGAGCCAAGTAATTCCCATTTTTCTTAAAAGCATGCAAAGAGCTCCAATGGGGAAATCCATTTTAAAAAAATCCATTTTTTTTGATTGAACTGGTAGCAAATTGCCCAAAGTGTCTTTGTTTTGTGGTTGCTGGTTCATTCCAAGGAACTGACTGTGCTTTGTTTAAAATTCCCGAGATACTATCCTGGAATCAGGGAATGCTTTGCCTTGGAAGGGACCTTAAAGCCCACCCCCACGGGATGCTCCAAGCAGGGAGGTTCTGTGACCACCTTGGAATAAAACCTCCCTAAAAATCCCGTTTTCCTTCTGTTTCCCCCCAATTTTGGCAGAGTTTTTGAAGGCCTCCCTGGAGAACTACGTGAGGAAGCTGGAGGTGCCCGTCAGGATCCTGCGGATGGAGCAGAGGTCGGGGCTGATCCGGGCACGGCTCCGAGGGGCAGCAGCTGCCAAGGGCCAGGTGATCACGTTCCTGGATGCCCACTGCGAGTGCACCCTGGGCTGGCTGGAGCCTCTGCTGGCCAGGATCAAGGAGGACAGGTGAGCAATTCCCAGCTCCAGAGGCAGGAATCTGCTCCAGGCCCTTCCCCGGCTGCTGAAAAATAGGAATTAAAAGGATTCACTGAGCTGCAATGAAGATAACGTTGAATATTTTTTTAATTTGCTGTTGTTTGTATCAAAATCTCATTTCTGAATAAGTGTGGAGCAGCTTTCCCAAGGTCTGGATCTCTCCCATTCAAAGGAAGCTTTCTCCCTGTTTTTTACTGGGAACAACTTCTCTCTCTGACCCCCTGAACTCGTGGAAATTTGCACCCTTTATATTCCTTCTCTCTTCTTCTTTTCCCTTTTTTCACCCCTTTTCCCTTTTTTTCCCTTTCCCCTCTTTTTCTCCCCTTTTCCCTCCTTTTTTCCTTCTTCCCCCCTTTTTCCCTTTCCTTCTTTCCCTCCATTTCCCTCTTCCCCCTGATTTTCTGCATTACACTCCTTTTCCTTTTTCCCCTTTCCTCCCTTTGCCTTCTTTCCTGTCTTCCTCCCCTTTCCTCCCTTTCCCCTTCTCCCTTTTTCTTGTTCTCCCTTTCCCCCCTTTTTTCCCGTCCCTCTTTTTCCCCTCCTATTTCCCCCCTTTCTTCTCCCTCCTTCTTCTCTTCCTTTTCACCCTTCCCCGCTCTTTTCTCCTTCTCCCTCAGTTTATTCCCCCCTTTTCTCCCTCTTTTCCTTCTTTTCTTCCCCTTTTCCTCCCTCTTCTCCTCCCATTCCTCTCCCTTTCCCACCTTTTCCCTTTTCCCCCTTCTTTTTTTCCTTTTCCCCTTCTCTCTCATTTTATTCCCCCCTTTTTCTCACCCTTTCCCCCCTCTTTTCCTCCCATTCCTCTCCCTTTCCCACCTTTCCCCTTCTCTTTTTCCTCTCCTTTTTTCCCCCTTTTTCCCTCTCTTTTCCCCTTCTCCCTCATTTTATTCCCCCCTTTTCTCCCCCCTTTCCCCCTCTTTTTCTTTTCCTCCCATTCCTCCCCCTTTCCCACCTTTTTCCTTTTCTTTTTCCTCTCCTATTTTCCCTCTCCCTTCCCCCTCTTTGCTCCCTCTTTTCCCCTTCTCCCTCATTTTATTCCCCCTTCTCCCCCTTCCCTCCCTCCCTCCCCTGCCCGTCCCACCGTGCCCAAACACACCCCATGACCCCAAATTCCCATTTTTTCCCCCAGGAAAACCGTGGTGTGTCCCATCATCGACGTGATCAGCGACGACACCTTCGAGTACATGGCGGGCTCGGACATGACCTACGGGGGCTTCAACTGGAAGCTGAATTTCCGCTGGTACCCCGTGCCCCAGAGGGAGATGGACCGCAGGAAAGGGGACAGGACCCTGCCCGTCAGGTCAGTGCCCCTCTTCTCCCAAAATCCCGCCCAGATCCCAAAATTCCGCTGCAGGGTCACAGGCAGAATGGCGGAGAGAGCCCGGCATGTCCTCGCTGCCACGACCTTGGGCCAACCCCATCCCATCCTCTTCCCAGGGAATTCCAAAGGGTTCCAAAGATTTAAGGATGACAAAGATTCCTGCCTGTTCAGCTCCCTCTGTTAATTTGCTGTTAATGGATTTTTATTCCTGTTTTTTGGGGATTTTAGGCAAATATTCCAAAGGATTTTGAGCATTATCGAGCTTTGTACCCCAGTGATTTGCACTTAACCCCATCCTGTCCTCTTTCCAATGGTCAGGAATTCCAAGGATTTCTGCTTGTTCAGCTCCCTCTGTTAATTTGCTGTGAATGCATTTTATTCCTGTTTTTTTGGGATTTGAGGCAAATATTCCAAAGGATTTCTGGGCATTTTTGAGCTTTGAACCCCAGTGATTTGCACTTAGCCCCATCCCATCCTCTTCCTCTTCCAAATATTCAGGAATTCCAAAGATTCCTGCCTGTTCAGCTCCCTCCGTTAATTTGCTGCAAACAGATTTTTATTCCCATTTTTTCAGAATTTAAGGCAGATATTCCAATGGATTTTGAGCATTATCGAGCTTTGTTAGCCCAGTGATTTGCATTTAACCCCATCCCATCCTCTTCCCAATGTTCAGAAATTACAAAGATTTCTGCTTTTTCAGCTCCCTCTGTTAATTTGCTGTGAATGCATTTTATTCCTGATTTTTTGGGATTTGAGGCAAATATTCCAAAGGATTTCTGGGCATTTTTGAGCTTTGAACCCCAGTGATTTGCACTTAACCCCATCCCATCCTCTTCCTCTTCCCAATGGTCAGGAATTCCAAAGATTTGCCTGTTCAAGCTCCCTCCGTTAATTTTGCAAACAGATTTTTATTCCCATTTTTTCAGAATTTAAGGCAGATATTCCAATGGATTTTGAGCATTATCGAGCTTTGTTAGCCCAGTGATTTGCATTTAACCCCATCCCATCCTCTTCCAAATGTTCAGAAATTACGATTTCTGCTTGTTCAGCTCCCTCTGTTAATTTGCTGTGAATGCATTTTATTCCTGATTTTTTGGGATTTAAGGCAAATATTCCAAAGGATTTCTGGGCATTATTGAGCTTTGTACCCCAGTGATTTGCACTTAACCCCATCCCATCCTCTTCCTCTTCCCAATGGTCAGGAATTCCAAAGATTTCTGCCTGTTCATCTCCCTCTGTTAATTTGCTATTAATGGATTTTTATTCCCATATTTTTGGAATTTAAGGCAGATATTCAAAGGATTTCTGAGCATTTTTGAGCTTTGTACCCCAGTGATTTGCACTTAGCCCCATCCTCTTCCAAATGCTCAGGAATTCAGAGATTTCTGCTTGTTCAGCTCCCTCTGTTAATTTGCTGCGAATGCATTTTATTCCTGTTTTTTTGGGATTTAAATTCCCATTTTTTAGAGTTTAAGATATTCTAAAGGATTTCTGAGCACTTTTGAGCTTTGAACCCCAGTGATTTGCACTTAAACTCCTGGTTTATTGCTTGGAAAATGGGATTGATAACGGAGGACCCTGAGGGAAAAATGATCCAAGAGCGTGTCCTGACCTCTCCCATTTAATTGCTGGAATCACAGAGTGGAACAAAACCTCTTCCAAAATTGCAAATGGAGCTGAAAAGGGAACAAATGGAATAAATTCCTGGCCATGGGATGTTTGCTCAGCTCCAACAGCTGCTGGGGCTTCCTGCAAAATTCCAAAAGAGACCAAAAAAGGGTTCCTGAGTGGATGGAATGGATTTAAATCTGGGAAGGGGAAAGAATTCCAAGCCTGCAGGTGGAGGGAAGGGCAGCTCAGGGATCAGTCCAGGCAAGGGAGGAATGGAAGGGCAGGAAAAACCTTCCAAGATTGCTTTCAAAATTCCCATTTCTGTCCCTGATTGTCCTGGCAAGGCTGGAAATCGGGGAAGGGCAGATTTGGGGTTTATTCCCAGGATTTGGGGTTTATTCCCAGGAAAAGCAAGCAGGTCCTGGCTGTCAGAGCCAAGGGAATTGTTTTCCTCCTGATCCAAGATTTCCTTTCCAGGCCAGCAGCTCTTGATTAAAGCTCAGGTGTGCATGGAAATTGGGAAAATGAATTATCCTAACGAGCTGCAGGGCCTTGCTGAGCTCCATCCATCCATCCTTATTTCCTTACCTTGAAATGGAGCTGGGCTCAAAATTAATCCCAGCTCGCACACTGAATTGACTCTGAAAATTGATAAAGCAAAAAAAAAAGGGTTTTTTTAAATAACTTTCCTTTTTCCCATCAGTTTTTGGCTGGAATTTTGGGGGATTCTCTGGATAAAATGGGAGTTGGGAAGCAAAGGGGACAGAGGGACAAATGTCACCTGTGTCACCTGTGTCACAAAGAGCTGAGAGTGAAGGGTTGGTGCTTTAGGCTGGATTAAGTCCAAAATCTCAGATTTTAGTCCAGGAATTTCAGTCTTTGGTGTCAGAGAATCCCAAAATCATGGGCATTTCCAGGCTTGGCACAGCCCGTTTTTGTGGATATTTCCATGCTTTTCCCTCAGTTTTCAAAGCTGAAGGCACTCCAGGCTGGGATTAGAAATACTAAAAAATATGGATTGTGGTCCAGGAAATGTTCTGTATAAATTAGGGATTGAGAGGGAAAATAAAGGATCAAATCCTGGGAAAAGTGCAAGATCAAAAAATAGAAAAAAAGACAAGATTAAACATCAGGAATGTGTCAGGATCATGGAGTTTCCTGGGCTGGAAGGGACCCACAGGGACCATCAATCCAACCCCTGGCCCTGCAAGGCATCCCAGAAATCCTCCCCTGTGCCTGGGAACATTTTCCAAATGCTCCTGGAACTCTGGATATTATAAATATATTACTTATTACCTTGATATTATATTAATATCTTGATTATGAATAATTAAACTCGGAGTTGATTGCAGTTAATTAACCCTGCCTGGGTGATGAACATCAGGGAGCGATGTTGGTCCTGGTGGATCAGATAGACCCACAAAAGTCTGGTTTAGTGGGGTTTTGTGCTGCTGGAGCCCTTTGGATAGCCAGGATGGGATTCCTTGGGAAGAGCAGGATGAGGTGATGCCATGGGGAGCTCCAGGGCTGGAATCCCTTTGCCATCCCTCTCCCTCTCCCATCATGAAATCCTGGGATGGGCTGTGGCTTGGCTGGGCTGCAGCAAGCCTGGGATTGCGCCCGTGTTTTCTGTGCAGGAATGGGAATCCTGAGTCAATCACAGCAATTCCCAGGAGCTTCAGGTGATTCCACAGGGAAAAGATGCTGAACTGAGGAAAAATTTTATTTTTACAGTTTAAAAACCACTTTAAGGCCTTTGACCTTTCTGATATTTTGATGGAGGGTGTTTCAGGGAAAGCTCTGGTTGTGTCCCATTAAATTCACATCGCAGGGAGCAGTCCTGGCTGCTGCATTCCCTTATCCGGGGGCTGGGCTGGGGATCAGGGCAAGAGTCACTGAATTTTCCAGGGTGAAACTCGGCACTCCCAGGTTTGTTAGGGAGGGATTTGGGAGGTGTTTGGTTTCAGAAAGCAAAGGGCATTGGAGTCCTTAGCAGGAATCCAGGTCTGTGTGTCCAGTTCAGCTTCACCCTTCACAACTTCCTTAAGGGTCAGTCTTGGAAAAAATGGGGAATTCTGTGTCAAGCACAGTGTCTCCATCCAGGGAAGAGAGAAGGAGGGACGAGAATGTTGGGATTGGGAAGGACCTTAAATCCCATCCCAGGGACACCTCCCACTGTCCCAGGGTGCTCCAGCCTGGCCCTGGGCACTGCCAGGGATCCAGGGGCAGCCCCAGCCCAGCCAGGAATTCCCAGTTCCCAATGTCCCATCCATCCCTGCCCTCTGGCACTGGGAGCCATTCCCTGTGTCCTGTCCCTCCATCCCTTGTCCCCAGTCCCTCTGCAGCTCTCCTGGAGCCCCTTCAGGCCCTGCCAGGGGCTCTGAGCTCTGCCTGGATCCTTCCCTGCTCCAGGGGAACATTCCCAGCTCCCCAGCCTGGCTCCAGCCCTGGAGCAGCCCCAGAGCCTCCTCCCAAGGGTCACTCCCCCAAATCCCACAGGTTTTCCTGCTGCTGGGACCTCTCTGAGCAGAGGGGCTGGGATGGGCTGAGCCCCCAAACCCCTTTGGCTGTGCCGGGACACGTCAGAGGAAAGCTGGGATTGGGATTGGGTTGTTCCCTCACAGCAGCTGGGCTGGGCATTCCATAGCATTTCCATTTCCAGGGAAATTCAGCCGTCCCCTGGGATTGTCTGGTTGCAAGGATTTCTGATCCTCTTAGCTGAGATTTTCCTGCTCCTTTGATGCTGCTTTGGGCTCCCTCTGAGGCAAAGCCCAGCCGTGAAACTCCTCCCAAATCCATTCCCACTTGGATTTGAGCTGCTGCTCACTCAGGAGGCCCAAATCCTGCCCAATTTACCCTCATGGCTCCCCTGAAATAATCCATGGAAATGGGAGTGTGGCTGGGCCTGTGGTCCATGGATTCTAGGGAAGAACAGGAAAATCCAGGCAGAATTTTCTTCATTTCTCCCTGGAATGTGGCTGGGTCCAAGCTCCATGGATTTTGGGGAAGAGCAGGGAAATCCAGTCAAAATTCTCTTTTCATAGCTCCCATTTGTTTTCCATAGAATTCCTGTGTGGTAAAATGTGCTGTAAATTCCACAGTGTCCTTTAAAAAGTCTTTTTTTCCCTGTTTAACTCCTCCCAAATCCATTCCCGATTGGATTTGAGGTGCTGCTCACTCAGGAGGCCCAAATCCCACCCAATTTACCCTCACAATTCCCCTGAAATAATCCATGGAAATGGGAGCACCCTGGAGTGTGGCTGGGCTGAGCTCTGTGGATTCTAGGGAAGAACAGGAAAATCCAGTCAGAATTTTCTTTATTTCTCCCTGGACTGTGGCTGGGCTGAGCTCTGTGGATTTTGAGGAAGAGCAGGGAAATCCAGTCAAAATTATATTTATTTTTCCTTGGGGTGTGGCTGGGCTGAGCTCTATGGATTTTGGGGAAGAGCAGGAAAATCCAGTTAAAATTCTCCTTTTCTAGTTGTTTTCCGTAGAATTCCTGTGTAGTGAAATGTGCTGTGAATTCCAGAGTGTCCTTTAAAAGGTCTTTTTCTTTTTTTTTTTTCTTTTCTCTTTCCTTTCTCCCTTTTTGTTTTTCCTTTTCTTTTCTGTTTTCCTTTGTTTTTTTTCCCTGTTTGTTTCCCACCCAGGACCCCAACTATGGCTGGTGGCCTGTTTTCTATTGACAGGAGCTACTTTGAAGAGATAGGAACTTACGATGCAGGAATGGATATCTGGGGTGGCGAGAATCTTGAAATGTCCTTTAGGGTAATTCCTCTTTTCCTTCCTTTTCTTTCCCCCACCCCCCAAAAAAATCCCCCATTTGTGCTGTCATTCCTTCAGGGAGCTCCTGCTTTAGCTGGCCTGCAAGTCATGAGTTCAATGGAATTTTTACAATTTGGGGGAACCTCGTTGGGTGTTTTGGGATTTTTTTTGCTGCATGGAATATTTTAGTGTTGAGGGTTCTATCCCTCCAAAATTCCATGTATTTTTTGGTCGTTCCTTCATGGAAGAAACGAGGTGCCCGGTGGAAATCTGATATGAATTTATGTTAAAAAATAAAAAATACGTTTTAAGACGTTTTGGGAATGGTGACATCATGGACTTGCAAGTTGCAGCTGGAATTCTGGGTCTGTGCCAGGGAAGCTCCTATCCTGCAGAAGATGCTGATATTCCTGCTGGGATAGGCGCGAGCCACACCTCAGGGAAATGCATCCAGTCACTGCCCTTGGGACGGAAAAGTGGGAGATTGAGGCCTGGCTGAGGAGTGGTTGGAAGGGATGGTGGGAATGGCTTGGAACTCCCGAGATGTGTCCCAGTTTCTGGATTTAGTGATGGGAATAATGCCCAGGATCCCTCTGGGGCCCACAGCACATCCTGGCAATGCCCTTTTCCCCCTTTTCCTGTCTGTTCCGTTCAACCAGAAACGTTTCCTTTGCCAGGGACCCCTCTGAAGTTTTTCAGGGAACAGATTTTTCCAGGGAAGACCAGCTGGGAATGTGAAAGCTTTCCCAGGCCATTCCTCTGAACTTTCATTGTTCCCTTTGCAGGAAAATCAAAGGGTTCAGTTCCCCCCCGAGCCTGGATGCTTCCAATGAGGAGATTCCCACTTTTTTTGCTGTTTTAAATTCTAAAATTCCTCCTGGGGTGTGCCAAGCCCCTTGTGCAGGAATTCTTTTCCGTGGTTTTCCATGTTCTACAGGAGATCCCTGGAGCAGGGAGTGCCAGGCACTGTTAAAGCATTCCAAATGTGCCTTTCACCCTAAACCAGTGAATTAATGGGGTCAGGGATAGGAATACATGGAGATATTGCCATGGGAAGGCCAGGGAATCACCTGGTGCTGTTTATTGGGATTAATTAGAGCCTCTGGAAGGAAAACCAACTGAAAATCCAGGGGTATTTTGTGTGACTTCATCAGGGACATCAAAGGGTTCGAACCCCAGCTGATGAGGGAACAGATCCTTGGGAAAATGAGGGCCAGGAGAGCTGAAGGATCAGGGAGGTTCCTCCAGCTCCAAAGCTGCCCTTTTCCAGTGGGATTTGGGAATTTCTCCTGTCAGGAAAGCTCTGGGGGCAATTCCTGCTGTGGGAGAGGGCTGGGATTGCAGTGAGGCACAGGGGCGTTCCTGGAGCTGTTCTTACATCCAGGATTGTGTCACCAACGGGAGGGAGGAGATCTGCGACTGGTTCAGAATAATAAAAATAAATCCCAAAAAATAAACCCTCCCCCCCATATTTTGTGAATTCCTGAATCCTCATAAATGTTATCCAGTGCTTTTGCTTTCCGTGGATCGTGTCTGTCTCATCTGCATCCAGCTCCAGCATTATCCCAAAGAATAATTAGAAGGATTTCCAGCTTTTTTGCTCTGAGAGGCATTTCCAGGAGGAGTATCCATGAGATCTAATTTGATTATTTTGGGAAAATCCACGTTTTTTTCTTTTAGCTGCTTCTTGTTCTGGTGGGTCTTTAATGACTCCTTTAAGGAATGTCTTTTAATTAGGGGAAAATAATGACAATTCTTGGCAGGAATCTCTTACAGCTCCAAGGGTTTGCTTTAGTCAAGGAAAACCTGATTTATTCCTAAACTTTATTTTTATTTATGGAATTACTGAAATTTTAAATTTTCAGTTAAATTCTCCAAGTGGTTTTATCCCACTTGAAGATTGCCCTGAAAACTCGATGCTCTGAAAGGATTTCCTACGGGAATTAAAAATGATCTGTCCATCAGAAAAATAAAAATAAAAAATTCCTATGAGATTATTCCTTAGGATAATCCAGGCAGGGCTGGGAAAGGGAGCATGAGCTCTGGGTGGGGTAGGATGGGGTTTATTCGGGATTTCTGGCACTGCAGGAAGAACAGGGGAAAGGGGATTTCTTTGGATTTTCCTGCTGGAGCAGCTTGGGACAGTGGGAGGTGTCCCTGGATGGGTTGGGATGGGATTTAATGCCCTTCCACCCCAAACCATTCCAGAATTCCCTGACTCCCTGGGGTCACCGGAGCGAGGGATGAACGCGTCCCGTATTCTGTGAGGGGAGCAGATCCCTAAAACCCCACAATTCTTAGGCAGGATGGGAACTTTGGGAAGCAGTCACGTTCCCAGGGAGTGCCCCAGAAGGTTGATTTGTTGGGATTTAAAAAAAAAATACTGAAAAATTCCTCTTCCTAAGAAGAGGGTGCAGGTTCTCCCACATCCCATCCCAGCTGGCACAGGGAGCAGATTGCTCCAAGGAGAGCCAAAAATGGGCTGGAAAAGTGTCCAGGAGCGGAGGTTTTTAAAAACGGTGCTGTGGGAGGAATCCCCTGCCAGCTGGAATGGGAAAGCAGCAGGGGAATGCTGGGATTTGGGATGGAGGGTGCCTCAAATTGTGTGTCCAGTTGTTCCCAGATTGCTGCAGGGGCACATCCACGGTGAATATTGGGATTTACTCTCTGGTGTGTATGTGGGGTTATTCCCAGATTTCTCCATGAACACATCCTTGGTGTTTATTTGGGGTTTATTCCACACTCCCAGGTTGCTCTAGGAATACATCCCCGGAGTTTATTTGGGGTTATTCCATGGAATTATTTGGGGTTATTCCATGGAATTATTTGGGGTTATTCCATGGAATTATTTGGGTTTATTCTATGGAATTATTTGGGGCTATTCCATGAGCACATCCCTGAGGTTTATTTGGGGTTATTCCCTGGATTTATTTGGGGTTATTCCATGCTCCCAGGTTGCTCCATGAGCAGATCCTAGGTGAATATTTGGGATTTATTCCCTGGTGTATATTTGGGGTTATTCCATGGAGTTATTTGGGGTTATTCCATGGAATCAATTTGGGTTATTTCATGGAGTTATTTGGGGTTATTCCGTGCCCAGGTTGCTTCATGAGATGAATATTTGGGATTTGTTCTCTGGACTATATTTGGGGTTATTCCCTGGAGTTATTTGGGGTTATTCCATGAGCACCCTGGAGTTTATTTGGGGTTATTCCATGCTCCCAGGTTGCTTCATGAGCACATGCTAGGTGAATATTTGGGATTTATTCTCTGGGGTATATTTGGGGTTATTCCCTGGAGATGGAATTATTTGGGGTTATTCCATGTTTCCAAGTTGCTTCATGAGCACATGCTAGGTGAATATTTGGGATTTATTCTCTGGGGTATATTTGGGGTTATTCCATGCTCCCATGTTGCTCCCTAGGCACTTCCCTGGTGTATATTTGGGATTTTTCCATGTTCCCTCTGGAATTCCTTGGCTCCCCTGATCCCAGAGCTCCCCCTGAGTCCCTGAGCAGTTAACACAGGGATGTTTCACTGCTGATCCCACAGATCTATCCTCCTCATTCTCATGGAATTCTGGAAATGGAGGGAGCCCTAATTAGCTAAATCTGCCTTGGTTGCCATGGGAACTCAGGTCTGTGTCAAAGCTTTAATTCAAGATTCCACCAGAGCTCCTGTTTGAAACTCCCCAAAACTCAGAGATTTAACACCAGGAGGAGCCTGGAAGTAAAAGAACTGTAATAAAATCGTTAATTGAAGTGAAAAGTTGAAATGATTAAAATATTTGGAATAAATAATTGAAATTTAAAAATGGAAAAGGAATATTTGAGAGAACTATTTGAAATAAATAATTGAAATAAAAAATGGAACTAAAATAATTGAAAGAGATAATTGAAATAATTAAGATAAAATATTGAAATAATTAAAATAAATAATTAAATAATTTGGATTCTTCTGGCTCCTTAGGAAGGAACTAAAGCCCAGGCCAGAGGTGGAGTCCTATCCTAAGGATTTGAAAGCTGTGGAATGAGGACATGGATCAGTGGTGGACATGGTTAACGTTGGACTAAATGATGTTGGAAGTCTTTTCCAAGCTAAATAATTCCAGGATTTAGCATTTCTCACTCCACAGGGATACAGCAGCAAAATTTGTTATTTTCTTTAACCCCAAAGTTCTAAATTCCAGCATTCCAGCATGTTTTAGATTATCCCAAGCATGGATTTTGGCACTTGGAAAGGGAAAATTTCCATCTGGGAAAAGTTCCCCACATTCTCATCTTCATTTATTATGGAATTTTTGGGATTTCACGAGCACGTGAGGTGGAGAACACACTCTGAATTCTGGGTTTCACCTCTGAGGGTCTGGGATGTGCTGCCTTGTGTCCCTGGGTGTGACAATATCCTGGGAATACTGGGGCTTTCCTCAGGATAGCCATGGATGGGATTCTGCTTGGGAAAATTTCTGTAAAAAAAAAAAAATATAATGTAATTATATAAAAATATAAATATGTTATAACATATAGTCTATATATGCATATATAATATGCATACATAACAATATATCAAAATATATGAAAAAAACTATCGTATATATTTGAGTGTGTGGGTAGAAGTTCTGCTCTGCTCCTTGGATGTTATGGAATCCTGGGAAGTCCACGCCCTCCATGAATCCATAGGGGAATGACACCTTTCCCAGCAGGATGGGGCCCTGTGTGTGCTCAAGGACACAAATCCAAGTGACCCATTGCCAGCACTTCCACTCTGGGAGCTCTGGGGAAGAGCAGGAAAAACCCAGGCAAAATTGTCTTTATTGCTCCTGACTGTGGGGGGGCTGAGCCCAAGCTCTGTGGATTTTGGGAAGAGCAGGAAAATCCAGTTAAAATTCTCCTTTTTCTAGTTGTTTTCCTTTTTTAGAATTCCTGTGTAGTGAAATGTGCTGTGAATTCCTGGGAAAGTGTCCTTTAAAGGTCTTTTTTTTTTTTTTTTCTTTTCTCTTTCCTTTCTCCCTTTTTGTTTTTCCTTTTCTTTTCTGTTTTCCTTTGTTTTTTTTCCCTGTTTGTTTCCCACCCAGGACCCCAACTATGGCTGGTGGCCTGTTTTCTATTGACAGGAGCTACTTTGAAGAGATAGGAACTTACGATGCAGGAATGGATATCTGGGGTGGCGAGAATCTTGAAATGTCCTTTAGGGTAATTCCTCTTTTCCTTCCTTTTCTTTCCCCCCCCCACCAAAAAAAAATCCCCCATTTGTGCTGTCATTCCTTCAGGGAGCTCCTGCTTTAGCTGGCCTGCAAGTCATGAGTTCAATGGAATTTTTAAAATTTGGGGGAACATCGTTGGGTGTTTTGGGATTTTTTTGCTGCACGGAATATTTTAGTGTTGAGGGTTCTATCCCTCCAAAATTCCACCTATTTTTTGGTCGTTCCTTCATGGAAGAAACGAGGTGCCCAGTGGAAATCTGATATGAATTTATGTTAAAAAATAAAAAATAAGTTTTAAGACGTTTTGGGAATGGTGACATCATGGACTTGCAAGTTGCAGCTGGAATTCTGGGTCTGTGCCAGGGAAGCTCCTGTCCTGCAGAAGATGCTGATATTCCTGCTGAGATAGGCGTGAGCCACACCTCAGGGAAATGCATCCAGTCACTGCCCTTGGGATGGAAAAGTGGGAAATTGAGGCCTGGCTGAGGAATGGTTGGAAGGGATGGTGGGAATGGCTTGGAACTCCCGAGGTGTGTCCCAGTTTCTGGATTTAGTGATGGGAATAACGCCCAGGATCCCTCTGGTGCCCACAGCACATCCTGGCAATGCCCTTTTCCCCCTTTTCCTGTCTGTTCCGTTCAACCAAAAACGTTTCCTTTGCCAGGGACCCCTTTGAAGTTTTTCAGGGAACAGATTTTTCCAGGGAAGACCAGCTGGGAATGTGAAAGCTTTCCCAGGCCATTCCTCTGAACTTTCATTGTTCCCTTTGCAGGAAAATCAAAGGGTTCAGTTCCCCCCCGAGCCTGGATGCTTCCAATGAGGAGATTCCCACTTTTTTTGCTGTTTTAAATCCTAAAATTCCTCCTGGGGTGTGCCAAGCCCCTTGTGCAGGAATTCTTTTCTGTGGTTTTCCATGTTCTACAGGAGATCCCTGGAGCAGGGAGTGCCAGGCACTGTTAAAGCATTCCAAATGTGCCTTTTCACCCTAAACCAGTGAATTAATGGGGTCAGGGATAGAAATACATGGAGATATTGCCATGGGAAGGCCAGGGAATCACCTGGTGCTGTTTATTGGGATTAATTAGAGCCTCTGGAAGGAAAACCAACTGAAAATCCAGGGATATTTTGTGTGACTT
Organism: Emberiza elegans; assembly: GCA_024865655.1. Taxonomy (NCBI): domain Eukaryota; kingdom Metazoa; phylum Chordata; class Aves; order Passeriformes; family Fringillidae; genus Emberiza; species Emberiza elegans. The sequence goes on from JALJVW010003518.1 coordinate 33,726,048, forward strand.
CATCAGGGACATCAAAGGGTTCAAACCCCAGCTGATGAGGGAACAGATCCTTGGGAAAATGAGGGCCAGGAGAGCTGAAGGATCAGGGAGGTTCCTCCAGCTCCAAAGCTGCCCTTTTCCAGTGGGATTTGGGAATTTCTCCTGTCAGGAAAGCTCTGGGGGCAATTCCTGCTGTGGGAGAGGGCTGGCATTGCAGTGAGGCACAGGGGCGTTCCTGGAGCTGTTCTTACATCCAGGATTGTATCACCAACGGGATAAAATCCCAAAAAATAACCCCCCCCCCCCATATTTTGTGAATTCCTGAATCCTCATAAATGTTATCCAGTGCCTTTGCTTTCCGTGGATCGTGTCTGTCTCACCTGCATCCAGCTCCAGCATTATCCCAAAGAATAATTAGAAGGATTTCCAGCTTTTTTGCTCTGAGAGGCATTTCCAGGAGGAGTATCCATGAGATCTAATTTGATTATTTTGGGAAAAATCCATGTTTTTTTCTTTTAGCTGCTTCTTGTTCTGGTGGGTCTTTAATGACTCCTTTAAGGAATGTCTTTTAATTAGGGGAAAATAATGACAATTCTTGGCGGGAATCTCTTACAGCTCCAAGGGTTTGCTTTAGTCAAGGAAAACCTGATTTATTTTTAAACTTTATTTTTATTTATGGAATTACTGAAATTTTAAATTTTCAGTTAAATTCTCCAAGTGGTTTTATCCCACTTGAAGATTGCCCTGAAAACTCGATGCTCTGAAAGGATTTCCTATGGGAATTAGAAATGATCTGTCCATCAGAAAAACAACAAAAAAAAAATCCTATGAGATTATTCCTTAGGATAATCCAGGCAGGGCTGGGAAGGGGAGCATGAGCTCTGGGTGGGGTAGGATGGGGTTTATTTGGGATTTCTGGCACTGCAGGAAGGACAGGGGAAAGGGGATTTCTCTGGATTTTCCTGCTGGAGCAGCCTGGGACAGTGGGAGGTGTCCCTGGGTGGGGTGGGATGGGATTTAATGCCCTTCCACCCCAAACCATTCCCGAATTCCCTGACTCCCTGGGGTCACCGGAGCAAGGGATGAACGCGTCCCGTATTCTGTGAGGGGAGCAGATCCCTAAAACCCCACAGTTCTTAGGCAGGATGGGAACTTTGGGAAGCAGTCACGTTCCCAGGGAGTGCCCCAGAAGGTTGATTTGTTGGGATTTAAAAAAAATACTGAAAAATTCCTCTTCCTAAGAAGAGGGTGCAGGTTCTCCCACATCCCATCCCAGCTGGCACAGGGAGCAGATTGCTCCAAGGAGAGCCGAAAATGGGCTGGAAAAGTGTCCAGGAGCGGAGGTTTTTAAAAATGGTGCTGTGGGAGGAATCCCCTGCCAGCTGGAATGGGAAAGCAGCAGGGGAATGCTGGGATTTGGGATGGAGGGTGCCTCAAATTGTGTGTCCAGTTGTTCCCAGATTGCTGCAGGGGCACATCCACGGTGAATATTGGGATTTACTCCCTGGTGTATATGTGGGGTTATTCCCAGATTTCTCCGTGAACACATCCTTGGTGTTTATTTGGGGTTTATTCCACACTCCCAGGTTGCTCTAGGAATACATCCCCGGAGTTTATTTGGGGTTATTCCATGGAATTATTTGGGGTTATTCCATGGAATTATTTGGGGTTATTCCATGGAATTATTTGGGGTTATTCTATGGAATTATTTGGGGCTATTCCATGAGCACATCCCTGAGGTTTATTTGGGGTTATTCCCTGGATTTATTTGGGGTTATTCCATGCTCCCAGGTTGCTCCATGAGCAGATCCTAGGTGAATATTTGGGATTTATTCCCTGGTGTATATTTGGGGTTATTCCATGGAGTTATTTGGGGTTATTCCATGGAATCAATTTGGGTTATTTCATGGAGTTATTTGGGGTTATTCCGTGCCCAGGTTGCTTCATGAGATGAATATTTGGGATTTGTTCTCTGGACTATATTTGGGGTTATTCCCTGGAGTTATTTGGGGTTATTCCATGAACACCCTGGAGTTTATTTGGGGTTATTCCATGCTCCCAGGTTGCTCCATGAGCATATCCTAGGTGAATATTTGGGATTTATTCTCTGGGGTATATTTGGGGTTATTCCCTGGAGATGGAATTATTTGGGGTTATTCCATGCTCCCAAGTTGCTTCATGAGCACATGCTAGGTGAATATTTAGGATTTATTCTCTGGGGTATATTTGGGGTTATTCCATGCTCCCATGTTGCTCCCTAGGCACTTCCCTGGTGTATATTTGGGATTTTTCCATGTTCCCTCTGGAATTCCTTCTCTCCCCTGATCCCATAGCTCCCCCTGAGTCCCTGAGCAGTTAACACAGGGATGTTTCACTGCTGATCCCACAGATCTATCCCTCCTCATTCTCATGGAATTCTGGAAATGGAGGGAGCCCTAATTAGCTAAATCTGCCTTGGTTGCCATGGGAACTCAGGTCTGTGTCAAGAAGCTTTAATTCCAAGATTCCACCAGAGCTCCTGTTTGAAACTCCCCAAAAACTCAGAGATTTAACACCAGGAGGAGCCTGGAAGTAAAAGAACTGTAATAAAATCGTTAATTGAAGTGAAAAGTTGAAATGATTAAAATATTTGAAATAAATAATTGAAATTTAAAAATGGAAAGGAATATTTGAGAGAAATATTTGAAATAAGTAATTGAAATAAAAATGGAACTAAAATAATTGAAAGAGATAATTGAAATAATTAAGATAAAATATTGAAATAATTAAAATAAATAATTAAATAATTTGGATTCTTCTGGCTCCTTAGGAAGGAACTAAAGCCCAGGCCAGAGGTGGAGTCCTATCCCTAAGGATTTGAAAGCTGTGGAATGAGGACATGGATCAGTGGTGGACATGGTTAACGTTGGACTAAATGATGTTGGAAGTCTTTTCCAAGCTAAATAATTCCAGGATTCCCAGCATTTCTCACTCCACAGGGATACAGCAGCAAAATTTGTTATTTTCTTTAACCCCAAAGTTCTAAATTCCAGCATTCCAGCATGTTTTAGATTATCCCAAGCATGGATTTTGGCACTTGGAAAGGGAAAATTTCCATCTGGGAAAAGTTCCCCACATTCTCATCTTCATTTATTATGGAATTTTTGGGATTTCACCAGCACGTGAGGTGGAGAACACACTCTGAATTCTGGGTTTCACCTCTGAGGGTCTGGGATGTGCTGCCTTGTGTCCCTGGGTGTGGCAATATCCTGGGAATACTGGGGCTTTCCTCAGGATAGCCATGGATGGGATTCTGCTTGGGAAAATTTCTGTAAAAAAAAAAAAAATATAATGTAATTATATAAAAATATAAATATGTTATAACATATAGTCTATATATGCATATATAATATGCATACATAACAGTATATCAAAATATATGAAAAAACTATACGTATATATTTGAGTGTGTGGGTAGAAGTTCTGCTCTGCTCCTTGGATATTATGGAATCCTGGGAAGTCCACGCCCTCCATGAATCCATAGGGAATGACACCTTTCCCAGCAGGATGGGGCCCTGTGTGTGCTCCAAGGACACAAATCCAAGTGACCCATTCCCAGCACTTCCACTCTGGGAGCTCTGGGGAAGAGCAGGAAAAACCCAGGCAAAATTGTCTTTATTGCTCCTTGGAGTGGGGCTGGGCCCAAGCTCTGTGGATTTTGGGGAAGAGCAGGAAAATCCAGTTAAAATTCTCCTTTTCTAGTTGTTTTCCATAGAATTCCTGTGTGGAGGAATCTGAGCGTGTCCTGTCCTCCTCCTTCTCCTTGGCCTCCACCTCCTGCTGTGATGGTGGCACTTTGGGATTGGTTTAGAGTAGAAGCTCACTGTCTAACACAGGTGATGGGCATTGGGCAGTAACTGTAAATATTGTACAGGCAGTTTTTAGTATAAAAAGATAACACCGCCCTGGGGCAGGCAGAGTGCCTCTGTCTGTCCTGCTGAGCTGACCTGGGCTGGGCAGGAGAGAGAATTTTATAGATAAGGACAGTGAACAGCCTTGAGAGCGAGAACTGGAGAGCTCTGACTGCTTCTTCGAGCGCCGGGCTGGGAACAGAGAATTTCTGACACATCTCGGGGTCACTGTGAGCAGCCAAAGCCCCGAGAATCCATGTGTGCTTTATTTACAATAATTTCCAATCTCTATCACCTGTGTTAGACAGTCTGTCTCTACCCTAAACCAATCCAGAAGTGCCACCATCACAGCAGAGGTTGGAGGACAACAAGAAGGACAGGACACGCCCAGATTCCTCCATCTTGCCTCTTGAACCCCCATTCTAAAAAACCAAAATTCTTGGAAGTCTTGTGAGTAGAGTGATTGTTAATTTGTCACTTTTTCACCCTGTGATAAATTCACTATCACTCTGCTCAAACCCTTGTGGTTTGTAACTCTTCACACAAAGTTGGGAATTGTTTCTGTGGGTTAAAATAGAAAGCACAGGTGTTTTTGATTCCATGCCAAGGTCTCTGAGCTGCTGGAACCCCCATTCCAAACCCCCAAAATTCTGCTTTTTCACCCTGTGACAAATGCACTATCACTCTACTCAAACCCCTGTAGTTTGTAACTCCTCACACAAAGTTGGGAATGGTTTCCATGGGTTAAATCCAAGACACAGGTGTGTCTGTGACTGTGCCAAGGTCTGTGAGCCCCTGCCAGGCCTGGAGTCCTCCAGGGCAGCCAGAGCGATGCCCTGGCTCCTCCACAGTGTCCTGCAGGTTGGCCCCGTTCCCGTTGCAGATCTGGCAGTGTGGAGGCTCCCTGGAGATCGTCACCTGCTCCCACGTGGGACACGTGTTCCGCAAGGCCACCCCCTACACCTTCCCGGGGGGCACCGGCCACGTCATCAACAAGAACAACCGCAGGCTGGCCGAGGTCTGGATGGACGAGTTCAAGGATTTCTTCTACATCATCTCCCCGGGTACGGCTGGGTTTGGGGTCCTCTGGAGGTCTGGGGTGCTTCCCGAAAAAAGGGAGCTGGGAATGGGAGATGTGGTGGGGTTGTTTGGGTTGGAAAAGTTCTCTGAGGTCTTTGAGTCCAACCATCCCAGCACTGCCCCATGTCCCCAGTGCCACCTCCACAGGGCTGTGAAACCCCTGCAGGGATGGGGACTCCACCTGAGCACCTTTTCCTGAAGGAATTGCCCCAAAACCCACCCTGAGCTGCCCTGGGCCCTCTGCTCCTGTCCCTGGTCCCTGGGAGCAGAGCCCGACCCCCCCGGCTGTGCCCTCCTGGCAGGGAATTCCAGAGAGGGAAAAGATCCCTGGGGATCCTCCTTTGCTCCAGGTGAGCCCTGCCCGGCTCCCTCAGGGATTCTCCAGGCCCTGCCCGGCTCCCTCAGGGATTCTCCAGCCCCTGCCCGGCTCCTCAGGGATTCTCCAGCCCCTGCCCGGCTCCCTCAGGGATTCTCCAGCCCCTGCCCGGCTCCCTCAGGGATTCTCCAGGCCCTGCCCGGCTCCCTCAGGGATTCTCCAGCCCCTGCCCGGCTCCCTCGGGGATTCTCCAGCCCCTGCCCGCCTCCCTCAGGGATTCTCCAGGCCCAGCCCGGCTCCCTCAGGGATTCTCCAGCCCCTGCCCGGCTCCCTCAGGGATTCTCCAGGCCCTGCCCGGCTCCCTCAGGGATTCTCCAGCCCCTGCCCGGCTCTGTTCCCTTCCCTGGCCCCGCTCCAGCCCCTGATCTCTTCCCAAGTTATTAATATCTGCAATCAATTTATATATAAAATATAATGAGGTTGTTCCCCAGCACTGAGAAGCAAATGGAGGAGAAAGGGAAATAAAATGAACATTTTCATGGAAATTCTCCATAAAATGAAGTTGGAAATCATAGATTTTTTTTCAATAGGGCATTCCTAAATATCAAAAGGTATTTTAAAATATTTTAATCTGCTTTTTGATCCTTTTCCCTTCCTATTAATGAGGAAAATGGAGATCTCTGGATAATTCTCTGGGAGAACAAAGGATTCTGCCTGTTGGTAATGAGGGCTCTGTTGTCTGGCACAGCCTCATCCCCCAGCTCCTCTGGGAGCTGATTCATCCCATTCCTGAGCTGAGATCCCAGGGGAGAGGAGCCAGGGCTGCTCCCAGTGGGAAGTAGACTTCTCAGCATAATTAGGGGCACACCTCATAATTACATCCCAAATTAAAAGTCTGGAGAGATGTGGTTCCCCGGGAAAACAGAATTCTGCTGGAGGAGAGCTCAGCTCTAATTTTTGGGATATTGAGCGTGTTTTTAATTGGTCCCTTTTCCTGTTTCTGTGTGGATAACAGGAAAATCTTTATTTGTGCTGAGATGAGTCAGGAGCCAGAGTTTTTAATAAAGCCAAACTGGGTTTAAGGAAAACCATTCCAGGGGTGGTGAAGATGGATTATGGAGACATTTCCTTCAGGAAAGCCCTGCAGGGGAGCTGGGGTGGCTCCAGGATTTTCCCCAAACATTTGATGGGCTCTTGTGTCACCATTCCTGGGGTGGTGAATGTGGATTGTGGAGATGTTTCCATCAGGAAAGCCCTGCAGTGGAGCTGAGGCTCTGGGATTTTCCCCAAACTGGGATGTTTGATGGGCTCTTCCCTTGCCATTCTAGGAGTGGTGAAGGTGGATTATGGAGACATTTCCATCAGGAAAGCCCTGCAGGGGAGGTGGGGTCGCTCCAGGATTTTCCCCAAATGTTTGATGGGCTCTTGTGTCACCATTCCAGGGGTGGTGAAGATGGATTATGGAGATGTTTCCATCAGGAAAGCCCTGCAGTGGAGCTGGCGCAGCTCTGGGTTTTTCCCCAGATGTTTGATGGGCTCTTGTGTCACCATTCCAGGGGTGGTGAAGATGGATTATGGGGATGTTTCATCAGGAAAGCCCTGCAGTGGAGCTGGGGATGGCTCTGAGATTTTCCCCAGATGTCTGATGTCTCTTGTGTCACCATTCCAGGGATGGATTATGGAGATGTTTCCATCAGGAAAGCCCTGCAGTGGAGCTGAGGCTCTGGGATTTTCCCCAGATGTTTGATGGGCTGTTCTCTCGCCATTCCAGGGGTGGTGAAGGTGGATTACGGAGACGTTTCTGTGAGGAAAGCCCTGCGGGAGAGGCTGGGCTGCAAACCCTTCTCCTGGTACCTGGAGAACGTGTACCCCGACTCACAGATCCCGCGGCGCTACTACTCCCTGGGAGAGGTACTGGAATTACTGTGGGCCTGCTGGGAATGGGGGGACAAGGGGAGGGCAGCCAAGCAGGAAACAAAAGAAACCAGGAATAAAGCACACCAGGAATTGCAGGAAAACCAGGAATAAAGCACACCAGGAATTGCAGGAAAACCAGGAGCAGAGGAAACCAGGAATGAAAGGAAATCAGTCAGTGCAGGAAACCAGGAGCAGAGGAAACCAGGAATTAAAGGAAATCAATTGTGCAAGAAACCAGGAGTTAAATGAAATCAATCCATGCAGGAAACCAGGAGTAGAGGACACCAGGAATGAAAGGAAATCAATCAGTGCAGGAAACCAGGAATGAAAGGAAATCAATCCGTGCGGGAAACCAGGAATGGAGGAAATGAGAAATTAAAGGAGATCAATCTGTGCAGGAAACCAGGAGTAGAAGAAACCAGGAATTAAAGGTGATCAATCTGTGGAGGAAACCAGGAATTAAAGGAAATCAATCTGTGCAGAAAAACAGGAGTAGAGGAATGCAGCAATTAAAGGAAATCAGTCTGTGCAGGAAACCAGGAGCAGAGGAAACCGGGAATGAAAGGAAATCAATCTGTGCAGGAAACCAGGAATGAAAGGAGATCAATCTGTGCAGGAAACCAGGAATGAAAGGAAATCAATCTGTGCAGGAAACCAGGAATGAAAGGAGATCAATCTGTGCAGGAAACCAGGAATGAAAGGAGATCAATCTGTGCAGGAAACCAGGAATTAAAGGAGATCAATCTGTGCAGGAAACCAGGAATTAAAGGAGATCAATCCGTGCAGAAACCAGGAGTAGAGGAATCCAGGAATTAAAGGAAGTCAATCCATGCAGGAAACCAGGAGTAGAGGACACCAGGAATGAAAGGAAATAAATCAGTGCAGGAAGCCAGGAGTAGAGGACGCCAGGAGTTAAAGGAAATCAATCCATGCAGGAAACCATTAGTACAAACCAGTAAGTAAAGCAAGAACTGGAAACCAGTAAGCGAAGGAAGCCAGTAACTACAACGAAGCAGGAAGTATAGGAAAGCAGGAGAGCCAAGAAATAAAGGAAACCGGTAAGAACTGGAAACCAGTAAGCAAAGGAAAGCAACCTTACAGGTAACCAGTAACTGCAACAAACCAACAAGTGAAGAAAACCAGTAAAACCAGCAAATCTGGGACACCAAGAAGTACAGGAAACCAGTAAGGAAAGGAAACCAGTAAGGAAAGGGAACGAGTAGTACAGGAAACCAGTAAGAACTGGAAACGTGTTAGTAAGGAATAGCAGTAGGTACCAAAAGTAAAGAACCAGCAAGTGCGGGGAACAAGGAGGTGTCCAGAGCCAATGGATCCATTCCCAAGGGGATGAGGTGGCTTTGGAGCCAAGACTCAGGTGCTGGAGTTCCCTCCTTGTCTCTTATTACTCTTGATTTCTTATTTCTCTTTATTTCCATTGTTTAAAGTCCTTTTTAAAGGAGAAGTTACTGTTCCAAACATATTCCCTCTCCTTAAAAATCTCCCTTTAAGTCAAATGTCTATTCCAAATGTTCACCAGGCAAATTGATTTCCCAAGTGGAGCAGGAGATTGGAAAAGTGAAGTTTGGGATTAATATTTTGACACAATGAATATGCAGCCCTTGAGGGGAACCTTCCATCATCTTTAATTGCTTAAAAATGGTTTTTTTGGGGACTTTTAAAAGAAATGTTTGTTTACTGAGTGTTTTCCAGCCTGGAGCTGAGGGTCAAGGACATTCCTGGTAATCACCAGGTTCTGGGACCACCAGGAGCTGGAATTCCTTTCAAATTCAACAAATACACAGTTAAAAATATTACAATGAGTTGTACCTACACTGCCTTTTAAAAGCTCTGGAATGGGTTGAATTGAGATGATGGAATAACAATAAAAAGATTTGGTGATGGAATAACAGTCCTGGAATAACACTCTGAGGAACAAATGGCTTTTTTTGACATCCACAGAAGTGATTTCCCACTGAAACTTGCCATTGAGGCAGGAATAAAAGGCACTGGAGGATTGCAGGTTTAATCCTGCCAAAATAAAGGGAAATGGGGGTTTCCAGCAAGGAAAGGACTCGTCTAGGGAGTGTCAAATAAAGTGGGATTGTGGCATGTTGTCAGGCTGGAAAATGGGATGAGAAAGGCAGAAAGAAGTGATTAAAGCACCTGATGTGTGCAGGGTGGCCTCAGTTCCCATGGAAACAGCAGCTCGGGCAGGAGCTGGGAATTGAGCCCTGCTTGGCTGTTCCCGTGCAGCAGGAGAAGGGAATTGCAGCCTTAAAGCCCAGGGAGCAGCAGAGAAATGGGGGATTTTTAAGGCATTGGAAGTGCATTTTTTTGGACATTTTCCTGCCTTTCAGAAGAGATTTGGGCAGGATTTGATCCATCCAAGCTGGAGCAGCATCATTAGGCCATAAATGATCCATGTCCTGCCCTGGATGGCTCCTCCTGGGCTCACATCCAAGGAAAAATGGTGTGAATCAAAGGTGAGCAGCGCCAGGCCTCAAAGTGCATTTCCCAAGTGGATGTTTTGTTGTTTGCTGGGACAAACACGGAGAGAGAGAATGGAGATTCTGACAGATGAGGGATAATCACCCCGAATTCCCTCATGGCTTGACGTGGAATTGTGAGGGGTGTCCCTGGCCACGGATGAGCTTGGGGCCACTTCCAACCCAGACCATTCCCTGCCTATTTGGGAATGTGATCTGTTCACAAATTGCCATTTTCTGCACAGATCTGGCAGGTCCAGGAAATATTTTAAGGAATATTTCACCTCTTTGCTTTCTCCAGATCAGGAACGTTGAAACCAACCAGTGCTTGGACAACATGGGCCGCAAGGAGAACGAAAAAGTGGGATTTTTCAACTGCCATGGCATGGGAGGGAACCAGGTAAATAAAACCAGGGAAAAGTGGCTTATTTGTCCAAGAATTCCTTTGGAACATTTTAAATATCTGTTTCAATTATATTTTAGATTTTGTGTGAAACTAATATCAAAATGATCAATGAAAATTCCAAAATGCTTTGGATTTGGAGCTGAAGGATTTTAAGAGGACTCAGCCATTTGTTTTTTAAATTTCAGCTCCAGATATTGGGGGAATATTGGTGCACATCCATGGGAAGCGTCCCAGTGAATGTATTGAATAGAATCCTGCTGTCATTTTATAATAAATTTAACATTGCAGACACGAACTTTAGGAAATGGGATCAGGAATTTGAATTTATTTTCGTAAAAATGAAACGGGCAGGAATCTCCATAAACGTGGCTGGATCCATCTGTTCTGAATGTGTGTAGGGAAATAAATATCCAGGATATTCATGAAAGTTCTCTAGTGGAATTCCAGGAGTGGGCCTGGGGAGTTTCATTTGGAGGGGCTGGAAAGGGAGCAGAAAGGTGGATGGAATTCTTGGTCTTGTGACCAACAACACTGGGTTAATTAGAACAAAATTTGCATATTCTAGTGGATATTCAAATTAGCAGGCTGCTCCGGATGGGGTTTGGGATATAAATTTTAATTAAGGGACTTTTCAGCATATTTTAAATTAACTCTAATTAATTAAAATTTATTATTTATGCGTAGAATTTTCCAGGGGTGGTGCCAGCCTGGCACGGTCACAATTCCCTGGTAGCTCTGGTGTTCCAGACACCTGCTCCTGGCCACATTCCTGCTGGGAAAGGCTGGAATGCTCTGTGTTCCCATCCCTGATTTATCCTGGAGGTTCATCCTGTCACTTCCTCCATCCTCACTGGAGCTTGGCCTCATTTCCCTGCTTTTTGGCTGGGAAAACCTTTCCTTTTCCCTGAATTCCCATGGATTTCTCCAATAGAGAACCTTTCCCTTCCCTGAATTCCCATGGATTTCTCCAGTGGAAAACCTTTCCCTTCCCTGAATTCCCATGGATTTCTCCAGTGGAGAACCTTTCCCTTCCCCAGAATGGGAAAAACTTTTTCTTCCCCTGAATTCCTGTGGATTCTCCAGTGGAAAACCTTTCCCTATCCCCAATTCCCATGGATTTCTCCAAGGGAGAACCTTCCCCTGAATTCCCATGGATTTCTCCAGTGGAAAACCTTTCCCTTCCCCTGAATTTCCATGGATTTCTCCAATAGAGAACCTTTCCCTTCCCCTGAATTCCCATGGATTTCTCCAAGGGAGAACCTTTCCCTTCCCCTGAATTCCCATGGATTTCTCCAATGGAAAAACCTTTCCCTTCCCCTGAATTCCCATGGATTCCTCCAAGGGAGAGCCTTTCCCTTCCCCTGAATTCCCATGGATTTCTCCAATGGAAAACCTTTCCCTGAATTCCCATGGATTTCTCCAATGGAAAACCTTTCCCTTCCCCTGAATTCCCATGGATTTCTCAGAGGAAAGGCTCCAGCTCTCCAGCCCGGGGTCCCTCCCAGGGCTGGGGTTGGGGTTCCCAGCCCTTTCCCAGCCCCTCTGTGTTCCAGGTGTTTTCCTACACGGCGGACAAGGAGATCCGCACGGACGACCTGTGCCTGGACGTGTCGCGGCTCAACGGCCCCGTCCTCATGCTCAAGTGCCACCACCTGAGGGGCAACCAGCTCTGGGAGTACGATGCTGAGGTATCCCGGGCCTGGGGGGCGGCTCTGGCACAATCCCAGCATCCCTGAGGCTGGAAAAGCATTCCAGGGTCATGGTGTCCAAGCTGTGCCCACCTTGTCCCCAGGGCAGAGCCCTGAGTGCCACCTCCAGGAATTCCTGGGACACGCCCAGGGATGGGCACTGCAAACCTCCCTGGGCAGCTCCTGCCAGGGCCTGGGCACCCTTTCCATGGGAAATTCCTCCTCGTGTCCACACACACACCAAGGTTCCAGTTCCAAGCCAGCTCCTGAGGAAATCCTCCTGGGATTCGCCCAATTCTGTGTTTCCATCTTGCTTTAAACAATTCCCACAGGGATTTCCGTTCACACTGAGTGCCACCTCCAGGGATGGGCACTGCAAACCTCCCTGGGCAGCCCCTGCAAAGGCCTGGGCACCCTTTCTGTGGTATTTGTGAGGTTCCCCAGACAAAGGAGGAAGGAATGAATCTGACTCCATGTTCTTAGAAGGCTAATTATTATTTTGTTACTATGTTATATAAAAGAATGCTACACTAAAACTATACTAGAGAATACAGAAAGGATACAGACAGAAGGTTTAAAACATAATAATGAAAACTCGTGTCTCTCTCTAGAGCCCTGACACAGCTGGGCTGTAATTGGCCAATAAATAAAAACAATTCACATGAAACCAATGAAACAATGACCAGTTGGAAAACAATGTCCAAACCACATTCCAAAGCAGCAAAACATAGGAGAAGCAAATCAGATAATTATTGCTTTCATTTTTCTCTGAGACTTCTCAGCTTCCCAGGAGCAAAGTCCTGGGCAAAGAGATTTTTCCAGAAAATATGATGGTGACACCCTTTCCATGGGGAAATTCCTGCTGGTGTCCACCCTGAGGCTGGAAAAGCCCAGCCAGGTGATCAGGCCCAAGCTGTGCCCCATCCCCACCTTGTGCCCAGCCCAGCATTCCCTGCCTGGAAGGCTGGAGTTCTTCCAATAAAATACACACGGGGAATGTGCTGGTTTTTCCCTTAAATTGAGCAGAATTCCCCAGGAATTGTGTAAAACCCAGCTCGGCCATGAGATGGAGCTCCTAAAACAGGAATATCCAGTGTTTTTATGGCATCTCCAAGGACTGGCTGCTTGTTCTCCTAGAAAACATCCCGTTGCATTCCCTGTCCCTGGATTTATTGAGCAAAGCTTTTTATTGCCAATTTTCCTTGGGATATTCAGATTTCAGCTGCCCATTTTCCCTTTCATTTCATTATTGCCATTATTATATATTTGTTAGTGTATTATTAACCTCCAAACATTCCTAATATCCAGGACTTTTTCCCAAGAAAACAACCAGTTGCGATATTCCAATTTTTTCTTTTTTCCAAGAGAAACAATTACAGGGTATTAATGAATCCGTTGTATTCATTAATTTGATTTTCCAGTGGAATTACACTGATTTTTCCTTTCCTTGCTTGTTCAGGCATTGCATGGAAGGATTTTGGGTGGTCTTTAGGGATTCTGGCTTGGCACTGGACAACAGGGCCACAGCTGGGCATGAAATAATCCTAAAAAGAGGTTTCTCTGATGGATTTTCCTGGAATTTTCTACAATTTCCTGCTACTATTAAGTTTTTATAATTTCCTAATTTAATTTGTGGTATTTAAATATTGAATAGATTCCAGGGCCCCATGCCTGGTGATTCCTGTTGTGACATCTGGGGAAGCCTCTGGATGTGGAGAGGGATGAGATCCTGGGATGTGACACGCACGAAGGGATCCAGGGGAAAAATGAAGTTGGAAATGTGTCACAGCTGATAGGAAGGCGTTTAATTCCTTGTGGATGGATGGTGATGTCAGCATCCATTCCTGACAAATTCCTCAGGACTTTCTTCTGACAGATCCCTCAGGGTTTATTCCAAGGCTGCCAGAGCTCCAGGAGTGTTTGGAGAATGCTCTCAGGGACGGGATGGGATTGTTGGAATATCCTGGCAGGGCCAGGGTTTGGATCAGTGACCCCTGTGGATCCCTTCCTGCTCAGAATTCCATGATTTTTTGCGTGGATAATTGCCACTGGTTGTCCCCAATTGCGGTGTCCCTGCAAAGCTGTGGAATTTCCATCCAGGGGGAGCTGAGGGGCTGCACAAAAAATGTTCCTGGGATCACTGACTCCGCTTTCCTTCTGTCTTCCCTTCCCTCAGTATTTTGGGAAATGGGAGTATAGCTTTGAGGTAAGTCTGGTGCAGTCCCTGTGCCAAACCCAATCCCTGGAATAGCTCCTGTAGCAGTGCCCTCGCTCAGTGCTTCTCCATAGCTGCTGCTCCAACATTCCAGAGCTTCCCGTTCCCTGAGCCAGCCTGAGAGAGCCGGGAATGTTCCCCTGGAGCAGGGAAGGCTCCAGGCAGAGCTCAGAGCTCCTGGCAGGGCCTGAAGGGGCTCCAGGAGAGCTGCAGAGGGACTGGGGACAAGGGATGGAGGGACAGGAGCCAGGGAATGGCTCCCAGTGCCAGAGGGCAGGGATGGATGGGACACTGGGAACTGGGAATTCCTGGCTGGGCTGGGATTGCCAGAGCAGCTGGGGCTGCCCCTGGATCCCTGGCAGTGCCCAAGGCCAGGCTGGACACTGGGAATTGGAGCAGCCTGGGAGGTGCCCTGTGCATGGCAGGGGTGGATGGGATGGGATTTAGGGTCTTTCCAGCCCAAACCATTCCATGAATCCACATGCCAGGAAAAGCCTGCTCAGATTGCCACATTCCTGTTTTTCCCCATGTGAGGATATTTCATATCCTGTGAACACCAGAGAGGGAGAATTCCAAGTCCTGTACTGATGGACCTCTGCTTTCCCTGGAAGGGCTGATGGACAGGAGGGAGCAGGGAATGCTGATCCAGAGAGATCCAGCACTGCTGTCCCTGCCCGTGACTCCAAGTGACATTTCAGGGACACTGGGCTCTGGTATTTTTAGTGGCTCCTTTATCCTCACATCACTTTTTCCATTCCCAAGCCAAAAACATGGAAAAGGAGCGGGTGAGGGGTGTGGGAAGAGCATTCCACCTCAGTGATGGGGTGACAGTGGGGAGAGCTGAGGGAAGTGGGAGCTCCCCTCCATCTCACCCCACCTGGAATTGGCACCAGAAAGGAACAGCTGGAATTGTGAAAAGAAACCCAACAAAAAAAACCCCTCATAAATGTTTAATGAATTCTCTTTTTAATTGGGTAATTCCCAAATGCGGTTTAGGGTGCTTTGTGCAGGAAAACCCCATCTGTGCCCAAATCTTTCCAGTGGGGAATCACAGCCATCCAAGGGGTTGGAGAGGCAGGATTGGAAACCACTCTCCACGATGGATCTTGGGAATGGGCTCAAGAGCAGGGAGGAAATTTTGGGATATTTGTGCAGAACAAAACCCATCTCTGCCTGGATCTTCCCAGCAGGGAATTGCAGCAATCCAGGGGTAGGGAGAATGGGACTGGAAGCCACAGTCTGGATCATGGGAATGCTCTCAAGAGCAAGGTGGAAGTTTGGGGATATTTCTAGGAAAACCCTGTCTGTGGATCTTCCCAGCAGGGAATAGCAATCCAAGGGTAGGGAGAACGGGATTTGGGAGCCACAATCTGGGTTGTGGGAATGCTCTCAATAGCAAGGAGGAAGTTTAGGGATATTTCTGCTAGGAAAACCCCATCTGTGGATCTTCCCAGCAGGGAATAGCAATCTAAGGGCAGGGAGAAGGGGATTTGGAGCCACAATCCACTGTGGATCATGGGAATGCTCTTAAGAGCACGGAGGAAGTTTTGGGATATTTCTATCCAATAGAAATATGGATAGAAATACCCCAAATATGTGGATCTGTGGATCTTCCCAGGTGTGGATCTTCCCAGCAGGTGTTTGTAGTAATCCCAGGGTAGGGAGAACGAGCTACAGTCCACTCTGGATCATGGGAATTGCTCTCAAGAGCAAGGCAGAAGTTTGGGGATATTTCTGCTAGGAAAACCCCATCTGTGGATCTTCCCAGCAGGGAATAGCAATCCCAGGATAGGGAGAAGGGGACTGGGAGTCACAGTCTGGATCATGGGAACGCTCTCCAGAGCAGAGAGGAGATTTTGTGTGCGATTCACCCCCAGCCCATGAATTCCCCTCCGCACATCCCCATCTGTCCCCGGTGCATTCCCATCCCGCTCTCCACGAGCGATTCCCGGTTTTCCGCGCCGTTCCTGCTGAGCGTTCCCGCTTTTCCAGAGGCGCACGTTCCTGCACATCATCACGCAGTCGTGCCTGACGCTGGCCAGGGTGGAGGACGGCTCCCAGGGCCCCACGGTGGAGGCCTGCGACGGGAGCCCGCTGCAGACCTGGAGCCTCAGGAATTACTCCCGCCTGGAAGTCTTTAGGAAGGTTTACTCCAGCCCCACTGATTACTTCCTGTAGGGCCGCCGGCACTGGGAGCAAATCTGGGATGTGGTAAGGAATTGCCAGGGAATCTTCCTGCTCCGGGCTCTGCTGCAGGAGCTCGGCGGAGTTTCTGTCTTGGTTTAGTTTTGGGGGGAAATTTTTGTATTTTTGAAAATTTTTTTGATGGTTTCGCAAATGTTCGACTTTCATGGAATTTGTGGATCTTCATGGAATGTTTCAGGGAATTTTATGAGAATTCTTGAAGCACTTTTTCACACAGTTTTCATTATTTCATGAAATTTTCCATGAAGTTTTCATGGATCTTTTGTACAATTTTTCATAGAATTTTCATACAATTTTTCATAGAATTTTCATACAATTTTTCATACAATTATCTCATAGAGTTTTTGTACAATTATTTCATGCAATTATCTCATAGAATTTTTGTACAATTATTTCATACAATTATCTTATGGAATTTTCATACAATTATTGCATACAATTTTCATACAATTATTTCAAAAAATTTTCATACAATTATTTCATATAATTTTCATACAATTATTAAATAGAATTTTTCATGGAATTTCCATAGAATGCTCATACAATTTTTTGTAGAATTTTAATAGAATCTGGATAGAATTTTCATAAAATCTAATCTTTTTTTTCATAGAATTTTCATATAACATAATAGAATTTTTCATATCAATTTTTTCTATAAAACAAGACAGAAGTTTATTTTATAGCTGTAGGATAGAGCAGATGTTTAATGTTAGTTCTTAGTTCTTAGTAATTATTAGCTACTAGTAATGATTAGTCTTAATTATTGTTAGTTTTAATTAATTTTGGATTAATTAAACTCCCTCTCTTGCTGTCACCATGATTGTTCCAGTCTGCAGGAGCTGAAGGTTTGGTTCCTATTCCAGGACATAAAACTAATTCCAGTTGCAAAATGTTTTCTCAAAAAGGTTCCACTTCTCCTAGGATTATCCACAGACTTTTCCTAGAATTTTCCTAGAATTTGGTTTTTTTATAGATTTTTTTTTCCTGTACTTTTCATGGAATTCTTCCTATTCAGTGGAATAGCACAAGGAGATGGGTGGTAGGAAAACCAAATTCCTTGTTGGAATTTCCCACCAGTTTAGTTGGAACACTAAGAAAAAGTCTTTCTTTATATCTATATATATTTAATTTTTTATATATATGTGTATTTATTTTGTAATTTTTTATTTCTACATAAAATTAAGATATAAAACTATAATAGTTATAAATTTACACTCATAAACACCCATATATTTATAATGTAACATATAAGCATAATGCTATATTTTTCAGTAAATATAATATTATATTGAAATATAATAAATAATGAACATAAATGGTGTTTATGAGCCTGAGAGCATCAGACTCTTGTGAAAATGATTCCTGATTTTCCTTCAGTTAGGAGTATTATTATATTAATTTATTTTAATTTGTATTTTATATTCTTGTCTGCTATATTATTAGTATATTATTTTATATATCTCATATTTTATATTATTCTAGATTATATTATTTAATCTATTTTTAGTCCCTTAAATTTTGTATTCTATATTTTTTATATTGTGCATAATAATCTTACAGTAATCTATATTATATTAATATATTATTTTAATATTTTCTATAATCTTTTATCTTAGTTTATATTATTTTTTCTACAATTTATTTATTTTTATATGTATTTTTAATATTCTATCAATATTTATCCTCCTGGGTGAGCCCAAGACCTCAGGCAGCTCCCACCATTCCAGCCCCTCTATCCCTGAGGAGATCCCAAGGTTTGACATCAGCCTGGGCTGCTGTGGATGAATTTTGGGATTAATTCCTCCTTTCCTGAGGGCTCCAGGATTTTCCTGCCTATCCTGGTTTTCTCTGTTTGTTCCCTTGCCATAAAATCAAGCTCTGCTCCAGAGGATGATCTGCAGACAGGATTTCCTCCCTGAAGCTCCCCATTCCCAGGGATCTTGGGAGGGCTGGGAATGTTCCCCTGGAGCAGGGAAGGCTCCAGGCAGAGCTCAGAGCCCCTGGCAGGGCCTGGAAGGGCTCCAGGAGAGCTGGAGAGGGACTGGGGACAAGGGATGGAGGGACAGGAGCCAGGGAATGGCTCCCAGTGCCAGAGGGCAGGGATGGATGGGACATTGGGAACTGGGAATTGTTCCCTGGCAGGGTGGGCAGCCCTGGCACAATCCCAGGGAATGGTGGTGGGAACACTCCCGCCTCGGCTGGGACTGAACCTCTCTGGTGTTGCTTAAGGACAGAGTTTCCTTTTTAACCTCCTGGGATCGCTCTGGGAATTTGTTCTCCCCATGGAACAGGTGGGGTTTTTTCCTTCCAATACATTTTGTCCTAATTCTCCCATCCCACAGAAATGGGGTGGGATCAGAGGGGGTGTCCCAAGAAGGAAACAGCAGCATTTCCATGGAATACTGAGCAAATACATTTCCATCAGCAGCAAAAAATTCCTGCTCTAGTCCCAAACATTCCATGTATCCATGGTCGTGGAGACCAAACTTCTCCATCCAGCAGCAGCTGTGCCTTAAGTACAAGATTTCCTTGGAGTTCTTTTCCCTTTGCTGAGGGGTTTGTTGGCTCAGCAGAGGGCGGTGGGGCTGTCCTGGAGCTCCAGCAGATTTGCTCCAGTGACCAAACCACGCCTGGAATGCCAGGAAATCACAATTCCCTGGGTGGAATTCTGTGGCGGTGTTCACAGGCGTCCCAGGATGAGGGAAGAGATGAGAATGTTGACTCCATGTTTCAGAAGGCTCATTTATTGTTTTATGATATATATTATAGTAAAAGAAAATGATATAGTAAAACTATACTAAAAGAATAGAGGAAAGGATTCCATCAGAAGGCTGGCAAGGAAAGGAATGGAATGGTAATAAAATCTTTTGACTGACCAGAGTCCCAACTCAGCTGGACTGTGATTGGCCATTAATTAGAAACAACCACATGAGACCAATCCCAGATGCACCTGTTGCATCCCAGCATCCCACAGCTGCGGATAACCATTGTTTTTCTTTTCCTCTGAGGCTTCTCAGCTTCTCAGGAGAAAAAATCCCGGCAAGAGGGATTTTTCAGAAAATATCACAGCTGTGATATTCCAGTGGAATGCTGTGTTTTCAGCAGGAATTCTCTGTCCCCCCCCTTGCAGAAGCTCACCCTGAGGCACCTGAACAGCAACCAGTGCCTGGCGGAGCCGTCGGACGAGGACCGGCTGGTGCCCACCGTGCGCGACTGCGGCGGCGGCCGCGCCCAGCAGTGGCTGCTGCGCAACATGACCCTGCCGGCATGATCCCACCCTCATCCCGCTGCTCCTGCTGCTCCCAGCACGGCCCAGCCCGCTCCCGGCCCCGGCAGAGTCACCGGGGGGCTCCTGCTGCCGCCGTGCCCGTGGGACTCCTCCGGGCCTCCAGGAGATCCCGGATCGGCTGGCACCGACAGCAGCGGGCTCCAGGTTCCAGAGGCAGCGGCTGACCCTGGAGAAGGTGGGACAGGGAGGGGTTGCTGTCACTTCAGAGACATCATCTGACCTTGGAAAGGTGGGATATGGAGGGGTTGCTGTCACTCCAGAGGCAGCGGCTGACCTTGGAAAGGTGGGACAGGGAGGGGTTGCTGTCACTTCAGAGACATCATCTGACCTTGGAAAGGTGGGACAGGGAGGTGTTGCTGTCACTCCAGAGGCACCAGTTCACCTTGGAGAAGTTGGGATATGGAAGTGTTGCTGTCACTCCAGAGATTCCAGAGGCAGCAGCTGACCCTGGAGAAGGTGGGACAGGGAGGCATTGCTGTCACTCCAGAGGCACCAGTTCACCTTGGAGAAGGTGGGACAGGGAGGTGTTCCTGTCACTCTAGAGATTCCAGAGGCAGCAGCTGACTTGGGAGAAGTTGGGATATGGAGTTGTTGCTGTCACTGCCAAGATTCCAGAGGCAGCAGCTGATCCTGGAGAAGCTGGGATATAGAGACATTACTGTCACTCCAGAGGCATCATCTGACCTTGGAGGAGTTGGGATAGGGAGGTCTTTGCTGTCACTCCAGAGGCACCAGTTGACCCTGGAGAAGTTGGGATATGGAGGTGTTGCTGTCACTCCAGAGGCAGCAACTGACCTTGCCAAAGTTGGGATATGGAGGCACTGCTGTCACTCCAGAGGCACCAGTTGACCCTGGAGAAGCTGGGATATGGAGGTGTCACTGTCACTCCAGAGGCTGCAGCTGACTTTGGAGAAGTTGGAATATGGAGGCATTGCTGTCACTCCAGAGATTCCAGAGGCACCTTGGAGAAGTTGGGATAGGGAGGCACTGCTGTCACTCCAGAGGCAGCAGCTGACCCTGGAGAAGTTGGGATATGGAGGCACTGCTGTCACCCCAGAGATTCCAGAGGCACCTTGCAGAAGTTGGGATAGGGAGGTCTTTGCTGTCACCCCAGAGATTGCAGAGGCACCTTGGAGAAGTTGGGATAGGGAGGTGTCACTGTCACGAGTCACCACAGAGAGGTGGCCCAGCCTAAAGGCCCAGTGGCACCAGCTGGCACTGGGAGCCATCCTGGGAAGTGTGGCCCGAGCTGGTGGGATGTGCTGGGCTCTCCTGGAGGAGATCCTGGAGAATATCCTGGGGAATGTTGGGTGGTCTCTCATGCCCACTGGGATTTGACAGCACCAAAGCTTCCTGGGTTGTGCTGGGAAGGAATGGGATCCAGCGTTGGGAAAACCAGGCCAAGGCTGCTCTTCACCAGGAATTCCAACAGCTGAGGCCACAGGAGACACAGGAATGCCGAGGGGAAGGAGTGACACTCGTGGGACCTCGGGGTGGCACGGAGGGAGCTGTCCCCTCCTTCCATAGGAACGGAGCTGGGGCCAGACCTGGGGCTCAGGGGACACCTGGAAGGACCAAAACTGAGACCTCTGGAGCTTGGAGGGTCTCCATCCCTCCATCCCAACACATCCATGAATCCCTGCATCCCAGCCCTGTCCCTGGATCCGCTCCCAGCTCTGCCTCCAGGGCTTCCCTGCAATCACAGCGGCTCCTTTCTGGTTTCAGGAATCTGGGGGCTCCATCCCAAAGCACTGCTGGGCCTCAGGAGCTGCTCCCTGCTGGGATGTGGGGACAGGGACATTCCTTTGGGAGCCACCCCAAATGCAGCTGTGGCCCTCTGGGCTGGGATTTTGGGAATTCTCACTGCCCAGAGGGTTCAGGAGACTGAAATCCCAGGGCAGCGGGATCCCAGCACGGGTAAGAGGGGAAATATTTCCCAGGATTTCCCTCACAATTCCCCAAAATCTCTGTAAATGCACTGGGTCATTAAAAATGCTGGTATTTTCTGTATCTGCTCTGCTGCTTCTGGATTCATCCCGGGGTTTATGGATGGTGTAAATGACAGAGGATATTTGCTGGATACTGAGCATTAAAGGGGAAGCAAGAGGGAGTTCAGCTGGGAAAGGGATTGCTGGGCATCCATGGAGCTGGAATATCCTGGATTAACTCAGATTGAGGCTCATCTCCACCCTCCTGCCCAAATATTCCTACTCCTCATCCTCCAAAAATACAAAATGTGGTTTAAAAGATCCCCTAAAAAGGGGGAGGTTTTGTTCTGCTTCGTGAAAAGAGCAAGAAAACATCAGGATCAAATTGAACCAGGAATTTCCATGCAGGAAAAGAGGAATCAGTCATTTATTTCACCTCCTTCCCGAGGGTTTTGGCCACAGCGCGGCCCTGGGTGGGTCCTGTGGTGGGAATCGGGGTTGGGGAGGGAACAGGGAGGTGGGGAATGCCCTGGGGACAGTGGGACAGGCGGTGTCACCTCCCTGTGGAGCGCCCCTGGCTCCAGGGGGGGACAGCTCCACATTCCCAACGCTGCCCTGTCCCGTCCCGAGGCCCCTGGGCATCAGAGCTGGAGCTATCTACAAAATCAGGATTTTATAAATAGAATTTCTATATTGATACATAATTCTGTAATTCATCCTACACTGCTGCAGTGCCCTTCAATCAACCAAATCACAAAAGGACTAATTAACAACTCGTTTAATGAGGTTCTCCACATCCAGAGTTGCTTCCTTGTCCAAAAACCATGGAAAAACCCCAACTAAAATCCCTTCTCTCAGTAATTCCCTGTTCCAGTTTGTCCCTGCAGGTGTCTGGGGGGTTGGAGCTGCAGGTGACACCAAACCCTGGTGAGGCCCAGCCTCCCCTGCTGGTAATTAAAGCCCTTAGAGGTAATTAACTGCTCGTGTTAATGATGGGCTGCGGAGCCTGGGAATGAATCACCCAATAATCCCTTTGGGAGGGATGAATGCAGGCACAGAGGTATTTCCCCTGTTTTTTGGAATTTCTCAGAAATGTTAATAATTAGGATTGACAGAAAATTACAGAGAGGGAACCAACCTCCATCTCATTTCCCTGGAAATCTGATTCATCCCATTTTTTGGGATTTAGGGATCCATCCAGAGGGATATTAGTTTATTTTTGAGGAATATCCTGGTACTGGTGCCATGACTGCCTGCTCCAACTCCCATTTCAAACTAGAAATTATTTTTCCAAGAGAAAACAGCAGGATCTGCCCTCAAATCCACAACCAGGCAGTGGGATTGGCAGAGACAGGTTTGGAAAGGTCTCTGTTAATTCAGAGAATACAGAATTAATTTCATCATTTTGTTATCATCCCCACATCAGCTAAAGCCCGGAAAAGCCTCTTCTAGGTGCTGAAGTCAGGGAATTGCAGGTAAGAAATGGAATTGCAGGGAAAGGGGCTCCAGGGGGAACTCCTGCCCAGGTGAGTTTAAATGGATCTAAACACAAACCTTGGGGCTGGGATGGGAAACCCGGGATGGCAGCAGGCAGGGAAAGGTTGGGTTTGTGGCATAATCAGCACAGGGAGGATGAGGAGCTGCTGGAGAGTCCAGAGGAGCCATGGAGCCAGGCTGGGGGAGCTGGGAATGTTCCCCTGGAGCAGGGAAGGCTCCAGGCAGAGCTCAGAGCCCCTGGCAGGGCCTGAAGGGGCTCCAGGAGAGCTGGAGAGGGGCTGGGGACAAGGGATGGAGGGACAGGAGCCAGGGAATGGCTCCCAGTGCCAGAGGGCAGGGATGGATGGGACACTGGGAACTGGGAATTCCTGGCTGGGCTGGGATTGCCAGAGGGTCCCTGGCAGTGCCCAGGCCAGGCGGGAACACCCTGGGACAGGGGAGGTGTCCCTGCCATGGCAGGATCAGCTGGGAATTCCATCATTCCAGCTCTGCCAGGGCTGCCTGGAGCAGCCTCCTGTCACCAGGACCCTTTGGGTGACACTGTTCCATGTCCACCACTCCTTTCCCACTCCCACTATTCCCTCATCCCACCCCGGCTGGCAGAACATGCTGGGAGTCTGCTCATGCCCCTAAAAGCAATGAGGATTTTAATTGCAGTAATTACAGGGAATGGCTCCCCTTGGATTGTCGCTGTCACATTGGGATGGATCACAGGGAATCTTTGCCCAATTCCAGCTCGGGGAGAGGCCTCTGGGAAAACAGGAGGGATGGAGGAATAGGAGAGGGGAAGCTGGCAAGGCTGCAGGATCTCTGAGCCAGGAGGGTTCTGGCAGCATGGCCAGAGTTTGGGATGAATCCCATACAAAATTTCCTTGAATTGGGTGGGAAAATTAACAGGCATTGTGTCAATCACAGGAAAAAAAGGGTGGGGATCAGGAGAAATTGGGAATAGAAAACAGAAAAGTGAGAAACCAAACAAATTTCTGGCAAAAAAAAAAAAAAAAAAAAAAGGCTGGAATAGAAATGCCGTGGCCAGAAAAATCCTTGGGAATCAGTTCTGAGGGAGGTGAAGGGATAATGGTTAAAAAATGAGGTGTGGCTGGGCTTTATCCCAAGGTTAAAGCTGCCAGTCCAGGTTTGTTCTGGAGCTGATGCCCACTCCTGGAGTGG
Organism: Emberiza elegans; assembly: GCA_024865655.1. NCBI lineage: Eukaryota > Metazoa > Chordata > Aves > Passeriformes > Fringillidae > Emberiza > Emberiza elegans. The sequence continues at coordinate 33,750,114 of JALJVW010003518.1, forward strand.
GCAGGGATGACCCTTGGATACAGCCTGGCCCTTTCAGAGCATCACCAGGCCCCTTCCCACCCCAGCTGCTCCATGATTCCTTGGCATTTATCCACATTTTGGGGCTGGTTTCCTGCTTCCCACCAGTCCTGGATCAGGGCTGAGCTCGGTGGCTTCTCTTAGGGAAATTCTTCCCGGGTGGAAGGGGCTGTGTCCCTGGCAGTGCTGTGTGGCTGCCGTGGGGATCTAAACATCTTAAAAACTTAAAATTGATGGCAATGAAGAAAAAAACAGGATAAAAGGGAATGGGATGGGATGGGATGGGATGGAATAGAATGGAATAGAATAGAATGGAGAGCAGGGGTACCCGACCATCCCTTTTGGTTGGTTCTGTGGGAGCTGGAGTCGCTCCGGGGATGGAGGAGGAGGAGGAGGGATGGGGCCCCGGGGGAGGATGCTGGGGGCTGGATGATGAGGAGGAGGAGGATGATGCCGGGGGGAGGAGGATGACCGAAGGATGCTGAGGATGAGGATGCAGAGCGCACCGAGGCTGCGGAGGGCGGGCGGTGCGCGGGGTCGCTGAGACGCGCAGGGTCACGGGGGGCGCGGGCGGCGCAGGGCGGGCGGAGGGGGGGGATCAGGGGCGGACCAGGGGCGGGCGCGGGCGGTGTGGCTGCGCGGGGCGGTGCGGAGGGAGGGTCGCTGTGCGGAGGGCGGTGTCGCTGCGCGGGGCGGTGCGGAGGCAAGGCTGCAGGGTCTCTGAGCCAGGAGGGTTCTGGCAGCATGGCCAGAGTTTGGGATGAATCCCATACAAAATTTCCTTGAATTGGGTGGGCAGGCATTGTGTCAATCACAGGAAAAAAAAGGGTGGGAACAGGAGTGGGAATAGGAAAAGTGGTCGCTGAATAGAAATGCGGCCAGAAAAATCCTTGGGAATCAGTTCTGAGGGAGGAAGGGATAATGGTTAAAAAATGAGGTGTGGCTGGGCTTTGTCCCAAGGTTAAAGCTGCCAGTCCAAGTTTGCGCTGATGGCCACTCCTGGAGGCAGGGCTTGGATACAGCCTGGGGAGGGCCCCTTCCCACCCCGCTGTGCGGAGGGCTGGTTTCCTGCTTCCCATCCAGCTGGATCAGGGGCTGAGCTCGGGGCTTGGGGGGGTGGAAGGGCTGTGTCGCTGCTGTGGGCGGTGGGGTAAAACTTAAAATTGATGGCAATGCGAATGGAATGGAGAGTGGGGGTACCCGACAATCCCTTCTGGTTGGTCCTGTGGGAGCTGGAGTCGCTTCGGGGATGGAGGAGGGATGGAGCCCGGGGGAGGATGCAGGGGGCTGGAAGATGAGGAGGAGGAGGATGATGCCGAGGGGAGGAGGATGACCGAAGGATGCTGAGGATGAGGATGCGGAGCGCACCGAGGCTGCGGAGGGCGGGCGGTGCGCGGGGTCGCTGAGACGCGCAGGGTCACGGGGGGTGCGGGCGGGCGCAGGTGCGGGGCGGGATCCAGGGGCGGACCAGGGGCGGGCTGCTGCGGGGCGGTGCGGAGGGCGGTGTCGCTGTGCGGAGGGCGGTGTCGCTGTGCGGAGGGCGGTGTCGCTGTGCGGAGGGCGGTGTTGTGCGGGGCTGCACGGACTGTGCGGAGGGCGGTGTCGCTGCGCGGGGCGGTGCGGAGGGAGGGTCGCTGTGCGGAGGGCGGTGTCGCTGCGCGGGGCGGTGCCGCCCTGCCCGGGGCCGCTGCCGGCGGCTCCGCGTGGGAGGCGGCGGCGCCGGGCGGAGGCTCCGCGGCCGCGGCGCGGCGGGGCCGGGCGGGCTGCGCGGGGGATGCGGAGCTGAGCGGGGCCGCGCAGGGTATTGGTGGCTGCACGGACTGTGCCGGTTCCGCGGGGCCGACGGGGTGTTGTGGCTGCGCGGGTTTTGCCGGTTCCGCGGAGCCGCGCAGGGTGTCGGTGGCTGCGCGGGGCTGTGCGGAGCTGCGGGGTGTCGGTGGCTGCGCGGGTTTTGCCGGTTCCGCGGCGCTGCGCGGGTTTTGCCGGCTGTCGGGGCTGCGCGGACCGTGCCGGCTGCGCGGCGCTGCGCGGAGCATGTCGGCGCTGCGGCGCAAGCTGGGCGATGAGTACCAGGTGGTGAGCACCTCGGCCAGCGGCGGAGGCCTCCCGCCCCCGCGCAGCGCCCCGCGCGGGAAGCGCCAGCGCTTCGTGGACAAGAACGGGCGCTGCAACGTGCAGCACGGCAACCTGGGCGGCGAGACCAGCCGCTACCTGTCCGACCTCTTCACCACGCTGGTGGACCTCAAGTGGCGCTGGAACCTGTTCATCTTCATCCTCACCTACACCGTGGCCTGGCTCTTCATGGCCTCCATGTGGTGGGTGATCGCCTACATGCGCGGGGACCTCAACAAGGCGCACGACGACAGCTACACCCCGTGCGTGGCCAACGTGTACAACTTCCCCTCCGCCTTCCTCTTCTTCATCGAGACCGAGGCCACCATCGGCTACGGCTACCGCTACATCACCGACAAGTGCCCCGAGGGCATCATCCTCTTCCTCTTCCAGTCCATCCTGGGCTCCATCGTGGACGCCTTCCTGATCGGCTGCATGTTCATCAAGATGTCCCAGCCCAAGAAGCGGGCGGAGACGCTGATGTTCAGCGAGCACGCCGCCATCTCCATGCGCGACGGGAAGCTCACGCTCATGTTCCGCGTGGGCAACCTCCGCAACAGCCACATGGTGTCCGCCCAGATCCGCTGCAAGCTGCTCAAGGTGGGTGCTCTGGGGATCGCGGGGAAATTCCCTTCTGGAAAGGCGCCCAGGGCTGTGGGGGAGTCCCCATCCCGCGTGGAGGTGGCGCTTGGGGATGTGGGGGTCTTGGTAGTCCTGGGAATGGTTGGGATGGTTGGACTCGATGGCTTTGGGGGCATTTCCAACCTTAGTAATTTCATGGGGGCCTTGGCAGTGCTGGGAATGGTTGGGATGGTTGGACTCGATGGCCTTGGGGGGCTTTTCCAACCTCAGTAATTCCATGGGGGCCCTGGTAGTGCTAGGAATGGTTGGATTCCATGGTCTTGAGAGGCTTTTCTAACCATAGTAATTCCATGGGAGTCCCAGCAGTGCTGGGAATGGTTGGATTCCGTGGTCTTGGGTGGCTTTTCCAACCTCAGTAATTCTGTGAGGGCCTTGGCTGGGAATGGTCAGACTCCATGGTCCTGGGTGGCTTTTCCAACCTCAGTAATTCCATGAGGGCCCCGGCAGTGCTGGGAATGGCTGGGACGATTGGACTCTGTGGCTTTGGGAGGCTTTTCCAGCCTAAATTCCGTGGTTCTGTGACAGAACCATGGCCCCACTGCCGCTCCCCTGGGGCCATCCCATCCCCTCTCTCCGTGTCCCTTGGATGTCCCTCGCTCCTGCCCGTGGCTGTCCCCATGTCCCTGGGGCTCGGAGCAGCCCGGTCCATGGAAGGTGGCCCTGCCCATGGCCGGGGCTCACACTGGATGATCCCAGATCGTGTTTTGGGTCCTGCCGCTGTCCCAGCATCCCTGCCCTGTTTTCCTGGCGCAGGGAACACATCCTAGAGCCTCGGGCTGCGGGCTCAGCCATCAGCAGCGCATTCCCAGCCTCCTTGGAGACAATTCCTACATTCAGCGCAGGATTGGGATGGATATTTATAGATTCCTATAAAACGCTCCATTTCCCTGACAAGGAAATCAAATCCATTGTAGCTCCGAGCCTTCCGTGAGCCGGGAAGGAGAAAGCTCCGGGCATAACCCAGAGCTTTTTGGGCAGGCTGAACTTCATTGACGCGAGCTCCAAGGAAAGCGGAGCGCCAGGGTTGGAGCTGGAGCATCCCTGCCCCAGAGGGCTGGGAAGAGCCGGCTTTGGAGCTGCTCTGGGGCTCGCCCGGCGGCTGCGGATCCAGAGGGGATTGGGAATGGGAATGGGAACGGGGATGGAGCGGGTGGGGGGAAGGAGCCGGCTCGGGGGGCTCGGTTTGCTGCATGTGGAGCATCCCACAGGGACCCCCGGGAATCGGGATACCCGCAGGGGGGTGTGGGCAGGGAATGGGGGTGTCCTGTCCTTGGGAGGGGTGTCCTACAAGGAATGGGGTGTCCTGTCCTTGGGAAGGGTGTCCTACAAGGAATGGGGGTGTCCTGTCCTTGGGATTGGGTGTCCTACAAGGAATGGGGTGTCCTGTCCTTGGGAGGGGTGTCCTACAAGGGAATGGGTGTCCTGTTTGGGATTGGAAAGAATGGGGTGTCCTGTCCTTGGGATTGGGTGTGTTCAAGGAATGGGGGTCCTGTTTGGGAGGGGTCCTACAAGGAATGGGGTGTCCTGTCCTTGGGAGGGGTGTCCTACAAGGAATGGGGTGTCCTGTCCTTGGGATTGGAGTGTCCTACAAGGAATGGGGTGTCCTGTCCTTGGGAGGGGGGTCCTACAAGGAATGGGGTGTCCTGTCCTTGGGATTGGAGTGCCCTTGGGATGGGTGTCCTGTCCTTGGGATTGGGATATCCTGCAAGGAATGGGGGTGTCCTGTCCTTGGGATTTGGGATATCCTGTAGAGAATGGGAATGTCCTGTCCTTGGGATGGGTGTCCTGTTGGGATTGGGGGTGTCCTAGAAGGAATGGGGGCCCTGTTTCCATTGGAAGGATATCCTGCAGTCATTGGGGATATCCTGCAGGGTCTGGGGGTGCCCTTCCCTTGGGATGTGGATGCTGTGTAGGGCAGGGCAGGGTCCCCATTCCCAGGACAATCCTCTTGGGAATCTCCCCAGTTTTCCTCCCTGTTCCCCCACAGCCCCAGGGACGGAGCTCAGCCCATGGGGGGCTCCTGAGGTTGTCCTTCTCTCCCAGATCCCCGTGTCCTGCTCTCCCAAATCCCTGTTTCCCGTGGGATTTCAGGATCAGGACTGGCCCAATGTTGGGATCCCTAAACCTTGAGGTGGTCTGTGCCTAAAAGAGGGAAAGAATTCCTAAAATCTCCCAAAATAACCCTTTAATAGCTTTAAAATGATGGAATAGAATTTATAAATATTAAATATTTCTATAAATATTTATATAAATATAAATATTAAAATTAGAACTATTGTTTTTAACTATTATTTATAAGGATAAGTATATAAAGTAGCATTAAAACATAATGCCATAGATTTATGTAACATGCAACCATAAATATTTATATTCAACAGTATATAATTTATACAGTTTGTTTTAAAGTATTTAATAATGTGTAAATATATATTTGCATACTATATCAATATATTTAAATAATTTCATATTTCAAGCTATAAAAGATCAAAAATGAGTAATTTCCAATCCAGCATTTGAAAATTGCTCTTTTATTTTTTTTGGCTCTGGAAGTCCCAGAGGAGGAATTTTAAAAGATGGAGCTTCAAACTTAGTGTGGCTCCAACAGAATTCCCTGGATTTGAATTATGGGAGAAAGAAAGGTTTGTGCTTGGAAGGAAAGCAGTGACAGGCCAGGCCACCTGGGGAAAAAAGGGAAGGGGAAAAAAAAGGTGGAGGGCAGCGATGGTGCTGGGGGAATTTAACCTGCAGCTAGGAAAGATATTTTCTAATAGTCCCAGTATTTCCTAATGTTGGATATTAGGAAAGATTTACCCATGGGGAGGGAAAGGGAGGTCAGGGGCTGGCACAGCTGCCTAGGGCAGGGATGGAGCCCCATTCCTGCAGGGATTGCAGAGCCTGGGATGGAGCCCCATTCCTGCAGGGATTGTGGAACCTGGGATGGAGCCCCATTCCTGCAGGGATGGAGCCTGGGATGGAGCCCCATTCCTGCAGGGATTGTGGAACCTGGGATGGAGCCCCATTCCTGCAGGGATTGCGGAGCCTGGGATGGAGCCTGGGATGGAGCCCCATTCCTGCAGGGATTGCAGAGCCTGGGATGGAGCCCCATTCCTGCAGGGATTGCAGAGCCTGGGATGGAGCCCCATTCCTGCAGGGATTGCAGAGCCTGGGATGGAGCCCCATTCCTGCAGGGATTGTGGAACCTGGGATGGAGCCCCATTCCTGCGGGGATTGTGGAACCTGGGAAGCCCCCATTTGTGGATGGGATGGGCAGGGATTGTGGAACCTGGGATGGGGACCTGGGGCAGTGCTGGGATGGGCTTGCAGGGAATGGAACCTGGGATGGAGCCCCATTCCCAAACTTTCTGGGATGGATTCCTGCAGGGGTTTCCTTGGAGCCCCATTCCCAGGGATTCCCCTGGGATGGAAGCCCCATTCCTGCAGGGTTTCCCTGGGATGGGCCCGTGTCCCCAGAGCCTGGGATGGAGCCCCATTCCAGCTGGGTGAAACCCCAGGGAGAGCCTGGGATGTTCCTGCAGGGGCAGCCTGGGATGGAGCCCCATTCCTGCTCTCTGCCCCATCCCTTGGGAACCTGGGATGGGATTTCTGGGATGAGCCCCATTCTTCAGCTGTGGATGTGGCACTTGGGGACCTGGGGCAGTGCTGGGAAGGGTTGGGAATCGATCTTGGAGGGCTTTTCCAACCCAAACTTTCTGGGATTCCACGGTTTCCTTCCCTCCCCCTGAAGCTCACCCTGTTTCCCTGGGTTGGGACCTGGGAGAATCCTGGGATGTTCCCCTCCTTGCCCCATCCCTTGGGCAGTCCCAAGGCTGCTCAAGACCCCTGGGGAGGGGAGCTCAGTGTCCCCCTCCTTGAGGGATGCAGTCCCCTGGACCCCAGCTGGAGCTGGACGTGGGCTTCAGCACGGGGGCTGACCAGCTCTTCCTGGTGTCCCCCCTGACCATCTGCCACGTCATCGACTCCAAGAGCCCCTTCTACGACCTGTCCCAGCGCAGCATGCACACGGAGCAGTTCGAGATCGTCGTCATCCTCGAGGGCATCGTGGAGACCACGGGTGAGTGGGGCTGGGCCGCTGGAATTCCCTGCTGGAGCTGCGGAACTTGGGGCTGCGCCGGCTCTTGGATGGCTGGAGAGCTGGGGGGCAGCTGGAGTTGGGGTTTGCTGCGCAGGGGTTTTGGTGCTGGGGCTCTCTCCAGGGCATGGATCTTGGTGTTATTCAGGGCATGGATTTTGGTGTTATTCCGGGCATGGATTTTGGGGCTCTCTCCAAGGGATGGATCTTGGTGTTCTCTCCAAGGGCATGGATTTTGGTGCTCTCTCCAAGGGGATGGATTTTGGTGTTTTTCAGTGCATGGATTTTGGGGCTCTCTCCAAGGGGATGGATTTTGGGGTTCTCCAAGGCAATGGATTTTGGGGTTCTCCAAGGCAATGGATTTTGAGGCTCTCCAAGGGGATGGATTTTGGCACTGGGGCTCTCTCCAAAGAGATGGATTTTGGTGCTGAGGTCTTTCCAAGGAGGTGGATTTTGGGGCTCTCCAAGGGGATGGATTTTGGCACTGCTGCTCTCTCCAGGGGATGGATTTTGGCACTGGGGCTCTCTCCAGGGGTTATGGATTTTGGTGCTCTCTCCAAGGAGATGGATTTTGGTGCTCTCTCCAAGGGGATGGATTTTGGGGCTCTCTCTAGGGGTTATGGATTTTGGGGCACTGGGCCTCTCTCCAAGGGGATGGATTTTGGGGCTCTCTCCAAGGGGATGGATTTTGGTGCTCTCTCCAAGGGGATGGATTTTGGTGCTCTCTCCAAGGGGATGGATTTTGAGGCTCTCTCCAGGGGATGGATTTTTGTGTTCTCCAAAGGGATGGATTTTGGTGCTGAGGTCTCTCCAAGGGGATGGATTTTGGTGCTTTCTCCAAGGGGATGGATTTTGGTGCTTTCTCCAAGGGGATGGATTTTGGGGCTCTCTCCAGGGGATGGATTTTGGTGCTCTCTCCAAGGGGATGGATTTTGGGGCTCTCTCTAGGGGTTATGGATTTTGGGGCTCTCTCAGAGGGGATGGATTTTGGTGCTCCCAGGATGTGGGGCTGGGGATGTGGAGCTCCTGGCTGGGATGTGGTGCTCCTGCATTTCCCAGCTGGCGCCAGGCACAGGGAATGTTCAGGGTACCTTTGATCCCTTTTGGGGCCATGTTGTGGAGTCCCAGTGTTCCCACCCTGCTTCCCCAGGACAGGAGAGCACAGCCCAGAGAGAGGAAGGTGAATCCTCTGTATACTTCCCTAAAAACTCCTTGATATTCCTCAGAAAACTCCTTGATATTCCTCTAAAAAGTCCTTGATATTCCTCTAAAAAATCCTTGATGCTTCCCTAAAACCCCTCTGATACTTCCCTAAAAAGTCCTTGATATTCCTCTAAAAAGTCCTTGATATTCCTCTAAAAAATCCTTGATCTTCCTCTAAAAACTCCCTGATGCTTCCCTAAAACCCCTCTGATACTTCCCTAAAAACTCCTTGATATTCCTCTAAAAACTCCCTGTTGTTTCCCTAAAATCCCTCTGATACTTTTCTGAAAACTCCTTGATATTCTTCTAAAAAATCCTTGATATTCCTCTAAAAACTCCCCGATATTTCCATAAAACCTCCCAGATACTTCCCTAAAAAACCCTGATCTTTGCCTACCAACCCTCTGATAGCTCCCTAAAATCTCCTTGATATTCCTCAAAAAACTCCTTGGTATTGCCATAAAGACTCCCTGATGTCTCCATAAAAACTCCCTGATATTTCCCTAAAAAATTCCTGATATTTCCATTAAAAAATAATGATATTTCTCTAAAAACTTCCTGATATTTCTGTAAAACCCCCCTGATAGTTCCCTAAAAACTCCCTGATATTTCCCCTGAACCTCCCTGACATTTCCCTAAAAATTTCCTAATGCTTCCTTAAAAACCTCCTGGTGTTTCCCTAAAAACTCCTTGATACTTCCCTAAAAAAAACCCTGATATTTTCATAAAGGCTTCCAGATATTTTCCCAGAACTCCTGGATACTTCCCTAAAAACTCTCTGATATTTCCATATAAACTCCCTGACATTTCCCTAAATCCCCCTGGCACTTCCCTAAAATCTCCTTGATATTTCCCTATAAACTCTCTGATATTTCCCTAAATATTTTGTGATATTGCCATAAAAATTCCCTGGAAAAGCTCATGGAAAACTTCCAGGCCTGACCTGCAGACCAGACCTTGCAGATTTCTTCTTTTTATTCCTCAAAAAATCAATTCCAAACAAAATGAAGGGAAGAAAAGCTCATTTGTAAATAACTCCTGGAATTTTAAACCCTGGCTTTGTTTTGGGAAATATTATTAACCTGGAAATTATACAGGGAATGGGCAAAAAAAAAAAAAAAAAGGGAATTTCTGGGTGTTCAAAGCCTAACTGGGATAAGGTTCCAAATGTTGTGACCTACTTTTGGGAGCTGAGCTGAAAATTGGGCAAAATAGAGCAAAATGTGCTGGATCTGGATAAAACAGGAGGGAGTGAAAGGGTTGGGAAATCTTCCAGTGGGAGCAAAGGGAGGAGGAGGAGGAGAGGGCAGGGCTGGATTTGAGGGAAGGGAGAGCCCATCCAGGGACGCTGAGGTTTTTAGGGAAGAGGGGACACCTCTGTGGGTTTAGACCCTGCAGAAATTCCAGGTTCTCCTCTCAGTTCCAGGCTTTTCCCAGCAAATGCTGCATTTCCCCTCCCATCCAAAGCTCTGGAAAAGCAGAGGTTTTCCTGTGGGAGCGTGCAGTGATCCATGAGCAAACACTGGCATCCCTGGATATAAATGGGCATTAAATGTTGGGAATGATGGGATGCATTTCCTATGGGAAAATGGGATTCATTCAGGGGGTTTGGAGAGGTTGGGTGTGGTACTGGGAATGTCACCCTGGGACTGGGATGAAGGCCTGGCAGGATCAGCCTCAGCTTTGACAGGACCTCTAAAAAGTTTAAAAATTTACAAATCCCAGGGTTTTTTTCTCTTTGTGGAATAATTTGGAGGGAATTCAGCTGGACCAGCTTGTCCAGACCCTGCTGTGGGCAGGAAAGGTTGGAGCAGATGATCCAGGAGGTCAGCCTGGCCTTGGTCCCTTCCAGGGATGGGATAAGAGAGGAGAATTAAAGGGAATTAAAGGCACTGGCAGGATCAGCATTCAGGGATGTGTTGCTCCCTCTCCATTTTACATTATTTATAATAATCGAGGATTTAGGAATCCAAATATCCAAGGTTTGAGTTGGCTTTGCTGTGGATTTGGAGCCTCCAGGTGGGCTCCAGCAGGTGCTTGTAAGGAATTTTTTCCTGTTAACTTTCCTTCCTTTAATCACTGAAGGATCCTGTTTCCTTCCCATTTCCCAGGTTATTCCCATCCCATCCCATTCCTCCTTTAATCACTGAAGGATCATTCTCCCTCCCCATTTCCCAGGTTATTCCCATCCCATTCCTCCCTCTTTTCCCTGTGCTGCAAATCCCTCCCAGATTGAAGCCAGGATCAGAAGTGTTGGGTGTTTCTCCCTCCAGTATTTACCATAAACAGGGATTCAGGAATGTGAATATCCATGGCTTGAGGCCCCTCTCTCTTTTCCTGTGGATTTGCAGCCTCCTGCTTGGCTCCAGCTCGGGAGGAATTTTGTCCTTTCCCTGCTTTAATCCTTGCCTTTGATCAGCTCCAGCCCTGGGGGTTTGGCTAATGAGGGAATATTCCCAACAAATCTGGCTGTGCCTGGTGCAGAGGCACGGGAGGGGTTTGGGGATCTTCCTGCTGCTCTGTCCCACCTGGCTGATGGAAATTCCCATTTCTGGCACGGGATCCAGATGGTTTCATCCTGCCTGGATGGAGCTCCTGTGCTGCTCCCCAGTGCAACTGGAATTTTGGGAAACATCCACATCCCTTCCTCTGTCCTCACCCTCCCCAGTCCAAGGGTTTGGGCTGTTTGGAGGAAAATATTTGGAGGAAAATATGTGGGAAGTGGATCCAGCCAATTCCTGCAAGGAGGGGGGAAGCTGGGAGCTCCTGATCCTTCCTGGAGTTCCCTGGGAGCTCCTGATCCTTCCTGAAGTCCTTGAGAGCTCCTGATCCTTCCTGGAATTCCCTGGAAGCTCCTGATCCTTCCTGGAATTCCCTGACAGCTCCTGATCCTTCCTGGAGTTCCCTGGGAGCTCCTGATCCTTCCTGGAGTTCCCTGGGAGCTCCTGATCCTTCCTGGAGTTCCCTGGGAGCTCCTGATCCTTCCTGGAGTTCCCTGGGAGCTCCTGATCCTTCCTGAAGTCCTTGAGAGCTCCTGATCTTTCCTGGATTTTCTGAGAGTTCCTGATTCTTCCTGGATTTCCTGAGAGCTCTTGATCCTTCCTGGAGTTCCTTGGGAGCTCCTGATCCTTTCTGAATTCCCTGAGAGCTTCTGATCCTTCCTGGAGTTCTCTTGGAGGTCCTGATCCTTCCTGGCATTCCCTGAGAGCTCCTGATCCTTCCTGGAATTCCTCCCTGGTTTAGGGAAGTGTCTCCTCTGGGATTTTTTTAGGAGGGGTCCCAGCCCAGGATGGTGGAGGTGATTCCTTGGGATGGTTTTAACTAAAGAAGGGAATATTTAGATGGATGTTGGGAAAGAATTCCTGGCTGGGAGGGTGGGGAGGGCTGGGCTGGAATTCCCAGAGCGGCTGTGGGGTCCAGGGAAAAGGAAAAAAGGGAAAGGGAAATAAAAAAGGGAAAGGAAAGGGGAAGGGAAAAGGGAAAAGGGAAGAGGGAAAAGGGAAAAGGAACTCGCTGGGATCACCCATGGGGAAAGGGAGAAGGGACCCCTGGATCCCTGGAAGTGCCCAGGGCCAGGCTGGAGCACTGGGATGGTGGGAGGGGTTGGGGATGGGATGGGATTTAAGGTCCCTTCCAACCCAAACCATTCCATGGTTCCATGACCTAAAATTCCTGCCTGGGGAGTGCTCTGAGTTCTGCCCAGCCCCCAGGAGCTGGAGGAGCCCCAGTCTGGCACTGGGATTGTTCCCAGTTTTTGGAGCCTTTCCCAGTGGAGATGCTCCAGTGGAGCTGAGGGTCAGTGCTGATCATTCTGGGTTATTTTGGATATCTCTTCCACCCCTACATTTTGGATATTTGGATATCTCTTCCACCCCTACATTTTGGATATTTGGATATCTCTTCCACCCCTACATTTTGGATATTTGGATATCTCTTCCATTATTAGGATAACCTGGGACTGGGAAGAACATTCAAGGGTTTCTTTTCCCAACCTTTTGTCCTCCTTTCCCATTGTTGGGATGGAGAATTGGAAGCTCCTTTGTCAGCAGAGCTTCCTGGTGCTGTTCCTGTGCAGAATTTGACTTTCATCCTGGATTTTCCTGCTGGGAAATGCCTCTGGGTGTGTTTGGGATTATGTAACCCTTTATAATTTTGTGTTATCCTGCAATTTATTGATAAGCTGCTAAAATTCCTGAAAAAATGAGCCTTTAATAGGAATCTGAAGCAGACAAAACCCTGCAGGAATGGTTTGTGCATCCGTTTTCCAAACTCATTAAATTTATTTTGGAAACCTCTTCCCGTGATTTGCTGATTAAAGAACTCCAGAGCCTGCCAGGCTTTTTAATTAAAGAAATGGGGATGGCATCAAAGGCCTTTTCCTCTGGTTTTGCTTTTAAAAACATGAAAAAACTGGAAATCTGGCGCCACAGGAAGGGTTCTCTGAGATCCATGGGGGTGAGCTCGGAATGCAGCAACTTGAGGGAACAAAGAGCTGGGACAGATCTGAAAATTACCAGGATTCTGATGATTCAATTTAAATTGGAATTTTTTTTTTGATGCCTGTTCTGAGGGTCAGTGAGAAACCTCAATACAAATTCAGCAACTTTAAAGGTGGAACATAAAATATGGGAATTGTGGAATGGTTTGGGTTGGAAGGGACCTTTAAAGGTCAAGTTATTTGTGGGGCTTTTTTATCTTTCCATTCAGATTTTGGGATTTTTTTGTGTGTTGGATGGGAGGGCAACAGGACAAGAGGACTCAGCACTTCCCATATTGACAGCAGCTTTGAAATTGCATTTATTTTATTTTAATCATTTTTAAGCACAGCCTGAGCATGGTGAAATATTCCTTTAAAACTCCCAGGGCCGAGCATCCCGCAGGTCTTTTCCCTGTGCTGCCGTTACAGGAAATCTGTCAGTGGAAAATCCAATACTTTTTGGTCATGCGGACAAACACGCTTGGCCCCGGCAGAGCTGGGATTTCCTGGGACTGGGACCTTCAGCTCCAGCTTCCTGCTGCCCCCCTGGAGCTGCTGGGCTGGAAAGGGGCAGAGGGGATTTTTGGAGCTGAGGAAAAGGTGGAATGTGCTGGGAAATGCAGGGATGTGCCTGGTGGGAGAGGGGAGTTTGGTAACAACAAATCCCTGCAGGTGTCCCTGCCATGGCAGGGCTGGGATGGGGTGGGATTTAGGGTCTCTCCCAAGCCAGAGCAGCCTGGGATCCCGGGATCCATCCCTTACATAACTTTTGTCTTGGACAATGCTCCCTCCTCCTGCCTGAGGCAGCAATTCCCCAAATCCCCCATTTCCCTGTGTCAGGCCTTCCTGCCCCCTCCTCTTCTCCCTGAGATCTCTTTGGGGGCTCAGGAGAGAAAACGGGGAGTGATTTTCACCTGGAGCCAGGCAGGATTTTCCCTTTTCCCTTATTCCCTTTTCCCCTTTCCCTTTTCCTCTTTCCCTTCCCTTCCCTTTTCCCTTCCCTTTTCCCCTTTTTTCCCCTTTTCCCTTTTTTCCCCCTTTTCCCTTTTTTCCCCCTTTTCCCTTTTTCCCCCCTTTTCTCTTTTTTTCCCCTTTTCCCTTTTTTCCCCTTTTCACTTTTTTCCCCTTTTCCTTTTTTTTCCTTTTTCTCTTTTCCCTTTTTATCCCATTTCCCTTTTTCCCCTTTACCTCTTTCCCCCTTTCCCCTTCCCTTTCCCCTTCCCTTTTTCCCTTTCCTTTTTATCCCATTTCCTTTTTTCCCCTTTTCCCCTTTTCCTTTTTCCCCTTTTCAATTTTCCCTTTTCCCTTTCCCTTTCTGTTTTCCTTTTCCTTTTTCCTCTCCCTTTTTTCCCTTTTTCCCTTCTCCTTTTCCCCCCCTTTCCCCCTTTTTTCCCTTCCCTTTTTTCCCTTTTTTTTTTCCCTTTCTTCTCTTTTTCCTTTTATCACCTTTTCCCTCTCCCTTTCCCCGTGGATGATCCCAGCAGCGGGGACGGAGCTGAAATCGCGGCAGTCTCTGCCGAAATTCCCTGCTCACGCCTGACCAAGCCGGATTCCTTCTGCCTGAGCGGGCTCCTTGTGCTGAGCTGCTGCTCCCGCAGCCTCTGGAGCAGCGGGCTCCCCGTGGAGCCCCGTTTTTCCAGGGATTGCTGTGGGAGCCTGAGCTGGAAGCGATCATTTTGGGAGCACCAAAACTCCATCTCTGCTGTGGCTCTGCACCTGCTGCCAGGAGCTGGGGGTAGAGCAGGGAAAGGGGAATATTCCAGCTCCTGCTGCACCTGGAACGGGGTTTGGGAATGGTGGGGTGGGAAAGGGGAAGGCAGAGGGATGGAGTTTTCCTGGAGTGCTGGGATGTGGGGATGCTGCTGGCTAAATACAGCCCCAGACTGCTCCTCCTGGGGAAACTGATGGACAGATAAAACCCTCGCTGCTTGGGTGGTGCTGATCCACAGGATCCTGGAATGGCTTGGGATGGAAGGATCTCAAATCCCATCCCATTCCATGGGCAGGGACACCTCCCACCATCCCAGGCCATCCAGCCTGGCCTTGGGCACTTCCAGGCATCCAAGGGCAGCCACAGCTTCTCTGGGAATCTGTGCCAGGGCCTTCCCACCCTCCCAGCCAGGAATTCCTTCCCAATATCCCACCTAAATCAACCTCAGTCCTTGCATTTGAAGCCATTCCCTCCTGTCCCTGTCAGGCAGTGGCTCCTTGAATCCTTCACTGTATTGCAATCCGAGCCATTTTTTCTCTGTAGCAGCTCCTTCCCACTCCTTATTTACCTCCTGGATGCTCTGGCAGTGCAGCTTTCCCTGGATATTTGTCCTCAGTGAGTTATGGATGCTGCTGCCAGAGGTTTTTGTCAGCAGCCCCCGGATCCCTCCTCAGTGTTATTTATTTATTGTTTCAATAATCTGCAGCAGGTCCATGCCTCGGGCAGGTGTGCTGCTCCAGGAATGCCCAGCTGCCTTTTCCATGGATACCTGTTCCTTGGCCTGGATACTCTGGTGTTTGTTATTCTTTATTTCCAGCTCTGCACAATGAGGGGGTGTTAAATATTAAATATTCCAGCTCCCTCCCACCGACTCCTCACGGGCTCGCTCTCCTGAGGGATGCTGGCTTGGGAATGGCCTTAGGCTGCACCAGGGCAGGTTTGGGTTGGATATTTGGGAACATTTCTTCATGGGTAGGGCTGTCCAGGCCTGGCAGAGTCTCCATCCCTTGTGGGGTTTCACAGCTCCCTGGATGTGGCATGGGGATACTGGGCTGTGCTGGGGATGGTTGGACTCAATGCTCTGAGAGGCTTTTCCAGCCTAAACCCTTCTGGAATTCCACAATTCCAGCTGAACTGGCCTTCCCAGAGTGGTGGTTGCAATCCCTGAGCAGCCATGCTCAATGTCTCCTTTGGAAAGGCACAAACCCCTGAGCTCTCCTCATGATTAACCCTGGGTTTCTTCTGCTTTGAGGGTTTGGAACTCCTGGAATTCTCTGGGGAGCAGGATGTGCTGTGGGGCAAGGGGGCACAAAAAAATATCCCTGCAGGGATGGGGACTCCACCTGAGCACCTTTTCCTGAAGGAATTGCCCCAAAACCCACCCTGAGCTGCCCTGGGCCAGCCTGAGGCCGTTCCCTCTGCTCCTGTCCCTGTTCCCTGGGAGCAGAGCCCGACCCCCCCGGCTGTGCCCTCCTGGCAGGGAATTCCAGAGAGGGAAAAGATCCCTGGGGATCCTCCTTTGCTCCAGGTGAGCCCTGCCCGGCTCCCTCAGGGATTCTCCAGCCCTGCCCGGCTCCCTCAGGGATTCTCCAGCCCCTGCCCGGCTCCCTCAGGGATTCTCCGGCCCCGGCCCGGCTCCCTCAGGGATTCTCCAGCCCCTGCCCAGCTCCCTCAGGGATTCTCCAGGCCCCTGCCCGGCTCCCTCAGGGATTCTCCAGGCCCTGCCCAGCTCCCTCAGGGATTCTCCAGCCTCGTTGTTTTCCCAGTCTGACACTTTGCAGCCGGGTTTGTCCCAGCTGGGCACTCCCAGTTTACAGGTGACATAAAGCAGTTGTAGTTCAGGCCTTGCTTTGTGGCTGCTGTTGGTTCTTGGGGTGATTTGGAGGTGAGGTTTAAGAGGAAAGCGCTGGTTTAGCTCCTGGTGTGTTACACAATCCAGGCTGCACCGAGGCCACTGTGAGCTCAGTGATGATAAAAGTGGTTGGCAGGAGAAGGGGGAGAAGCCTGGCGTGGGTAAAATGCTGGGACATTGCAGGAGAGTCATCAAAAACGTCAGGAGGAATTGGGAATTCATGGAGGGGAATGCTGTGCTGGGGCTGGAGAGAGCCTGGAGGGCTGGGGGCTGCTCCTGCCTCCCTTCCCTGTGCTCCAGGCTGGGTTTGGGGTTTTTGGGGGTTTTGGGGGGTTTTGCAGGGGTTTGTGGGGCTTGGGGAGCAGGGGCAGGAGGAAGGAGTGAGGAGCTGCATCCCTGCCCACTCCTGGCTGAGCCTTCCTGGGGAATGGAGACGGAGCCCACCTGTCACAGACATCTTTTATGGAAAATCCTTTCCTTAGGATTTGTTCTCCTGAGAAGCTGAGAGGCCTCAGGAACAAAATGCAAACAATGGTTATCTGCTGCTGTGGGATGCAACAGGTGCATCTAGGATTGGGCTCATGGGGTTGTTTCTAATTAATGGCCAATCACAGCCCAGCTGTCTGGACTGCCTCAATCAGGCACAAACCTTTGTTATCATTCTTTCTGTTTCTATTTTTAGCCAGTCTTCTGATGAAATCCTTTCTTCTATTCTTTTAGTACACTTTCAATGTAATATATATCATAAAATAATCAACCAGCCTTCTGAAACACAGAGTCAGATCCTCGTCTCTTCCCCCATCCTGGGACCCCTGTGAGCACCAGCACAGCCGCCCCTTTTTACTGAGCACTGAGCTGCCCTTGGGGGCAGCCAGGGGAGATCACCAAGAGCAGTGCTCTGAGTGAATCTGGGAGCCCAAACCAAGCCCATTAGTGACCTTAGTGACAGGGCTCCAAAGGCTTGGAGCTGTCTGTGCCGTTCCAGCACTGGGAGAGGCTCTGGGGATGCTGGGAACAGCTCCCTCCTCTAATTGCCGTATTTATTAACAGGCTCCTTGTTTTCCAGCCTTAGTGACTCTCTGCAGCTCCTGAGCAAATCCCAGAGCTCCCAGCAGAGCAGGCTCAGCTCCTGTGCTGGGGATGAACCCCAAATCTGGATTTCACACCAAATCTGGGATGGGGCTCCAGGAGCAGGGCACTGGATCAGGGTGTCCAGGTGCCTCTGGAGTCTGGGAAAGGGGGAATTCTGCCCCTCTGTCCCTGTGCTCAGGTGAGACCCCACCTGCAGAGCTGCCCCAGCCCTGGGCTCCCACATCACAGGGACCTGGAGCTGCTGGAGAGAGCCCAGAGGAGCCAGGAGCTGCTGCAGGGCTGGAGCCAGGCTGGGGGAGCTGGGAATGTTCCCCTGGAGCAGGGAAGGCTCCAGGCAGAGCTCAGAGCCTCTGGCAGGGCCTGAAGGGGCTCCAGGAGAGCTGGAGAGGGACTGGGGACAAGGGATGGAGGGACAGGAGCCAGGGAATGGCTCCCACTGCCAGAGGGCAGGGATGGATGGGACATTGGGAACTGGGAATTGTTCCCTGGCAGGGTGGGCAGGCTGGCACAGGGTGCCCAGAGCAGCTGGGGCTGCCCCTGCATTCAGCACTGACAGGATTTAAAAAAAAAAAAAAAAATTAAAACAACGAAACAAACAATTGTGCCCCCAGACAGGAGAATGCTCCATGGAGTCAATTTTATCCGGAGATTTATTGGTTGTGGAGCAGAGCTGGGTCAGCCCTCCCCCGTGCGGGGCTGTGGGCAGCAGGATGCAGCCTGGGCTGGAATCGCCCTGTGCTGACCCAGCCCCTGCATCTGCTCTGTGCCTCTGCCCTGCCCCTCCTGCTGGAATTCCTGCTGCTCTTATGCATTTATTCCATGTATTGCCGACAAGGATTCGTTCTGCTCAGGCTTTGTCAGGAGGGATAATGATTCAAGGAGCCACCGTGTGACAAGGACAAGAGGGAATGCCTTTTAACTGAAGGATTGGGGGGGATTTTGATGGGATATTGGGAAGGAATTCCTGGCTGGGAGGGTGGGGAGGCCCTGGCACACATTCCCAGAGCAGCTGTGGCTGCCCCTGGATCCCTGGACATGTCCAAGGCCAGGTTGGAGCACCCTGGAACAATGGGAGGTATCCAGAGGTGGATGGGATGGGATTTAGGGTTCCTTCCCAGCCCATTCCATGTTCTGGGATTGGTGTCAGTGATGACTTTGGGCTGCTGAGAGGTCCCACAGCTGCTCTGGGGTGAGTCAGGTGCCCCAATCCCCTCATCAATCACCTCCTGCTCCACTGGGGGAAGATGAGCCCGAGGTGCAGGGATGAAAGGAGCCTGAGCCAGGCAGCCTTTGCAGCAGCAGTGTTCCTGCTGAGGTTTCCTCTGCTCGGTGAGATATTGATCTGTGGCTGCAGGCCGACCCCAGCACACAGCTCCGGGATAAATAACCCGGGACAGGCAGCACTGATGGTGGTTTAGGAGCTGGAGTCTCTCCATCCTGCTGCTCTCTGTGGCCCGGGTTTGGCTCCCCAGGGGCTGGAATTGGGCACGTGTGGGGCTGGCCGTGGTTTCTGGGACGGTTTGGGGGTCGCTGTAACCAAGAATAAGAATGTCTGATTGTTAGAAATAGAACGTTTAGATTGAAAATATGTTGTGAGTGCAAGGGCAGTAAAGATCGGGGAATCAGGATCATGGATTGGGTTGGGTTGGAAGGACCTTAAAGCCCATCCAGTGCCACCCCTGCCATGACAGGGACACCTCCCACTGTCCCAGGGTGCTCCAACGCCAATGTCCAGCCTGGCCTTGGGCACTGCCAGGGATCCAGGGGCAGCCCCAGCTGCTCTGGCAATCCCAGCCCAGGATCCCTGTCAGTGATCCATCCCTTTTCCCTTTTCATTCCATAGCATTTCTCTTCCCATCTTTTTCCCCGCGGTGCTGAGCACATTCCCAGTGTTCCTCTGGAGCCTTTCCTGCTCCTCCTGGTGCTGCAGACACTTGAAATTCCCGGGGCAGGGAGCTGGGGGTGGGATTTCCCCCCGTGGAGCATTGCTGGCTCCGTGTGATGGAGGAGCTGGGATTTACATTCAATATTGCCCACGATATCCCTGCCCGTGGCTGCTCCTCCCAGCGCTGCTCAGCAGCCAGACCCGGGCAGGGCTGGGAAAATGGGAAAAATTCATGGAAAACTCGGAAAAATTCATGGAAAACTCAGAAAAATGCATGGAAAACTTGGAAAAAATCATGGAAAACTCAACAGAATTCATGGAAAACTCAGCAAAATTCATGGAAAACTCAGAGAAATTCATGGAGTGCTTTGTGCCAAGGACCTCTGCCAGAAAAAAGAGGATTTTCCCTCTTTTTTTTTTTTCTTTGTTTGTTTGATTTTTGTTTTGGTTTTGGGTGTGGGTTTTTGTGTTTTGTTTTGGGGTTTTTTGGATTTATTTTTGGTTTTTGGGGGTTTTTTGTTGTTGTTGTTGCTTTTTTGTTTTTGTGTTTTTTTATTTTTGATTTTTTTTTTTTAGCTGGTAGAGGTTAAGAATTTAAAAGCTGCATGCCTGAGTTGTGGCCTGGTCCATGCTGGCTGTGAAAGCATCCCGGATTTGCCCTGTACGTGGGATACTGGGGAGGGGTTTCTGGCTCTGAGGCTGCGGAGCCCTGGAATAGAATTCCCAGGGAAGCTGCCCTGGATCCCTGGAGGTGTCCCTGCCGTGGCAGGGGTGGCTTGGGGCGGCATTGGGATCCAGGCAGGCGGCCGGCCCTGGCACACATTCCCAGAGCAGCTGTGGCTGCCCTGGATCCCTGGACATGTCCAAAGCCAGGTTGGAGCACCCTGGAACAATGGGAGGTATCCAGAGGTGGATGGGATGGGATTTAGGGTTCCTTCCCAGCCCATTCCATGTTCTGGGATTGGTGTCAGTGATGACTTTGGGATGCTGAGAGGTCCCACAGCTGCTCTGGGGTGAGTCAGGCGCCCCAATCCCCTCAGGAATCACCTCCTGCTCCACTGGGGGAAGATGAGCCCGAGGTGCAGGGATGAAAGGAGCCTGAGCCAGGCAGCCTTTGGAGCAGCGATGTTCCTGCTGAGGTTTCCTCTGCTAGGTAAGATATTGATCTGTGGCTGCAGGCCGACCCCAGCACACAGCTCCGGGGTAAATAACCCGCGACAGGCAGCACTGATGGTGGTTTAGGAGCTGGAGTCTCTCCGTCCTGCTGCTCTCTGTGGCCCGGGTTTGGCTCCCCAGGGGCTGGAATTGGGCACGTGTGGGGCTGGCCATGGTTTCTGGGATGGTTTGGGGGTTGCTGTAACCAAGAATAAGAATGTCTGATTGTTAGAAATAGAACATTTAAATTGAAAATATGTTGTGAGTGCAAGGGCAGTAAAGATCGGGGAATCAGGATCATGGATTGGGTTGGATTGGAAGGACCTTAAAGCCCATCCAGTGCCACCCCTGCCATGGCAGGGACACCTCCCACTGCCCCAGGGTGCTCCAACCCCAGTGTCCAGCCTGGCCTTGGGCACTGCCAGGGATCCAGGGGCAGCCCCAGCTGCTCGGCAATCCCAGCCCAGGATCCCTGTCAGTGATCCATCCCTTTTCCCTTTTCATTCCATAGCATTTCTCTTCCCATCTTTTTCCCCGCGGTGCTGAGCACATTCCCAGTGTCCCTCTGGAGTCTTTCCTGCTCCTCCTCGTGCTGCGGACACTTGAAATTCCCGGGGCAGGGAGCTGGGGGTGGGATTTCCCCCGGTGGAGCATTGCTGGCTCCGTGTGATGGAGGAGCTGGGATTTACGTTCAATATTGCCCACGATATCCCTGCCCGTGGCTGCTCCTCCCAGCGCTGCTCAGCAGCCAGACCCGGGCAGGGCTGGGAAAATGGGAAAAATTCATGGAAAACTCCGAAAAATTCATGGAAAACTCGGAAAAATTCACAGAGTGCTTTGTGCCGAGGACCTCTGCCAGAAAAAAGAGGATTTCCCCTTTTTTTTAAAATTTTGTTTGTTTTTTTCTTTTTGGTTTTGGGTTTTTTGGATTTTTTTTGGGGGGGTTTTTCTGTTGTTATTGTTGTTGTTTTTTTGTTTTGTGGGGGTTTTTTTTAATTTATTTTTTTTTTTTTAGCTGGTAGAGGTTAAGAATTTAAAAGCTGCATGCCTGGAGTTGTGGCCTGGTCCATGCTGGCTGTGAAAGCATCCCGGATTTGCCCTGTACGTGGGATACTGGGGAGGGGTTTCTGGCTCTGAGGCTGCCGGAGCCCTGGAATAGAATTCCCAGGGAAGCTGCCCCTGGATCCCTGGAGGTGTCCCTGCCATGGCAGGGGTGGCTTGGGGCGGCATTGGGGATCCCTTCCCCGGCGGCCCACGCTGGTGTGTCGGTGTGTCCGTGCCCCCGCAGGAAGGTGTCAGCCAGCAGGAGCAGCGCTTGTGCAGCCCAGCTCACCTGGGGTAATTAATTCATCAGCAGAACTGCCTGGCATTAGAGCCGTGCTCCGAGAGAGAGGCTCCTAATTGGGAGTTAATGGCTCATTAGTGCTGAGCGGATCAGCCTGAGCGCCCCGGCAGCACAAACAAAGCAATTAGGGATGTTCGGGGAGTGGGCTGCACCCTGCCAGCGCTGCTGCTGGCCCCGGCGCTGGCCCAGCTGTGCTGGGGCTCTGGGGCTGCTGCCGCCAAGGGAATTCCCGTCGGAGTGCCCTTGGGGGCTGTGGAAGGGCTGTGGGGGTGGGATGGCTGTGGCTTCCTGCTCTGGGGCCTGTTCACCCCAACCTGGGCACCTGGGAATGATGGGGTTGGAAAATGATGGGGAAATGAGCAGCAGGGCTCCTACCCGGAGAGCTTTAAGAATGTAAATCACAGAATGTTAGGCTGGGTTGGGCAGGAGGGGATCTCAGAGCCCATCCCAGCCCACCCCTGACCCTTCCCACTATCCCAGGGTGCTCCAAGTCCTGTCCCACCTGGCTTTGGACACTTCCAGAGGGGAAAAGGGGCTCCAGGAGAGCTGGAGAGGGACCTGGGACAATGAGGGACAGGACACAGGGAATGGCTTCCACTGCCAGAGGACAGGGGTGGATGGGACATTGGGAATTCCTGACTGGGAGGTGGAGATGCCCTGGCACATGTTATTCCACGGATGGCCCTGGATCCCTGGCAGTGTCCAGTGCCAGCTGGAGCAGCCTGGGACAGTGGGAAGTGTCCCTGCTATGGCAGGGCTGGAATGGGATGGGATTTAAGGTGCCTTCCCACCCAAACCAGGCTGGGACCCCGTGAAGGTGTGGCAGCCCCTCTGCAGCCCACCAGGATTTTTCCTGGAAGCAAAGCAGTGCCCTGAGATCCGAGATGGGAAAAGGCAAAGAGCCCAAGCCAGGACTGCCAGTGTCATAAACACCAAACGCTTCTGAAACCTGCAGGAAATAAAAGGCATCGTTTTCCCTAAAACGGCAAAAATGCTCCAGACTTGGAGGCTTTTAAGCCAGCCTGGGGAGAGCTAAATCAGCACGATGGGGATGGCAGGCAAGGCTGGGATGTAAAATTAGAAACCCCTGGCAGGCATGTGGGTATTTGTGCAGCTCGGGCTGGGATGTGGCAGATTGATCCTCCTGGGAATAACGAGCCTGCTGGATGGCATCACATTCCAGGGATGGGGGCCCTAATTAATGTGGGTTTGGGTGGGGATCAGATTGATCCTCCTGGGAATAACGAGCCTGCTGGATGATGTCACATCCCCAGGGATGGGGACCCTAATGAACCCCCCTGACTGCGGGCTGGGGTCAGGATCTCCCCCTTCCCTCCCTCCCTCCCCCCCCTGCAGGAAATGATCTCCCTGTGCCACCCTCGGATCTGAACCCCAGGGAGGGAGCAGCATCCGGCCCCTCTGAGCCTCCTCTGCCCCTGCTGCAGGAGATGTAGGGCCTGTGGGATTTGGGGATTTGGGGATCCTTATCCCAGGTGTTTTGGGATGTGGGCTCTCCTCGGGAGAGGTGTGAGGATGCTGAGGATGGAGGAGCAGCTGGGAGATGCTGAGCACCTGGGTCACCTGGGGGGTCAGGAAAGTGTGTCACCGAGGGGGAGAATCCAGCATGGAATTACTGAGGGTGTGGAGGTGCTGTTGGGAATTCTTTCCTAGAGGAAAAGGTTTTCCAGTGGGGGAGGTCCCAGTGAGATCTTTGCTCTCTGCAGGGGAAGGGGGAACTGCCCCATCCCTGGGAGTGTTCCAGGCCAGGGTGGAGCAGCCTGGGATAGTGGGAGGTGTGGGATGGGATGGGATGGGATGGGATGGGATATACTGTCCTCCCACCCTGGGACTCTGTCATTCCATGGTATTTGCATATATTTGTATATCTATGGCCCAGCAAGGAGCGTGTGGATTCCTGAAGAGCCTCTTGCAGCCCCAGATCCCAGCTGGCAGGGCTGACAGCGCTGATCCTCCCTTTCCAGGGAGTCCGTGTGCTCCTGGTGTCCGGCAGGGAGTGTTTGCCAGCCCCTCCTGCCAGCTGTGTGCCACAGTCTGTGTTGAGCTCGCAGATGTGGTGTTCCAGCTGTGCACGGCGCTGAGGTGCGGGGGTTTGCCAGCCCCTCCTGCCAGCTGTGTGCCACAGTCCGTGTTGAGCTCGCAGATGTGGTGTTCCAGCTGTGCACGGCGCTGAGGTGCAGGACAGGAGCTGTTCCCACCTGGGAGGGGCTGGGAAGGGCAGCCGGGATGTTCCCAGCGCCAGGCAGATGGATGCAGGTGGGGAGCTGGGAGAGCTGCTCAGACACAGCCTCAGCAGCTGTCTGGGCACAGAAGGATCCCTCAGAGCAGGGGTTTGGGATCGGCAGGGCTGCTGATCCCCTTTGGCAGGCCCTGGGTGGGGTCACCCCCTGGATCCAGCCCCGGGAACACGGGAGTGCAGCCTGTGTTCTCCAGGAGTTTTAAATATTGGGAGATATTGATTTATAAATGTTGGTGTTAAATATGAAGGGATGCTGAGTGAGGTTTGCATGGAATTGAGGAGTATCAGAGCTGGAAGGGAGCCACAGGATCACAGATCCAGCACAGACACCCCAAAATCCCACCTGGGCACCCCTGGAGTGCTGCCCAAACCCTCCTGGAGCTGTTGGGAATGTGCCCATTCCCTGGGGAGCCTGGGCAGTGCCTGCACCCTCTGGGGGAAGAACCTTGCCCTGAAATCCATCCCAGCCCCTCTGGCACAGCTCTGGCTGCTTTCCCTCTCCCATGATGGATTTGGGGGGGTCTCCCTTGAGTTCCTTGGCCAAGCTGAGGCTGCAGGAATCACAGAGCAGCTGTGTTGGAAGCAGTTCTGGCCAGGAATTGATGGCCTCAAAATGTTCAATGTTTTAAGAGACTCAACAAATCAATCCCTGTGTTAAACCAGCAGCACTAAATCCCTGAGAGGTTATTCCCAAACACAGCTCCGTGCTGCCTCCTGTAAATCATGGACTCCCAGACTGGTTTGGCTGGAAAGGGAGCCTGAAGCTCACCCTGCAGGGACACCTTCCCCTGTCCCAGGGTGCTCCAAGCCCCATCCACCTTGGACACTTCCAGGGATGGGGATTCCACACCTTCTCTGGACGATCAGGGGCAGATGATCCCTCTCTGTACCAGCCCTGACGTTGATACAGGTTATTTTCAGCTCAGAAAGTGGCTGCTGACTTTCTGTTCTATTTAAATCAGTCTCCCAGCCGTCCTTTTCCCACGGGCGGCTGCGGGCAGGGATGCTGGCGTGGAGCAGGTCTGGCAGCACTCAGGGATCATCCCCAGCTCCTGGAGCCCAGGAATGCTCTGCCTGTGTGGCCCCGTGTCCATCCCAGTAAATTGTCCCTTTCCACGTGAGGAGAGCTGGATTTTCCATCCAGGAAGGTGTCTCTGGATGCCTCAGGGTGTTTTTGGGGCTGCAGAGGGAAGCTCTATTTTGGTGCTGAGCCCATATGGCCGGGTGGGTGTTTGGAGGAGTGGCTGTGAGAGGGGAGGGGAGGGCCGGGCTCAGCCTCACTATGAAAATGTTCTTGTCTGGAGAGCAGAAACTATTGTAAATATCTTTCGTTTTTTACCCCCCTTTTCTCCAGATTTCCCTCAGGTGTTGTTCTGACCTCCTCCAGTCTCCTGGGATTTCACAGAACATTCCTCTTCCCCACCATTCCCAACACTGAGCTACAAATGACTCCCCTCATTTCCAGTTGCACTTTGGAGCCCTAACTCCATGAAAAGCAGAACCAGCCTTTTTTTTTTTTTTTTTTTAGGAAAACCCCTGTGAGACCATGGAATCCCACCATTCCCAGCCTGCTCAGGCCACCACTGCCCCATGTCCCCACATCCGCAGGGCTTTGGAATTCCTCCAGGGATGGGGACTGCCAGGCTGGACAGCCCTTTCCATGAAGGAGTTTTTTCCTGGCACAGGTGCCCAGAGCAGCTGGGGCTGCCCCTGGATCCCTGGAAGTGCCCAAGGCCAGGCTGGACAGGGCTTGGAGCAGCCTGGGACAGTGGGAGGTGTTCCCTGCCCCTGGCAGGGGTTGAATGGGATGATGCTTAATTTCTCTTCCAACCCAAACTGGTCTGGGATTCTCTGTTCAGCATAAGGAATGTTCCCATGCTGTCAGGAAAAATCTGGGAATACTGGGAGCTAATGGGAGCTCTGGAGAGCACCCACTGTGTTTTTCCAGGGCATGGATGGGCAATTCCAGTTTTTATCCATGTCCCCAGCTGCCTGGGAATATCCCCACCCCAGGAGAAGGGATCCATTCCCATTCCCATCCCATTGCCATCCCATTGCCATCCCTCTGGCCCGGCGCTGCCCAGCAGGAGCTGCGTGGGGCAGGCAGTGCAGTGCTGCCCTTCTGGTGCTGCTGAGTCAGTCCCAGGCGGGTGGGAGGCAGTGATGCAGGCCTGCGAGGGTGGCAGATGGCTCTGGCAAAGGAGCCTGCTCCGGGGAAGGAGCTGCAGGGGCTGGGACGGGCCCTGACGCATTCCGGCCGCGGGGAACGGGAGCGGAGCCTGGGGTTGGGATTAAAAAAAAAAAAAAAAAAATCAGGAGAGGCTAAAAATAGCAGGGAAGATTTCTCAGCCAGGATTAATTATTGCGTGGAGTGTGTGTTATTGCAGGGAATGTCTGATCCAGATAACTGCTCCTGCCTCTGCCTTTCCAAAAGGATGGGCAGCCCTGCTCCAGGCCTGGAAGGGCAGCCCTGGAGGCTGCCAAACTTTCATTTCCCCTCTTTTTTTGGTACAAAAAAAAGGTTCCTGACCTGCCAGCAGCCCATTGCATCCCTGGATGTGGGAGCAGGAGCAGGACGTGCTTTCCTGTGCTGCTTCCATGGGATTTTGGAAACCTGCCGTGATTTGGGCTAAGGATGGTGCTGGCAAACACCAGGCTGAGCTGCTAAGGGTGCCAGGGAAATCTGGGGGTGTGAGGATTGGCCTGGCTGATAAGGAGAATACCTTTGGTGTCCTGGCTCTGTTTAAATGTCAGGAACGCTCCGTGAGGACAGTGGGAATAACGCAGGAGGTATTTATGGAATGGAGATAAACAACGTGGCTGAACTGAGGAGCAGGGCAGGAGCCTGGATTGCTCCCCAGGGTGAGGAGAAATAAAGTGTTTGGGATAAAACCATGGCTGACTGACACGTCTGGAGCCACGGGAGCATGGGATCGTGGAATGGTTTGGGTTGGAGGGGATCTTGGAGATCATCTTGGCTCCCCTTTGCACACAGACTTCATGTGTTAAATCTGTGTGTGTTGGAATTCCCGGGGATTCAAATGCCCAGAGCAGCTGGGGCTGCCCCTGGATCCCTGGAAGTGTCCAAGGCCAGGCTGGACAGGGCTTGGGATAATGGAAGGTGTGCCTGTCCATTGGTTGGAATTAGATGGTCTTTAATCATCTTCCCACCCAGATAATCCTGGGATTCTCTGGTATTTTCATGGATTCATAAAGGGGTTTTGTGTTTGGTACCTTTAAGACATGATTTGTGTCTTCCATTTCAGGAAATGCTGTATTTTTTTCTCTTTAACCAAAGTGGGATTTTA
The DNA here is from genome assembly GCA_024865655.1 of Emberiza elegans. Classification (NCBI taxonomy): domain Eukaryota; kingdom Metazoa; phylum Chordata; class Aves; order Passeriformes; family Fringillidae; genus Emberiza; species Emberiza elegans. The sequence continues at coordinate 33,777,261 of JALJVW010003518.1, forward strand.
TGAAAAAATTGGCTCAGCGTCCTCTCAGGGATCAATTCCCAATGTCCCATCTATCCCTGCCCTCTGGCAGTGGGAGCCATTCCCTGGCTCCTGTCCCTCCATCCCTTGTCCCCAGTCCCTCTCCAGCTCTCCTGGAGCCCTTCAGGCCCTGCCAGGGGCTCTGAGCTCTGCCTGGAGCCTTCCCTGCTCCAGGGGAACACTCCCAGCTCCCTGGCCACAACTGCCAGAACATTCTGGAGCACTCCAAACCGTCCTCACTTTAATCAGGGACCAGCCTTGTGCTGGTGCTGGGGAAATGCGAGTGTCAGAAATAGCTGCTGCTGCTGTTCCCAGGGAGCTGGAGGTGCTGGAGCTGCAGCCCCACGCTGTGTGTGCTGCTCGGGAGCCCTCCCAAAGGGCTGTGCACTTCCCAGTCTGCCAGCGGGACTGCCATGGGGAATGTAGGGGCACAGGGAGAGCCTGGGAGCTGAAACACTCCTGGTTTTGGGGGCTGAGCCCCGTTGGTGTCCCCATTTTCTGGCTGATTGCAGATCTCAGCCATCTGTTGTGGTGTTGTGAGGGTCCCCAGGATAAGGTGAGAGATGAGAGTTTGACTCCATGTTCCCAGAAGGCTGATATTCTATTCTATTCTATTCTATTCTATTCTATTCTATTCTATTCTATTCTATTCTATTCTATTCTATTCTATTCTATTCTATTCTATTCTATTCTATCCCATTCCATTCCATTCCATTCCATTCCATTCCATTCCATTCCATTCCATTATATAGAAATGCTATACTAAAACTATACTAAAGAAAGAGAAAGGACACATCAGAAAGCTAGAAAGGAATGAATAATAAAAACCCCATGACTGACCAGAGTCTCAACACAGCAGGACTGGGATTGGTCATTAATTAAAAACAATTCACATGGAACCAATGAAGATGCACCTGTTGGTGAGCAACCTCCAGACCACGTTCCAAAGCAATCAGAGAATTATTGTTTACATTTCTTTTCTGAGGCTTCTCAGGAGAAAAATCCTGGGCAAAGAAGATTTTTCAGAAAATATCATGGTAACAGTCTGTCACCGTTGCAGGTGTGAACATCAGGATATCCCATTTATCAGTTATCCCATTTATCCCATTTATCCCATTTTTCAGTTTTCCTTAGCTAAATGGGAAGAACCAGCTGCTGTCCCTGTATTTGGGGTGAAGCTGTGGCTGCCCCTGGGATCCCTGGAATCATCCCAGGCCAGGCTGGACGGGGCTTGGAGCAGCCTGGGATGGTGTCCCTGCCCATGGCAGGGGTGGGGTGAATCCTGATTTCTGATCCTTCATTTCCCCTCTGACTCAGACCATCCCAAGATTCCATCATTTGCCCTGCACTCCTGGAAGAGGAGGGGTTGCTGTGGGAATCCTTTTCCCTGCACTGCAGCAGCAAATCCTCCCTCAGTCCTACAAGAGCAAAGGGCAAGTGTTGTATGTCTCTATATCAAGTCCTAATCAGGTTTTACTCTTCCCTTCATGGGCCTTAAATTACAGTTCTGAATTAGGTCAGTTATCAGAAATTCATCAGACTTTGCTGTGTGATTAATTTTTCACTGATACTTTGGAGGTTTTACAGATAAGCTGTAGGTTTAAGGCAGATCATCCCCCCCAAAATGGACAGGGAGGAGCCCCTGGCTCAGCTCTGGGGGTTTTAACCTGCAGGGCAGGAGCTCTTCCTAAGGAAAAAGGTAAAAACCTGACAAAAAGAAGGATATTTGTGCCTTTTGGCCAGGAATTCCTGCTGGGGGTGCCTCTTCCTCCCAATGCTAGGACACAGAGATGCCCTTTTTGTGGCCATTGGGACCCCGTGGTGTGAGTTGCTGTAATTCCCAATTAATTCCCTCTTCCCACTGATGAGGATGAACTTTTCCCCATTGGGAAGGGCACCTTGTGTGTCCCTGTGTCCAGATAACTGCATTCCAACGGCTGAAGGTGACATTTCTGGCATTCCTTTGGAGAGGGAAGGAGCCAGGGAACCTTTGGGTGCCAGAAATTGCTTCTGAAGCCTCTCCCAGGGCAGGGGGAAGCTGTGAAAAGCTGATTAATGATCCGTGATTTCCCAGGCAGCGGCCAACCTCGGGATCAAATGGGATAAATAACAGGGCTGGGATTCTTTTCAAGGCAATTTATGATGAGCTCTAGAAAACAGCCAGCTCCATCTGGGCCCTTTGGAAATTTGGAAGTAATTGGAGGATTATTAGAGGGTGGAATTAGTAGAAGCATTTATTTACGGCTTTTTTTTTTTTGGCCTCCATCTGCCCCCTCATTAATCTGGGAATGCAGCAATGAGCTGGGCTGAGGCGAGTCACAGAGTCGTGCAATGGCTTGGATTGGAAGGGAAATTAAGGATCATCCTTAATTGGATGGCTGGGACACTTTCCACCATCCCAGGATGTCCAAGTGGCCTTGGACACTTTTAGGGATGGACAAGCCAAGCTCCTCTAGGTTCCCCACATGCACAAAAAGCACTCCCTGGTTTTGAAGCGATGGAGAAGGGGTTTATTGGATATTTTGGGGTGTTTTGCTGGAATTGTTGTGCCTGCTCAGGTGGGGTTTGTGTGCAGGCAGAGCTTTGCTGGTTCCCAGAGCCCTCGGTGAGGGGGGCTGAGCTAGGAGCAGGGAACAAAATGCTGCAAAGCCTTTTCCTTTGACAAACACTGCTTAATTCCATAATAAATAATTCCACTGCAGGCAGCCTGTGTGTTCCCAAGCTGGAGCTGGGAATTTATCCTGCAAATGGATATTAATTGTGGAGAGAACTTGGGAGATGGGAGCAGGCCCGTGGTCGGGGTGGAGGCCTCAGAGCAGCGCAGGCCGCAGGTCCTGCTGAGGGGAAAAAGCTCAAAAAATGAAAACCCTTCCATGCCAACAGCAGGAACGGAACACTGGGAGCCAGGAGGGAGGGATATCCATGGGCAAAATTCATGGAAAATGATCCTGGGGTGGTTATCAGAAGGGCTGGCAGAGGTGGGGAGCACGCAACTGCTCTGTCTGTGGGAAAACATGGAAATGCTCATGGATTTGGGGTTGGATGGAGCCCCTCTGCTCTGGAGCCAGGCTGGGGATGTTCCCCTGGAGCAGGGAAGGCTCCAGGCAGAGCTCAGAGCCCCTGGCAGGGCCTGGAGGGGCTCCAGGAGAGCTGGAGAGGGACTGGGGACAAGGGATGGAGGGACAGGAGCCAGGGAATGGCTCCCAGTGCCAGAGGGCAGGGATGGATGGGACATTGGGAACTGGGAATTCCTGGCTGGGCTGGGATTGCCAGAGCAGCTGGGGCTGCCCCTGGATCCCTGGCAGTGCCCAGGGCCAGGCTGGACACTGGGGCTTGGAGCAGCCTGGGACAGTGGAAGGTCTCCGTACCCATGGATAGGTGGGATGGGATGGTTTTGTTTTTAAGATCCCTTCCCACCCAAACCATTGTGGAGTTCTGTTGTTGCTGGAATCCAAGTGTGGAACAGCAGAACAACAGTGAGAGCTCAGAGCTGGGGCTGAGGCGTTGCTGAGAGAACAGAACACAAAGGAACAGCTGGGAAATGCAGCAGAGCTGGAAGAAAAGCTGGGAATTGATTTCTCGTCCTGGCCATGGTAGCACCTCTCAGCACTGTCTGCTGGCTGACACGTATTCTCAAGAATGTTGCGAATATTGGCTGCTGCTCTTCACCCTGAGAGGCTCTTAAATAATTTGTGCCCTTGGGTTTGTTGGGAAGGAGATAAATGGATCTGCAAGACAAATGATATCCCTGCAGATATTTTCCCCTCCAGTGAGCTGATGTGGGAATGAGACAGAATTTGTGGCTGATTTTCCTGAGATTCTGCTGATCATTTTTCCATGGTAATAGTGGGTACAGAATTCCTCCTTGGAAAGCCTGCTGGAGGAGGCAGGACAATGGGGCAGGAGGTGGAAATATCCCTCGGGACATTGCCATGGGACTGCCTGGGATGGGAATGGGGATGCACATGGGACAGGGCATGGGAATGCTGGTGCAGATGAGGATGGGGATTGGGATTTGAATGGGAATTTGGATGGGAATGGGAATGCAGGTGGATCTGGGTCTGGAGATGTGGGTGCAGAAGGGCATGGGAATGTGGATGCAGACACAGAAGGGGAGGGGGATGCAGATGCTGACAGGGGTGTGGATGCAGACTGGGATGGGAATTTGAATGGGGATTTGGATGGGAATGTGAGTGTGGATGGATCTGTGTCTGGAGATGTGGATGCAGTAGGGGATGAGGATGGGAATGCTGACAGGAATGGGGATGCAGATGTGGATATGAAAATAGGTGTGAATGGGAATTGGGAGGGGGTGGGATTGCAGATGGGTCTGGAGATGGGGATGCAGAAGGGGATGGGAATGCAGATGCTGATAGGGGTGTGGATACTGATTGGGATGGTATAATAATAGTGGGAGACCTCTCTGGGTAAGCCCGACTATTATCATATGAATGCCCAGCTAGCTCAGTAAAACAAGTCTCCAGCAGAGACCCAATGACTGAGATAAGCGAGGCCAAAAGCCGCCGAGCTCCTTCCTAGCAAGCCAGTGATATTCAGCTTAAGTGATTCAGCTCTTTCGTGAGTTCAGCTCAGGCTGCTAGCAGGGCTCGGGGCAGTGGCAAGCAGACGAGAAAGAGAGGGGAAGAGGCGAAATTCCGCAGAGAAGTTTATTCGGGATGGGGTACAGCGATTCTTCTTAACCCCCGGGAAGGGGGTACAGAGGGCTCTTTTTATAGCCTTGGCATGGATCCAAAACCAGCCAATGGCCGCAGGTTTAAGCATATTCCTTAACTGACCAATAGCTAAAAGGGTTACAATAGTATTGTCTTAACTGATTAAAGGAAGGTTCTCAACACGGTCGGGTGAGAGGAACAGGACAACGCCCGCTCAGAGATGACTCAGCATTCAATTCTCCAAGGAGCTTTTCCTGTATCCTTGGGGTTCACTACAGGATGGGAATTTGGATGGGAATGTGGATGGATCTGTGTCTGGAGATGTGGATGCAGACAGGGATGAGGATGTGGATGCAGATGCAGAAGGGGATGGAAATGCAGATGTGGATGGGGATGCAGATGTGGATACTGATGCAGATGTGGAATGCCACAGTCAATCCCTGAGGAGGTCCCAGTCAGGGTCAGGGGCTGAGGCTCAGGAGGGGAAGCTCTGGGATTTGCTGATGAAGCTGCTGCCGAGCAGCTGCAGAGCGAGGGGCACAGCTGGAAGAGGAACTCACTCAAATTGCCATTTCTCTCAGAATTGCAGGTTTTTCCTAAGCCCTTCAGGAACAGGATTGCTTCCACTCCACTTCATAAACAGGAGCACCTGGGCTCTGGGTGAAAATTCACTGGGAAGTACAAAATGTGTCCTGGGTGAGGCTGTGGGGTGGCTCTGGCTGTGCTCCTGCAGATGTGAGGCCTCCCTGGCAGAGGGAGCAGCATCCAGTACTAAAACCCCTGGATTCATGTTTTCCTCCCAGAGATAAAGTGGGAAACAGATTTTTGTCTTGTGATCAGCAGCAAGACCAGCACTGATTCCATCAGCAGTAGCATGAGGTGGGATAAACTGGAATTTTCCTGGCCGTGTGTCACATTCCATCCCACTCCCCCCCGCTGCAGCCCCTCTGTTGTTTTTCCTGTGCCTTCCCAAGTTCCCTTCCTTTTCTCCTGGCTCCTGGTGAGCCAGGCAGGGGATGTGTTTGCAGAGGTGGATGGAGCTTCCTGAAATCCAAATGTCACATTTCCACTCGGCTGCGTGAGGAGCAAATGGCAGCGTAAATCTATTTGCAGATTTCTACGGAGAGTGGTTAAAAATAATAATAATAATAATGATGATGAAAAAAAGCAGGATTTCTTCTGGAAGCCTCCAGCAATGCATGAGCATAATCTCCCTCTGATTCCCAGGGGTCACCAGGGTGGCCAGGTCTGGTGCTTGAGGGGACTTTTCTCCACGGTGGGAGGAAGAGGAAGGGCAGTGTTGTGCCTCTTAGTCATGGATTTTATTCCCTGTTAATATTTTGGAGCTGGATCCCAGCCTGGCAGCGATGGATGTGGGAGCAGATTGCTGGTGAGGCCTTTGAGGAGGAATAAATGTATTTTGTAGGACTTGCTGAGGGGTTGGAGTGTGCTGATGAGGGGCTGGTTTTGTGTGTGTTCATGGATATGAGGGAAATGTGGAATGACTTAGGAATACTTTAGGATCTGAAATGTCCCATTTGCCCTTACGGCTCCTGCTGCTTCAGTCCCAGGGTTCTCAGGTAACCCTGTTGTCCCTTTGGCAGCAGCACCTTCAAAAGGGTCTGTAAATGTCGGTGGGAATTCCTCAGTTCTGCCCCTTCTGCTCGTGTTGGCTCCTTTCCCCTTGGGAATGACGAGTTAACGGCTGTAGAATCCTAAAATCATGGAATCCTTATGGTTGGAAAAGACCTTTAAAGCCATCAAGTCCAACCGTCAGGCCACTGGCTGACCTCCACAGGGCTTTGACATCCTTCCAGGGATGGGGACTCCAGCATTGCCTTGGACAACCCTTTCCATGAAGGAATTTTCCCTAATATCCAACTAAACCTCCCCTGGTGCATCATTTCCTCCAAACAAGGGCAGGCCAATCCTTTTTTTTTTTTTTTTAATACATTTAAACCCATAAAATCCATTTCATGGAATTGCTGAAGGATTTCTGTGCATCCCCAATTTCCTGGGACTGCTGGAAGCTTTTCCTCCCTTCTCCTTGCAGGAATGACGTGCCAAGCCAGGACATCCTACACGGAGGACGAGGTGCTCTGGGGCCACCGCTTCTTCCCGGTGATCTCCTTGGAGGAAGGGTTCTTCAAGGTGGATTACTCCCAGTTCCACGCCACCTTCGAGGTGCCCACCCCGCCCTACAGCGTGAAGGAGCAGGAGGAGATGCTCCTCATGTCCTCGCCCCTGATCCCGCCTGCCGTCAGCAACAGCAAGGAGAGGAACAACTCCGTGGAGTGCCTGGATGGGCTCGACGAGGTGGGCACAAAGCTGCCCTCAAAACTGCAGAAAATCACCGGGAGGGACGACTTCCCAAAAAAACTGCTCAGGATGAGCTCCACCACCTCGGAGAAGGCCTACAGCATGGGCGACCTGCCCATGAAACTCCAGCGCATCAGCTCGGTGCCCGGCAACTCCGAGGAGAAACTGGGCTCTAAGACCACGAAGATGATGTCGGATCCCATGAGCCAGTCGGTGGCAGAGCTGCCCCCCAAGCTGCAGAAGCTCTCGGGGGGCGGCGGCAGGATGGAGGGGAACCTCCCGCCCAAACTGCGCAAAATGAATTCCGACCGCTTCACATAACACGGCCGGGACTGCCAGGAGGGCAGCGGGGGCTGCCAGGGGCTCGGGGCCGCCCAGGGGCCGGGGTGGGCTCGGGGAGCCGGGGTGGGCTCGGTGCTCCAGGAGCTGGGGGCGTCCCGCGGGGTTCCGAGCGAGGGCCGCGTCCTCGGCGCGTCCGGTCCCAGCGCATGCAATAACCGTGTGCAATCTCTGCATCTCGTCCGTGGCATGACCTCTCCTGTATTTATACTCTGTACCCCGAAAAACACCCAGAGGGGCCTCCCTGCCCCTGCATTCCCCAGGGAATAGGGACAACACGGAGTGGGGAACGTGCAGGGGAAGCTGGACTTGAGTTGAAAGCGTTTGGGGTTTGTTTTTTCCCTGCCGTGGGTCGTGATTTGCTCACCCAAGTTGTTTGCTGCATGTGGGTTTTTTTCCTCCAAGGAGGTGTTTTAGTTCACCCCTCACATCAAATCTGCTCGCCTTAAATCCACTGCTGGTTTCTAGTTTGCTTTCAGGTTGGTTTTTTTTTTTTGTGGGGGGGGTGGGTTGTTCCCTGTATCAAAGATACCAGGAAAAATACTGGGGAGGGGGGGAAATAAAAATCTGTATTTCATCAGGCTTTGTTTAGAAAAGAAACTTGTGTTCTCAAGCCTGGGGCAAAGTGATAAATAAATTACTTGAGTTCACGCTTTAGGCACAATCAGTAACATTTTTATAACATCTTTGTGATTTATATGTGGAAGAAAATCAGCAGGATGAGCTTGATTTCTCTGGTAGCTGAAACAGCCAACCGTGAAAAAAGCTGAATGTACCCGTAGTGCCAAGCAGGCTCTTCTCTTGGAAGAACTGCACCCCAAAAGCAGAGCCCCATTTCCCCCAGTCCCTCTAGGCCTGGATTTCCCTGCCAGGCAGGGCAGGGCGCTCCCAAGCCTTGTTCCTCGCTGCCTTTTGCGGTGAGAGCGCTGTTTGACCTTGTTCTGAGCTGCAGGTCCCCCTGGGGGCTCCAGGGCGAGCCAAACCTGGGATGAATGTTGAAGAGCTGGGGTTGATTCCTCTGTGCCTGTGTTTGGGTTTCCTTTGCTCACTGGATCAAGGCAGGGAGGGCTCTGTGGTGAGGCCTGGAGGTGGTGGAGCGCCTCCCCAAAATCCAAAGGGTTGAGGTGCCCGTGGATGCCTGGGCTGTGTTTGGGGCCTTCCTTCCCAGAGGCTGCGTGGAGGAGGTTTGGGATAGATGGAGGGATGGGTGGGACAGGCTCCCACCACGAGCAGGGCTCTGAGTGCCATCCCATGGGTGAAACCCTCGGGATCACATCCAGGTGCTCCCGGATGTGGCAGAGGAACATCCCTGGGTGGGCGCCTCTGGCTCTCCCTGCAGCCATGCCAGCATTGCTGGATAATTAATGACAGAGCTGATGGGTTGTGAGGAAAAAATTGGGATTTTATAGAGGCTGGCATGGAATGAGGATTTGGAAGCCCAGCACTGCTGGAGCTGGCTCAGCCACCAGTGTCCCTGGAAGTGTCAGTGTGTGACTGTCACTGTATTCCTGAGGATGCTGGACAATTCCTAGAATTCCTTCCCATGGTGTATCCTGATCTTACTCTCATTCTTTTCTTATTCTATTCTAATTCTATTGGTTTTCCTTATTCTAGTTTGTTTCTTAACTTATTCTTATTCTTATTCTTATTCTTATTCTTATTCTTATTCTTATTCTTATTCTTATTCTTATTCTTATTCTTATTCTTATTCTTATTCTTATTCTTATTCTTATTCTTATTCTTATTCTTATTCTTTCTTATTCTTATTACTCTTATTCTATTCTATTCTATTCTATTCTATTCTATTCTATTCTATTCTATTCTATTCTATTCTATTCTCATTCTTATTCTTATTCTTGTTCTTCCTCTTATTCTTCCTCTTATTCTATTCTATTCTATTCTATTCTATTCTATTCTATTCTATTCTATTCTATTCTATTCTATTCTATTCTATTCTATTCATTATTTTTCTTTATTCTCTTATTATTCTTTACCCATTATCATTCCATCCTTTATTCTGTTCTTATTCTATTCTTTATTCTAACTCCATTCTAATTCTGTCCTATTTTATTCTATTTTCTATCCGACTTTATTCTAATCTCTATTCTATTTCCTATTCTTATTCTTGATCTATTTTTATTCTTATTATCTTCTTAATATATTCTGTTTCCTATTCTATTCTTGAGGTAGTTTTGTTCTAGTCTATATTAACTCTAATTCTATTTTGACTTTAATTTCTAATTACAATTCTGTTCTATTTTCTCCTATTCTATTCTATATTCTATTCTATTCTATTCTATTCTATTCTATTCTATTCTATTCTATTCTATTCTATTCTATTCTATTCTATTCTAATTTTCTCTTTTCCATATCCTATCCTGTCCCATCCTGTCCCATTTTATTCCATTGTATTTCCTGACTCTCACACAGCAGCCCAGGTGCAATTTGGGGTCCCCCAGGGGTTTCTCCACAAACTGAATGGAAAACATTCCAGGGTGAAGAGCTGGAGGTGGGAAAACCCTCCAAAAACCCCCTGGGAGTGGGGCAAAAACTGGGAAAGGAGCCTCACTTAATGCAATAAAAACATCAAGCTGGGATCAACTGGAAAATTCTGATTTTTAGATGAAAATGTGCCAAAAAAAGCAAATATGAAGGGAATTATTGCAGTGGTAAAACCCAGTCTGGGTGCTGGGGGGCTGGGGTTGGATTTTCAGTCCATCCCTGCTGGATGCTGAATTCCCAAAGTTTGTGGCCAGGATTGAGGTACAAGCACAGCCACCTGTCCATATTTATTTATTTTAGAGACTTCCTTGTGTTCGTATCTCATTTTTATGGTGTGCTCACTTTATTTTAATTTATTTATGAACATCTGGACCCAGCCCTTGCTTCTGCTCATTTAAAAGGACTGTAATTAACAATGATTGATTGATTGATTGATTGATTGCACAGCCGGTCTGTGTTCTCTCCTGCTGAATTCCCGCTTGGATTCTCCTGGAAATTGTAAATATTTCAATTAAAATTAAAGAAATAAAAGAAATAAAAGCGTTTTTGGGCATGCAGTGTCTCCCTGGATAAATGTTCAAGTCTGGTTTGAGTTCTCCAGTAAAACCAAATCTTGGAAGAAGGCTGCAAAGCTCGGCTTTATCTCCAGCTTTGTTAAACTGGCCCAAATTGGGGTGGTTTTAAGGCATTTGTCACTTGTCTCCCCCGCTTTTGTCACTTTAATAAAATTACCAATAATCAACTCCTCAATTTCCTCCTCTCACCTTTGGGGTGGGGTAAAAACCCAAGTCTCTCTGCTCTAAAAAGCAGCAAAAAATAAAAATTGGGTTGGGTTGAGCTGTGTTTCAAGGTCTCTAAATTCCTTTGGGAAAGGCCTTTCCCTGTCCATGGAAAAGTGGGAATTTTCCTTGGGATCTCCCACATCCAGCCCCAAGAGTCACACGGAGCTGGCAGATCCCTGCCAGAAATTCCTCTGGGCTTTCCAGGGAAATTCAGGGTCAAAGTTGGGGTTCGAGGGGAAGTTCTAGTGCTGGGCACCCGCATTTGGGGAGAAAATTATTATTATTATTATTATTATTATTATTATTATTATTATTATTATTATTATTATTATTATTATTATTATTATTATTATTATTATTATTATTATTATTATTATTATTATTATTATTATTATTATTATTATTAATAACAACAACAACAACAACAATAATTATTATTATTCGAATAAATTCTTAAATATAAATATAACAACAATGCTATATAAATATAAATACATATAGTTAATAATAATTAAATAATATAGCATATAATATCTATATATAGTAGTAATAAGACACTAATATAAAAATTAACAACAAAACAAAAACAATAATGATAATATATGTTTAGGTATATTAGTAAATACAATAAATATATAATAAAATATATAAAAATATTAAATGAATAAATATATAAATATATAATAAATATAAAGAATAAAGAAGAATAATAAATAAAAATAATAAATATAAATAATAAAGAATAGATATAAAGAAGACATAATAAAATGTAAATACAAAGAAGATATACAAAATAATATATAGAAGATATACAAAATAATATATAATAAATCTATAATATATTATTTTAATAAATATATAATAAAATATATTAGTAAAGTATTATTAATAGAATTTACTATATCTAGTATATAGTATATATTATGTAGGAAATTATATATTTACTATATTAGTAAATTAATATTATTAAAATATATTAGTAAATTTATAATGAAACATATAAGTAAATATATATAAAGAAATCTAGATAATATATAAAATATCTATAATGATATATATAATTAATAATATGTAATAAATATATAGGAAAATAAATATATGAACCTGTATTAAAAATAGATATTAAAATATATTAGTAAATATATAATGAAATAAAATAGTACATATGCAATAAAATATAAATAAGAAAATATAATCAAGAGTATATAAAGTAAAATATATTACAAATATTAAAAATTATACAATAGATTATATGAATAAATTAAATATATAATTAAATATAAAATGAAGCAGTTAAATATTTAATAAAATATAGATAATGTATAAAATATCTATAATAATATATATAATAAATGTATATCTAATAAATATACAGAAAAAATATAATATACTGTATAAATAAATATATAGAAATATTTTAATATGTAATAAAGTAAAATAGAAAATATAAATAAAGATAAGAAATAGCTTAATAAATTTTTCTTTTAAAATATAAACTGTATAATACATTGTATATAAACTAGAAATACTATAAATATAGGCATTATATTTATATTTGGTATTATATATTCTTTATTATGTAATTTATGGAAATTTATATATAATATTATAATTATATATAATTATAATATTATAATTATTACCACTTGGGATCCTTCCCCAAACTTCCCGCATTTTTCTTTTCCTTTCACTTCTTCTCCCACTTTTTGGTTTTCCTCTCAGAGCAAAAGCACAGAACTCACAGGGATCTCATTGACTTGCCAGGGAAAATTGAAACTGACTCTGCTGCCACGGAATTTCACTGGGAAGGAAACTGGAAGATGGGAAAAAGGGAAAATGATCCTACAGTAAAATAGCAACAACACCGGGCAGGGGCGGAGAATCCCTGAGGGAGCCGGGCAGGGGCTGGAGAATCCCTGAGGGAGCCGGGCAGGGGCTGGAGAATCCCTGAGGGAGCCGGGCAGGGGCCGGAGAATCCCTGAGGGAGCCGGGCAGGGGCTGGAGAATCCCTGAGGGAGCCGGGCAGGGCCTGGAGAATCCCTGAGGGAGCCGGGCAGGGGCTGGAGAATCCCTGAGGGAGCCGGGCAGGGCCTGGAGAATCCCTGAGGGAGCCGGGCAGGGGCTGGAGAATCCCTGAGGGAGCCGGGCAGGGCTGGAGAATCCCTGAGGGAGCCGGGCAGGGCTGGAGAATCCCTGAGGGAGCCGGGCAGGGCCTGGAGAATCCCCGAGGGAGCCGGGCAGGGGCCGGAGAATCCCTGAGGGAGCCGGGCAGGGCTCACCTGGAGCAAAGGAGGATCCCCAGGGATCTTTTCCCTCTCTGGAATTCCCTGCCAGGAGGGCACAGCCGGGGGGGTCGGGCTCTGCTCCCAGGGAACAGGGACAGGAGCAGAGGGAACGGCCTCAGGCTGGCCCAGGGCAGCTCAGGGTGGGTTTTGGGGCAATTCCTTCAGGAAAAGGGGCTCAGGTGGAGTCTGCAGGGATTTCAGGGCGAGTGTGGTCTTGGAAGGCTTTTCCAGCCTAAACCCTGTGTGTGGGATTCTCTCTGTGGATTTTCCTTGTCTTTGCCCTCCCCAGTGGACAATAAAATCCTCCTGCTCCATCCCACAGCGCAGCTGCATCACCCACCAGGAATGCTGGGGTGAGCTGCAGATGGAAACACCTTTCCCCACCTTTCCCCACCTTTCCCCACCTTTCCCCACCTGTCCCCACCTTTCCCCCCCTTTCCCAGCCTGCCCTCTCGGTGCTCTCCCGGGAGCTGTTCCAGAGCCCCGCTGCAATCCTGCAATCCGCTCTGGATGCGCGTGTGGATCTCTGTTTCCATGGCGATGGAGCACAGGAGCTGCTCAGGTCCCAGTGCCTCCAGCGCCTCCTTTCCCGCAGGTCTCCCTCACTCACACTGAAAATCCAACACCCAATTCCCCACCTGTCACCACAGGACATGAAACAACACGATGCGGGCTGCCGCTCTTTCTTAAGGTAAGAAGGGAAGTTTATTTTTTACTCCAACATTTACAGATTTCCAAAAGTGGCAGTGGATTGGAGGGTGACAGTGCCACCTCTCCAATGACTCTGGACAAACCAACAGCCCATCAAATTTCTCCTCTCCATAAAAGAATGCAGAACAATGACTTATTTACATAAAGTGTGCGAGAAAGTTCATTACAAGAATGTAAACATCACAAGGCTTAGAAAATCCTAAAAAATCAGGGCAACACCCACAGATCACCAGGGGAGATCCATGGAGGAAACCATGGGATGCATCCATGAAAAATCCCTCTGGCAGCACCTCATGAGGAATTCTGGGCTGTGCCAGCACAGAGAACAATTCCCCAGTCCTGGTGGCAGGAATTCCTGTGAGGAAAAGGGAACAAAGGAAACCCAGGGTGTTTTCCAATGTTAGTGCTGTGGAACCAGAATGATCCCATTGCCATGGAAAAATTAGGGGCTGGAAAATCCAGAGGTGCCCTACACAGCCAGGAAAGGAGGCCTGGGAGGCTCCAAAGCTGGAATATTATTTGGGAGGGAATTTAATTTAAAAAGGATGTGTTTCCAAAATATTCCCCCTTTGTCTTTAGCTCTGGAATCCCCCAGTTCTGGATTCCAGTTTGGCTCCCGCATCCATGGGAGAGCCCAGTGGGACCCCTGCAGCCACCAGGAGAGCTCTGCAGTCAGGAGGTGGTGAAATGGGAACATTATCAAACCCTTCCACCTGGAAACACTGCTGGGAGCTGAAGTCATTCCCAGCATCCAAAATCCTGGAATAGAAATTTGTCTGGGATAAAATCCAAATTATCGTCCTCTTATCCTGCCACGATTCACATCCCAGCTGACAGGGCCTCATCACCCCTCTCCTGAGCCTTTAACATCCCAAACTCCTGTTTGGATGCCTCTTTCCCCGTGGGGATTTTGGGGTCAGTCACTTCCAGGGGCTGGGAATTGTGAGGGATGAGGGGATCCCACCCCAGGGCTGCCCACGGTCCCTCCCAGCTCTGTTTGCTTTTAAAGTCTTCAAACAGCAGCACCTGATCCCCACGGACCTGGGAGGGCCAAAGCTGAGGACAAACTGCTTTATCCCAGGAATTCTGAAGTGCTCCTGCTCCCATGGGATATTCTGGGTGGGACCTGCCCCGTCCTGAAGATTCCAGAGCATCATTCCAAATAAAACAGACCACAAAGGATGATTTAAGTTGGGATTCCTTCCCAGAATGAACTTTAGCTGAACATCTGAAACATTTATCCTGCTTTACTTGAGATGTTCTTGCCAAATCCTGAAAATCCGATGGAAAATCCCGCTTCCAGCAGGAAACAATGCTTGGGAAAGGTGTTTTGGGTTTGTTTTTTTTGTTTTTTTAATGAGTCATTTCCAGCAGTCCAAACCTCCTGGGTTTTATTCCCCTTTCCCGCTCCCTTCAGGAGTGGCTCTGTTTCTGCACAACACTTCCCACACAGCCCTGCTCCTGGCAGAGCTGGGATGCTGCATTGCATTCCAGGCTTTTTCCAGGATATTTTGGAAGTGGAGGCTGCACGAGCACGGAGGAGAATTTCCAGCACTCGCTAAATCACGCACTAAAAAAAGATGAATCCAGCCCAAAGTCACCCTTTGGAATGAGATCCTTGGAATTTCAACCAGAGGAATGGACATTCACGTGGAATCTGCTCCCAAAGGAGGAAGAAATGAGGGAACAGTGGTGCGTTACCCTGGGAGCTCTATGGAATTGTGATCCAATTCCCTATGGAATGCAGCCCTTGCTGGCGGTGGGGCAGGAATTCTGCCACGGACGATTCTCCAAACAGCCCATGGGATAATAAACCTTAAATAATAACAAATACATCAAAAATCCAGGATTTCACCAAAGAAACCTTGGGTTTTGTCTTCAGAGAGGAGAAAACTCCAGCAGCAGGGAGGTCAAGCTGTCTGATACTCCTAAATAAATAAATTTGTGATATTTTCCACCCAGCTCTGGTTATCTGACCCATTTTTGGGTCAAAAGCAATTTTACCATTCCCATTCTTCCACATCTATTAAACATCCATCCAATCCATAAAACTCAAAATGTTTTTCCTCCTTTCCCCCCCCTCTTAGGGCAAATCAACCCCCAATTTGTGCATTTGAGCTCTTCCCAGCTGCTCCTTCCCTATCCCTCCTTTTCTCCTCCTCCTGCCGTTAATTTTCCCAGGTTTCTGCAGTGGAGCCCTGGAGAAGCGGCTGCAGCAGAGCCCGGGTCCCGTTTCTATAGAGACAGAGCTGCCTGCATCCCGGGAAGCCTTGGGAAAGCAGGGAAAGGAGCAGGGCAGCGGCAGCGCCGCCGCAAGGCCCTCCAGGGCCGGCCCACGGCTCCATTGTTCCTTGATTAAAGCCGCGGGATAATTGGAACCCACGGCCACTTGGGGCTTGGAGCCGGCTCTAATTAGGGAATGAGGCTTTGGAAAGGAGATTTGCGGCTGGACTCCCACTGCTCCCAGCACCGAGGCACCGTGTCCCAGCTTTCCCCTCCTCCTGCTTCCCTCCATCCCCTATCCCAGGTTTTCCCTCCTGCTTCCCTCCATCCCCTATCCCAGGTTTTCCCTGTGCTGTTCTCTCTATTCCCTATCCCAGGTTTTCCCTCCTGCTTTTCCCTCCATCCCCTATCCCAGGTTTTTTCTGTCCTATCCCAGGTTTTCCCTCCTGCTGTTCCCTCCATCCCCTATCCCAGGTTTTCTGTCCTGCTGCTCCCTGAATCCCCTATCCTGGGTTTTCCATCCTGCTTTTCCCTCCATCCCCTATCCCAGGTTTTCCCTCCTGCTGTTTTTTGTCCTGAGAAGCTGAGAGGCCTCAGGAACAAAATGCAAGCAATGGTTATCTGCTGCTGTGGGATGCAACAGGTGCATCTGGGATTGGTCTCATGGGGTTGTTTCTAATTAATGGCCAATCACAGTCAGCTGGCTCAGACTCTCTCTGTCCGGGACACAAACCTTTGTTATCATTCTTTCTTTTCTATTCTTAGCCAGCCTTCTGATGAAACCTTTTCTTCTATTCTTTCAGTACAGTTTTAATGTAATATATATCATAAAATAATCAATCAGCCTTCTGAAACATGGAGTCAGATCCTCATCTCTTCCCTCATCCTGGTGCCCCTGTGAATGCCGTCACCCAAGCGCACCTGGCAGTTCAAGGCCATTGTGTCTGGAACAGGAGAGGAAACCAACCCCAAGACAAACGAACTCACCTTTGCCACCCGCAATTCCCACAAAGCACGTGAGCCCAGGCGGGCACAGAGTGGGGGTTTGGATGAAGAGCCTTGAACCGTGAGAGCTCCTGGGGACCCCTAAATCCTGCTCTGTGGGGAAGATCTCCTTCCCGAGGCTCTGCCAGAGCCGGCTGAGGCTCGGCAGGGATTTGCAGGTGATTCGCCTCCTTGCACGGCCACACACCTCCCCTGGGGAACGCAGCTGGCAAGGGGGCTGATCACAGACCTGAACGAGACCCGGCTGCTGTGCAAAGTGCTTCCAGCTGTTGATTTTTTAGCATCAGTCTCACTACGTGATTATGACAATGGGAAGATGCCAGCAGCTCACATTGGTTAAAACAATGCCTGCTTATTTTGAATACAATACCCACTTGTAAGCCTCAACACACAGAGCTCCGTTATGAAGCTTTAACCTTCCTAATATCTCGCTAGATAAACTTTCTGCAGCTTAGGGAGTTATTCTAGACAAGCGTTAACACACAGCCCATTGTTCTGTTTGTCCTTGCTTTTTCTACAGTTTAAATAATTTTTCTGCTGACCCATCTCATGGCTGCTGCTTTAGCTCTACTCCCAGTTCTGCTGTCTCTGAGGCCTGCCCTTTGCAGCTTTCCTCAAAACTCTAATTTCCCCTCTAATTTTGTAGATTCCTCCACGCAGTCACACCCCGTGCAGTTCCCTTGCAGAGCAGCCGTTTATCAGGGAATGGCTCCGGATCCCCAATTCCCCGGCAGGGATGGGATGTGGTTTATGGGCAGCACTTCAGCAATCCCGGTTCGAGCATATCTCAAAAGCCACGGGCAGGAGGGAAGCGTTTATTCCACAGCCAAGGAGCTGCTGTGGCCATAATTCAGATTATTGTTTCAAAAAGAACAGTGGGGGCAGCATTGGGGTGACCATGGCACTGCCAAACCCCCAAAACATCATTAAAATCCTTCTGCAAGGGACAACAAATGCCAGAGCTGTGTGCGGGCTGCCCACATGGATACAGCTCCCACTAATTAGCTGCGACCAATCAGCAGCATGTGCCCTTTAATGAGTGCCTGTCCTTCCCCTGCACATCCAGCGCCCACCTGCAGCCAGCAGAGCTCTGCCACCCGTTTGGGGACCAAAACTGCCCTGCTGGGGGGACAGGGTGGGAGGGATGGCACAAAACTGCCCTGCCAGAGATGGTGCAGGAATTGCCAGGGATGGTGCAGGAATTGCCAGGGAATTGCCAGAGATGGTGCAGGAATCCCAGGGGATGGTGCAGGAATCGCCAGGGATGGTGCAGGAATGCCCAGGGATGGTGCAGGAATCCCTGGGGATGGTGCAGGAATCCCTGGGGATGGTGCAGGAACGCCCAGGGATGGTGCAGGAATGCCAGGGATGGTGCAGGAATTCCTGAGGGTGTTTCAGGAATGCCCAGGGATGGTGCAGGAATCCCCAGGGATGGTGCAGGAATCGCCAGGGATGGTGCAGGAATGCCAGGGGATGGTGCAGGAATCCCTGGGGATGGTGCAGGAATCGCCAGGGATGGTGCAGGAATCCCTGGGGATGGTGCAGGAATGCCCAGGGGTGTTTCAGGAATCCCCAGGGGATGCTGCAGGAGTTTGGTCCAGCTCTGGTTCAATGGCCCAGGGTGCTCTGAAGGCTGCAATGGGCAGGAGCAGCCACAGGGGTTGAGATTTGCAGCTGGAGGGAGCAGGGGTTTCTGGCACTGGGAGAATGGATGGATCCAGGAATGGGTTGGGAGGGATCTTAAATCCCATCCCACACCTCCCACTGTCCCAGGCTGCTCCAACATGACCTGGGACACCGCCAGGGATCCAGGGGCATCCATGGAATGACCTGTGCCAGGGCCTGCCCACCCTGCCAGGGAACAATTCCCAGTTCTCAATGTCCCATCCATGCCTGCCCTCTGGCAGTGGGAGCCATTCCCTGGCTCCTGTCCCTCCATCCCTTGTTCCCAGTCCCTCTGCAGCTCTCCTGGAGCCCCTTCAGGCCCTGCCAGGGGCTCTGAGCTCTGCCTGGATCCTTCCCTGCTCCAGGGGAACATTCCCAGCTCTCGCAGGCTATTCCACAGCAATCCCATGGCAAGGTGCAGCAGACACTCCAAGCCCGGGATGGGGCCGCAGCTTTTCCACCCCAAATTCCTGCAGTTCTCTCCCAGGGCACGTGGGAGGGGAGCTCTGGAGCTGCAGGGTTATTCCCAGCCCCGGCCCCGCTCTGCTGCTCCCGGGCATGGAGCAGAGCCGAATTCCCGGCGCTGGCAGCGGAGCCGTCCCCGGTCCCGGAGATCCCGGCCGGTTGCCATGGAAACAACCTTGCCTGGAAAGGGCATCTCTGCATCCCGGAGCGGCTGCAGAGGGCTTGGAAAGCCCTGCTCCCGCCCCCCGGCCCGGGCACAGCAGCATTCCCCAGCCCTTCCCCGAAAATTCCCTTTGGCGGCTCTGCCGTCACCCCCTCGTGCCTCTGTCCCTTCCCAGGTGCCCAAATCCCCACCAGATTGGGGCTGGCAGTTCCTCTGTCCCTTCCCAGGTGCCCAAATCCCCTCCCAGGGCAGGGCTGGCAGTGCCTCTGTCCCTTCCCAGGATCCCAAATCCCCACCAGGGCAGGGCTGGCAGTGCCTCTGTCTCTTCCCAGGTGCCTAAATCCCCACCAGGGCAGGGCTGGCAGTGCCTCTGTCCCTTCCCAAATCCCCAAAATCCCCACCAGGGCAGGGCTGGCAGTGCCTCTGTCCCTTCCCAGGTGCCCAAATCCCTCCCAGCCCGGCTCCATCTGGCACAGGTGGGAATGTTTAATTAAGGAGCTGATTTTTTAGCCCATGCTCACACCTGGGAGCAGGTGGGCAGGGATGGGCACCTGCCCGGGGCTCTGCAGGACAGGCTGGATCCCATGGATACATCCTGGAAAAGGAGGAAATCTTTGCACTCAGCGTCCCCAGGCTCCTCGGGGCCCACACGTAAATCCCACCTGCAGAAGGGTGGGAATTTGCTGGAATGGGCAAGAACTGTTCCCAAAATCCAATCTCCAATACCCCCAAACCCACCCTGAGCTGCCCTGGGCCAGCCTGAGGCCGTTCCCTCTGCTCCTGTCCCTGGTCCCTGGGATGATCCCAAATCCCCCCGGCTGTGCCCTCCTGGCAGGGAATTCCAGGTTTTTGGAGGACACAGCCTCCTTTTTATCCCCATTTGTGTCTCTCTCTCCCCATTTCCGAGGTACTTGGGAGGTTCAGAGTTCCCAGAACACCTGATCCCAAAGATTCCCCTTTAATGTACAACCCTTCCTCCTTCATTTTTAATTATTATGGAATTTAGGGGTTTTTCTTCCTCGTTGTTTCTTCCATCTTTCAATATCCATTTTCATTTATCAGCCAACCTACAGTTTATTTGTAAAGGCAATTATATTTTTCCTTCCATCAATCCTTCCCATTGTTTCCTTTATCTCCCAGTGCTGGTTTCACCTACCAGCAGGCCCACAGCTGGTTTGGAAAGACAAATCCACCATTGCTCTCACTTTTGTCAGGAAAATGAATCCACAAACGCCAGAGGTTTGTGTCCAAAAAGGAGACAGAGGAGTCCTTTGGCTTTATTGCAATAAATGGGAGAGGCCATGGGGCATTCCCTGGGGTTTCTCCAATTTTTGGAGGATGCAGCCTCCTTTTTATCCCAATTTCCCTCTCTCTTTTCCCATTTCTGCAGTGCTGGAGATACCAAAGATACTCAATACCAAAGATTCCCCTCTAATGTATAACCCTCCCCTTAAATTTTTAATTCTTACAGAATTTAGGGGTTTTCCCCCATAGTTTCTTTCGTGGATTTGTCTTTCCAAACCAGCTGAGGCTCTGCTGGTGGGTGAAACCAGCACTGGGAGATAAAAGAAACAATGGAAAGGATTCCACTGATTGATGCATGGAAAAAGAGATTTGCTTTTACAAATAAACTGTGGGTTGGCTGATAAATGAAATTGGATATTGAAAGATGAAAGAAACATTGGGGAAAACCCTGAATTCCTTAAGAACTAAAAGTTAAAGGAAGGGTTGTACATTAGAGGGGAATCTTTAGGATCAGGTGTTCTGGGAAGTCTGAACCTCTCAAGCACCTCAGAAATGGGGAAAGAGAGAGGGAAATTGGGATAAAAAGGAGGCTGCATCCTCCAGAAATTGGAGAGACCCCAGGGAATGCCCCATGGCCTCTCCCATTATTGGAATAAAGCCAAAGGACTCCTCTGTCTCCTTTTCGGACACAAACCTCTGGCGTTTGTGGATTCATTTTCCTGGCACTGGGGACATTGGGAAGTCATTACTGGAGGAGCCCTGGGTCACACCTGACTGCCACCACTGCTGGTGCCCAGACAGCCCCTAATTTGTCCAGGAAGGTTCCTCCTCCCCAGGACCATCCCTCAAACCCCAGGATCATTAGGGCAAGGTGCTAAAAAACAAACCAGGAAGCAGAAAAACACTTGACAGCCCTTAAATGAAAGTGCCCTAATTAAGCAAAGAAAGCGATTATTATTATTAGAAGCTCGTTTCTTATTTATAAGCAGCAGCAAATGTTGATAAGGGGAAAGTCAGCAGTTGTTTAATGAAACCCAGGGCAGCTGGGTCAAAGCACAGAGTGCAAGGGAAAATAAAACTCCAGCAGCTCCTGAGCAGCGGGGATTTCAAACTGGGCTTGGAACGAGGAGGAGGCAGAGCTGCAGAGCTCAGGAGGGTGAGATGTCCACCCAGGAAGAGCTGGGATCTGCTGCGAGAGCCAGGCTGGAGCCACTGCTGGGCTCACACCCAGCAGCCCTGACACCACCACATTCCAGAAGCCCTGAGGCTGGAAAAGCCCTGCAGGATCATCAAAACCATCCTGTGCTCTCTCCAGGGTCACCAAACCCATCCTGGAGGGATATCAAACCCATCCATTGTCCCCTCCAGGACATCAAACCCATCCCGTGCCCCCTCCAGGACCATCAAACCCATCCTGGAGGGACATCAAACCCATCCATTGTCCCCTCCAGGACATCAAATCCATCCTGTGCCCCCTCCAGGATCACCAAACCCATCCTGTGCCCCCTCCGGGATCACCAAACCCATCCTGTGCCCCCTCCAGGACATCAAACCCATCCCGTGCCCCCTCCAGGATCACCAAACCCATCCTGTGCCCCCTCTGGGACCATCAAACCCATCCTGTGCCCCCTCCCCAGCCCAGAGCACCGAGTGACTTCACTCTCAGACTCCACTCCCAGTTTTTTGCTGGTTTTCTATTTCCAGTTGTCAAAACTTTTAGGGAAATGTGGTTCTACGAATTACCAAATCTAAAGATTATTTTTCTCCCCCAGACCAGAAATACCTGGATCAGCTGAGGGGGCTGAGCAGGGGCTGGAGAATCCCTGAGGGAGCCGGGAAGGGGCTCAGCCCAGCACTGAGGTCACCCCCTGAGTGTCCCCAGAGCCCCCAGGGCTGGAGCAGGGATGGGGAGAGGCCTCTGCCCCCAGAGCTGATTTCCAGCAAGGCAGATTTTCCCTGCTCTGTGCAGGGCTGGCAATTATCTGCTTGACCACGAAATTACAGGCTGTTAGGAATCATTTTATTCATCTGATAATTACAAGATTAACCAAAGCTCTCTATCTAGCAAGAGTTCATCTCGCACATGGGGTGGGCTGGAGCTCATTAGCTGGAACTGGCTGGTGTTAATTTAAAGGATAACAGCCCTGTACACCCTGAAAAAACACCCCAATTTCCTCTCCAGCACCCATTACCTGCATCTTTCGATGGCAAAGTGGCTCTGCCGGGGGTAAATACCAGCTCGGGGCTTGAGCTGAGCTCTGTGCAGCCCCTGCAGGCTGTTGGGAGCCCCAAAACACAAACCCCACATGGGGGAAGGCACAGAAATCCTACAGGGGGAAGGCACAGAAATCCTAAATGGGGAAGGGCGCACAGAAATCCTAAATGGGGAAGGACACAGAAACCCTACAGGGGGAAGGCACAGAAACCCTAAATGGGGAAGGCACACAAACCCTACAGGGGGAAGGGCACACACAAACCCCACATGGGGAAGGCACAGAAATCCTACAGGGGGAAGGCACAGAAATCCTAAATGGGGAAGGCACAAAAACCCTACATGGGGAAGGGCACACAGAAATCCTACAGGGGGAAGGACACAGAAACCCTACATGGGGAGGGCACAGAAATCCTACAGGGGGAAGGGCATACAGAAACTCAACAGGGTGAAGGGCACACAAACCCTACAGGGTGAATGGGACACAAACCCTGCAGGGTGAAGGGCACACACAAACCCTGCAGGGTGAAGGGCACACACAAACCCTACAGGGTGAAGGGCACACACAAACCCTACAGGGGGAAGGGCACACACCAACCCTACAGGGGGAAGGGCACACACAAACCCTACAGGGTGAGGGCACACACCAACCCTGCAGGGTGAAGGGCACACACAAACCCTGCAGGGTGAAGGGCACACACAAACCCTACAGGGGGAAGGGCACACACCAACCCTGCAGGGTGAAGGGCACACACAAACCCTACAGGGTGAATGGGACACAAACCCTGCAGGGTGAAGGGCACACACAAACCCTACAGGGTGAAGGGCACACACCAACCCTACAGGGTGAAGGGCACACACCAACCCTGCAGGGTGAATGGGACACAAACCCTACAGGGTGAAGGGCACACACATCCTGCAGGGTGAAGGGCACACAAACCCTGTAGGGTGAATGGCACACAAACCCTGCAGGGGAAGGCACAGTGTTGAAAGCCGTGGATTCCCACGGCGATGGAGGAGGAGGGCTGTGCTCTGTGTTTTCCAAGCCCGCAGGGTGTGTCCAGAGCACTCCTGTCCCCACTGGCAGGGCCCTGCAGCTCCATCAGCCCCTGGTCCCCTCCCATCCCTCCCAGGTGAGCCCCAGCAGGATGGGGCTCAGCAGGGCAGGGAACACCTGGGCACACCAGCAGAGCCTCAGGAGCTCTGGGAGGCTGCCCTGGAGGATCCCTGCGGGCTGGGATGGGACCGTGCTGGGCAGGAGGATCCAAACCCAGCCCCAGAGCCAGCACCCAGCTGGGGATGCAGCTGCAGGAGCTCTGAGCACCCCATGGCATCACAACTGTTTGGGTTCTCACCCCAGCCTGCTGACTGTGGCTCCCACTTGCACCTGGGACCGGCAGCAGATATTCCAGAAGCTGTTTTGGCTTGGAATGGTTCCATGTGCTACAAAATAATGAGGCCGGGCATTTTTTAGGAGCTGTGCATGTGCAGAGTTGTGCTGGTGTTCACAGGGGTCCCAGGATGAGGGAAGGGACGAGGATCTGACTCCATGTTTCAGAAGGCTGATTTGATTATTTTATGATAGATATTATATTAAAACTATACTAAAAGAATAAAAGAATAGATTTCATCAGAAGGCTGGCTAAGAATAGAATAGGAAAGAATGATAACAAAGGCTCTGTCTCAGACAGAGTCCGAGCCAGCTGGGCTGTGATTGGCCATTAATTAGAAACAACCCCATGAGCCCAATCCCAGATGCACCTGTTGCATCCCACAGCAGCAGATAACCATTGTTTGCATTCTGTTCCTGAGGCCTCTCAGCTTCTCAGGAGGAAAAATCCCAAGGAAAGGATTTTCCATAAAAGATGTCTGTGACACAGAGCGAGCCATTTGTCACCACAGGTTGGGGGACTAGCAGGGCCAGGCACATTTATCGGGTCCCAGAGGCTGGGAATGCTCAAGGGTTTGAATGATCCCCTCTTTCCTGGCTGTCCCTGTCCCTCCAGAGGTGCTGAAGCCCTGTCCCCAGGCAGGGGGGCTGCACCAGGGAGCACATCCCATCCCGAGGGGTGCAAAGGGACAGAGCTGAGCTCGGGCTGCACAAACCCTCCCGGGCAGCCCTGAGGGATGGGAAAGGGACAGAGCTCTGAGCTCGGGCTGCACAAACCCTCCCGGGGCTGCGGGACCGCCAGGGACAGCCCGGGGCAGGGACATCACCCCGGGGCTGTGGGACATCCCCCGGGAGCTGCGGCCGCGCTGGGACCGCCCTGAGCCACCAGACCCCTGGGCACGCAAAGCCCTTCCCAAAAGCCCCACGTCCCTGGTCACACAACCCCCCTTCCCAAAACCCCCAGGTACCCCACACATCCCCCATACATCCTACAGGGACCCCACACATCCCACAGGGACCCCACAGATACCCCACACATCCCACAGGTACCCCACACATACCATCCCACAGGCATCCCTGGACCCCAAACAGGCATCACATCCCTGGACCCCACAGGCATCCCACACATCCCTGTCCCCCACACCCACCTCCATCCCAGGCCAGCAGCAAGGACAATTCCCAGAGGGAGTTGGGGGCCATCCCAAACTTCCCTTCCAGGGCAGCTCCACCTGGGCCTCCTAATGAGGAGCAGGGTGCCCCTAATTAGCACTCCAGCTAATGAGCTGTAAGCCTTTGCTGGCCCCGCAGGAGGAGCTTGGGTATTGGGGCACACAAAGCAGGGAGGACTTTGGGACCATAAGAGATTTGATAAATAAAGTGCCTTGGCAAGAGCAAACAGAACTTGGAGGATTAAATCAAGACTGCAAGAAGATTCAATCACATGGATTTACCTGAAAAAGAAAATTGCATCAAACTCTGCAAGCAAGAGATGTTGTAAAATGCATAAGTTGATGTGATTTTAACCCAATCACTGTAGTAAAACATTACTAGCCCTAGAATGCTACATGAGCATTTGTATCCCCCAGTAAATTGGGATTCTTTGACCCTCTCAGCGAGTCCTGGTCTCTCCCTCCATCACCCACACTTGGGGTGGTGCTCTCACTGCAGCCCTGCCCCTCTTCCCCCGGGCACGTTTTGCAATATCCCAAACTGTGTCCCTGTCCCTGCTCTCCCTCTGTCCCCAGAGCTGCTGGATGTGCAGCCCAGCCCAGGGACAGGTGCCAGGAGCCTGCACACACACCACATCCCACATCTCACATCCCACCCCAGGGATGGAAACAGATCACACTGCGGCGGGCAGGAGGAGGGAGGTGGGAGGAGATGGAAGGAGGTGGAAGAAGGAGGTGGAAGGAGTAGGAAGATGGAAGGAGGTGGAAGGAGATGGAGATGGAAGGAGATAGATGGAGATGGAAGGAGGAGGGAGGCGGAAGGAGGAGGGAGAAAGGAGATGTGGAGGAAGAGATGGAAGGAGGTGGAAGGAGATGGAATGAAGAAGGAGATGGAAGGGGATGGAAAGAGATGAGATGGAAGGAGATAGAAGGAGATGGAAGGAGGAAGAAAACAGAAGGAGGAAGGAGGTGGAAGGAGGTGCTCAGTGTTCTCTGGCTGATGGTGAGCAGGGCCTGACCCCTCCCTGGTGCCAGGGACTGTCCCCACCCTGCAGCACACACATGTGGCATTTGGGGACACAGAGAGCAGGGATCCGAGGTCTGGGCACATCTCTGCCCTCAGAGTGTTCTGGAACATTCCAGCCCTGCTGGATCCATCGCTGCCCCTCGGCCTGGGAGCCAGGGCATGGCTGGGGCTGGGGACAGCCTGAAGGATGCCATCCCTGCTTTGTTCTCTCCACTCCCGCCATGGGAAGCTGATTTATGAATGGCACCTCAGAGCTCAGGCAGGGGAGGGGTGTCACTGACATCCTTTATGGAAAACCCTTTCCTTAGGATTTTTCCTCCTGAGAAGCTGAGAGGCCTCAGGAACAAAATGCAAGCAATGGTTATCTGCTGCTGTGGGATGCAACAGGTGCATCTGGGATTGGGCTCATGGGGTTGTTTCTAATTAATGGCCAATCACAGCCCAGCTGGCTTGGACAGAGAGCCGAGTCACAAACCTTTGTTATCATTCTTTCCTATTCTATTCTTAGCCAGCCTTCTGATGAAACCTTTTCTTCTATTCTTTTAGTACAGTTTTAATATAATGTATATAATAAAATGATAAATCAAGCCCTCTGAAACATGGAGTCAGATCCTCGTCTCTTCCCCCATCCTGGGACCCCTGTCAACACCTCCACAGAGGGGTGTGCAGTGTTCCTGCCATCCTCTTCCTGCCGGCCACAGCTCCATTCTGCTCCATGAACCATCCCTGAGTGACTCAGCTGTTCAGCCCCTCCGTGTGCACACACCAATTAAAGCCTCCTGAGCCCTCCTCTAGAGCTGACAAGTTATTAATGAAACACTTGCCCGTCTCCAAGTGTTCCTCCAGGGAGAACAGGCTGGGGTAGCGCTGGCAGGGGAAGATTCAAGCCCTGAGAAGAGCTGAACCACCAACTTGTGAATGATCTAAACACCATCAGGTATTTATAACTCCGTCCCTCATTACCTATGGATGAGCATAAAAGGTTTTTACCTCCAGAGAGGGGCTTTGCATATGGATGAAGCAGGGAGAAAGGAGCCAAGCCCTGTTCCCTCAGGAGAGCAGCGCTGTGAGTGCCTTTCCGTGTTAGGGCTGCTGTGACGTGCGCCCTCATCCATAATGCACATCATTCCCACCCTAATTATAGCCCTGCTCCTCGGGAGCTGCCACGGCACTGGGATCCAGGGGTGCCAGGGGGGCTCTCCTGCAGCTGCAGCCCCTGGGCTGGGGGTCCTGCAGGTCCTGGGGCCATTGGGATGTGGAACTGCGGCCCCCTGGGATGGGCTGGGGGTCCTGGGGCCATTGGGATGTGGAACTGCGGCCCCCTGGGATGGGCTGGGGGTCCTGGGGAGTGGGATGTGGAGCTGCAGCCCCTGGGATGGGCTGGGGGTCCTGGGGAGTGGGATGTGGAGCTGGGGGTCCTGGCGCCATTGGGACGTGGAGCTGCAGCCCCCCCTGGAGCAGCCCTGCCTGCGGTGGAGACCCCAGAGCTGCAGGGGACTGGGATGAGGGTCCCACTGGACACCGAGGGTCCCCCCGGACCCCCCTCACTGGAGGCACAGGGTGGGAAGGAGCTGAAGGACAACCTGGGGGTCCCATCCCATCCCATCCCATCCCATCCCATCCCATCCCATCCCATCCCATCCCATCCCATCCCATCCCATCCCATCCCTGCTGCTGCATTCCCACTCCTGCCGCAGCAGGGATGCAGCTGTGGGATTTAAGGATCCTTTTTGCCCTCTATCCCAGGATGGATTGGGTTGGAAGGGGCGTTAAACACATCTCCTTCCACCCCCTCCGTGGGCAGGGAAGGGAACCTTCCAGCCCTGCTTGAAGGCACCTTTAATTGGGCTTTCTCTGTCCCTCAAATTGGGCTTTTTGCACCCCTTAAATTGGCTTTTTCTGCCCCAAAATGGGAGACCAGGACGCAGAGCAAAGCGTGCCTGCTGAGAGCTGCCAGCCCAGGGAACTGTGCCCTGCTGGAGCACCCTGGCCCCTGCCCTGGCCCAGCTTCCAGGTGCTCTTTGCCAGGAGCAGCAGCCGTGCTGGGCCCCGTTCCCTCCCCAGCAGCTCCCTCGAGGAGTCACGGCCCAGGTGCTGGAGATCCATCAGCCTCCAGCTCCGAGCCCTGCGCAGGAGGGACTCAGAGCCCAGGGAAATTCTGGATTTTCTTCTCTGCCGTGGAAGGGTTTGCTCTTCCTCTCTGCACTGGGAAGAGATTATTTTATTATTTAAATGTTGAAGTATTTAAACGAAATTAAATTAATTATCCAATTAATTAAATTTTATTAATAATTATTTAATATGTTAAAATCTTCCTGCTCTGAAACAGCTCTTGGGGTTGGTTTGGGAAAAGCTCCTCTTGTGCTGAGGGAGCTGAGCAGATCCCAATCCCATTTCACCCCCTAACTCCTTGTTCCTGTTTACCACCAGCCCGGCATTAACCAGGTGATGGATGAGCACACTCTGCTTTTCCATGGGAAAACGTGCAGGGAATGCTTGGATAATTACCTGGGAGAAGAGAAGAGCCTCCTGAGCTGGGCTTTAAATGAGCTGAGGGACTGGAATCGTTCTCTCTTTAATTAAACTCCTGACAGATCCCATATTTCACCTCTCTGTTAGCTTTGAGCCTCTCCAGGCTTGTCAGGAGCCCCCGATTCCAAGGGCTGAGGAAGAGGAACACCCTGGGTGGAGCTGAGGCCGTGTGACAATCTGGCTTTCCTCCCAAAATCTGGGAATTGCAGAGCCCAGCTTCCCCAGGGAGCTGTGGGGGTGACCCCTGCCAGCCTGGATCCATCCCAGCAGGGAAACCATTCCCCAGTTTCCGAGGCCCAGGGAACACTGGTTTTCCCAGGGAGTGGATCCCCGGTGCACTTGGGATTTCCTTCACTCTGTTTTCTCCAGCCTCACCTTTTCCTCTCCTCCTCATCCTCTCCCAGGGGAAGGAAATGCTGATGGCTCGCTCCTCCTCCTCTTCCTAAAAGGCTTCCTGGGGTTCCCAGATATTTGGGAGACAACATGACTGAAAATGGAAGTGAGATTGCTCCAGGTGTTGTTCTCAGTCCCACCAAAATCTTAAATAAGCAGAGGAAAATTTATCCATACACATTCCATAGAATCCTAAAACCTTGGGATGTTTGGGTTGGAAAGGACCTTAAAGTCCATCCAGTGCCACCCCTGCCATGGCAGGGACACCTTCCACTGTCCCAGGGTGCTCCAAGCCCTGTCCAGCCTGGCCTTGGGCACTGGGAATGGGGAGCCCTCCCAAAGCTCTCCCAAGTCCTATCAAAAGTGATTTTCTGTAATTTAAATATTAAAGGGATTTTCCATAATTTAAATATTAAAGAGATTTTCCATAATTTAAATATTAAAGTGATTTTCCATAATATTAAAGTGATTTTCCATAATATTAAAGTGACTTTCCATAATATTAAATATTAAAGGGGTCTTCCATAATTTAAATATTAAAGGGATTTCCCATAATTTAAATATTAAAGGGATTTCCCATAATTTAAATATTAAAGTGTCCTCTTCAGCCTCATGGTGGCTGCACCAGTAGAACACCTCCCACTGTCCCAGGCTGCTCCAAGCCCTGCCTGGCCTGGCCTGGGACCGGAATGGGGAACCCTCCCAAAGCTCTCCCAAATCCTATCAAAAGTGATTTTCCATAATTTAAATATTAAAGGGTTTCCTATATTTTAATTATTAAAGTGATTTTCTATAATTTAAATATTAAAGGGGGTTTCCATAATTTAATTATTAAAGGGGTTTTCCATAATTTAAAGTGTCCTCTTCAGCCCCATGGTGGCTGCAGCAGTGGAACCCCAGCAGGTCTGGCCCTGGCTCCCTTTGTGAGCAGCAGGGTTTTCCTTGGCTGGGAGAACGCTGCATTCCCTGCACTCCCTGCAGTCAGGGATCTGTTTGAGGAGCAGCACCAGCCCTGACAATCCCCTTACCTTGCTTGGGGTGCCAACACTGTCAGAGCCACAGAGCCAAGGCCAGGCCTAAACCATCCCCGGGCTGTGCTAAGCCCAGCTCAGCCATTGCTGGGCAGAGCAATCAGAGCCTCGTTTTTCTAGGACAAAACCAGCTCCAGGTTTTCCTGCTTTCCTTTAACCAAACCAGCCTGGAACGGTGCCAGGCAGAGGGACCCGGTGCCAGCAGCGAGAGCCAGGCACACGGTGGGGCTGTGCCTCCCAATCTGGAGAGCACCAATTAGCGCTCCAAACATGCTAATGAGGCAATTCATGGAGGAAAAGCAATAATCAATCAAATCCCAATCACAGAGAGATTGCTCCGCTGGATAACAGCAAAGTTTCATATCCAGATGGGAGAACTTGGTGCCCAGGCTGAGGGGGCTGGAGCCAGGCTGGCAGAGCTGGGAATGTTCCCCTGGAGAAGGGAAGGCTCCAGGGAAACCTCAGAGACCTTCCAAGGCCCAAAGGGGCTCCAGGAGAGCTGCAGAGGGACTGGGGACAAGGGATGGAGGGACAGGAGCCAGGGAATGGCACAGGCAGGAGGAGCAGGATCCAAGCCTGGGATGTTCCTGGGATCTGCTCCCACCCTCCTGCTCTGCCCCATCCCCAGCTCTGGAACTTCTCCCAGAGAAGAGGTATCTTTCCTGTAGTGAGGAATATCGATGGATTTCATCTGACTGTGCCCAAAATAACCTCTCCAATGTGCTGAGCGTGGATTTTCTGTCAGTAGCTACCACACAGAGCAGGGACAGGCAAATTAAACCTTCAATTGTTTCATTGTGAATGGTGAATAGTTTCAGAAAAATAGTTACATCTATTCTCTAACTGAAGATGGTGCCAAGTTTCATATGTTAAGTGGACTATTAGATTGCACAAACAAGTTTGTTTATGGGATTTTTCCTGCAGAAAGCCAGGATAAAACACAAACCTGACAGAACCCACCCCTCTGACCTGGGGTTTTTTTTCTGAAGGGGAGAAAACCAGGGTAAAACAAAACCTGCCAGAACCCAATGTCTGAAAGGCTTCTGCCACCGTTCCTGGGGTTCTTTCCTGCAGGGAAGGGGGGACAAAAATCTGGTTTTGTTCTCCCTGGCTGTCGCACGTGCTGGAGGAGCAGCTGACCCTAAGCCAAGGAGGCAGCTATTTCTGGGCTGTAATTAAACATTGGCACAGGGGGAGGCACAAAAGCAGCACCATCTGCCACCCTCGTGGCACGGAAATAGAGCTGGAGCTGCCGCCCCTTTTGTCCTGCCCACGGGATTTTGTCCTTCCCCAGGATCCAAAGGGGTTCTGGAGCACTCCTGTATTACCGTTATATTTCTTGGAAAAATCTCTTTGCTAAGATTTCTTCCTTTGGGAAGCTGAGAAACTTCAGAGGAAAAGGAAAATGATATTAGCTCATTTATTTCTCTTGTGGTTTACTGCTTTAAAATGTGGTTTAGAGATTGTTTATTCAGCAGGTAATTGTTTCATTGGTTTCATTATTGGCCAATAACTGCCAAGCTGTGTCAGACTATAAAAAAAACTCAGGGTTTTTTCATTACTATCTTTCTGACCTTCTGTCTGTATCCTTTCTGTATTCTTTAGCATAGTTTAGTTAAAAAAAGTCAGGAGTTTTTCATTACTATCTTTCTGACCTTCTATCTGTGTCCTTTATGTATTCTTTAGTACAGTTTAGTTTAGTATTCTTTAATATAATAAAAATAATATTTTAAAAAATTATTTAAAATAATTATTAAAATAATATGTAACAATTATTATTTAATTAAAAATTAATTAAACAAATAAAAACTTAATTCTATAAATAATTTAATTATAAATTTATAAATATTTTAATTTGAGGTAATTTAAATAAATAAATATTTAATTAATAAATAATATTTTTAAATAAAATATATTTTCAAATAATAATAGTTATAATAAATATTACAATAATATTTAAAATAATATATAAAAGAATAAATTAATTTTTAAATTTTAATATAATATACTAACATTTATATATAATATAAATAATAGATATGATTATATAATTATACATATTATTGATATATAAATAATGGATATAATTATATATATTATTTATATATAATATTTAAAAATATAAAAGTTTATATATTATTTTTATATATAATAATAATTACAATAATTATATATTAATATTTATTTAAATAATTAAATTAGCCTTTTAAGAACATAGAGTCAAATTCACCATTTCCTTCCTAGCATGAGGCACCTCTCAAATACCACACTCCTGGCCCCAGGCTGTGCCTGTGCCTGCCTGCCCTGGGCAGTTCCAGTCAGGGTTGGGTGGTCTGGATCCATCGGGGATCCTGGGAGAAGGCCCTGCCCATGGGATTGGGGTGAGCTTTGAGTTCCCTGTGCCCCAAGTGGGGCTCAGTGAAATCCCTGCTCCAGTTCCTGACGGAAAATCCACGCTCAGCACATTGGAGAGGTTATTTTGGGCACAGTCAGATGAGAGCCATCGATATTCCTCACTACAGGAAAGCTATCTTTGGCCAACTACAACACTGCAGAACGGACTCAAATCCCAGCATTTTGGGGTTTTTTGCGGGGGTTGAGCTGCTGGCCCTGCTTCCCTCCCGTCCCAGGCAGAGGGAGGGCTGTGAGTCCTTGTTCCAGGTGGGACAGGACTGAGCAGCCCCGTCCCTGGGCCTGTCCCCGCTCCCACAGCCCTGCTGGGTGCCTTTGGCTTTGTCTTCTCCATTTCCCCATCATGGATTGGTCTGAATTCCAGCAGGATGGGCAGTGCCTTGGGACAAGGGAGCTGGGATGGGATTGTGCCACAAAGTGGGCACTGCTCTCCAAGATTCCTGTTCTCCTGGTGGGAATGAAATAAAACCACATTAAAGTGCTTTCCAGCAAAGGATCCACCTGAAAATGCCCTCTGGGACCAGAGCAGCTTCCAAGGGGAAACTCCTGATTTTGGGACCAAGAGCTGGAGAGGGGAGGGCACTGTGTCACCCCAGCACCTGGGGATTGCCCAGGGAAGGGGCCTGGATTGCCCAGGGAAAGGTCTGGATTGCACAGGGAAAGGTCTGGATTGCCCAGGGAAGGGCCTGGATTGCCCAGGGAAGGGCCTGGATTGCACAGGGAAAGGTCTGGATTCTGGGAAGGGGCTGGATTGCCCAGGGAAGGGTCTGGATTGCCCAGGGAAGGACCTGGATTGCCCAGGGAAGGGCCTGGATTGCCCAGGGAAAGGTCTGGACTGCTCAGGGAAGGGTCTGGATTCAGGGAAGGGTCTGGATTGCCCAGGGAAGGGTTCGGATTCTGGGAAGGGTCTGGATTGCCCAGGGAAGGGGGCTGGGAGCTGGATCAGCCTTCCATGGAGGCTGGGCTTGAGGGCAGAGGAGGCAGAGCCTCCACTCCCCATAAAATTCCTTTGGAGAGTGGCTGGGAGCTCCTGCAGGACCTGGGAAAGCAGAGCTGGGGTTGAGGTCCATCAGCTGATGGATGAGGTCCCTCCCATGGATATCCCCACACCAGGACACAGATCCCACACAGAAGAAATGTCCCCAAATCCATGAAATGCCCTGCCGGAGCCCCTGCCAGGCCCTGGGGGTGTTCCTGGCTGCCTTGGCACCTCTGCTGTGCCCGTCCCTGGCACCCATCCGCTGCCACCCCGGAGCTGGGACTGCTGGCCACGGATAAGGATCCAGAAATAGCCCAGCACCAAGCATGTGATGGCCACAAGTCCTTGCAGAGCTGCTCTTGAGCATCTCAGATAAGGGAGCTGCCAGGAAACGCGGGGCACGCAGAGCCTGCTGCAATTCCATCCAATAATGGAGGGAAAGTCAACCTTTAACGTGGGGTAAGGCCAGTACCCCACTGCCAAGGCATGCCTCGGGTGCTTCCAGGGGAAGATTTGTCCTGGGTGATGTTTTTGCCACCCTGGGCTGTCAGCAGGGGCTCTGGGAATGGGGCGACATTCCCTGGGTTTGTTTTTCTGCTCTGGAGGAGCACAGCTGTTTCCGAATGTCAAAGAAAACCTGAAAGTGTAGAACTGGAAGGCAGTCTGAAAAGAAAGGCGTTACCTGGGGTTAAACGTGGTTTCCACCCTTCAGACAGGGCCTGGTGAGGGCTGAGGGCCTTGGGGCCAAATCCACGTGGAGTCAACAGAAACTGTGGTTTGCAGAGAACAAGAACTGTTGTTGCTTTTTAGAAAGTTTGGAATCACAGACTGGTTTAATTTGGAGTGACCTTCAAAACCATCCCAATCCACCCCTGCCATGGCAGGGACCCCTCCCACCATCCCAGGCTGCTCCAGCCTGGCCCTGGGCACTGCCAGGGATCCAGGGGCAGCCCCAGCTGCTCTGGCAATCCCAGCCCAGCCAGGAATTCCCAGTTCCCAATGTCCCATCCATCCCTGCCCTCTGGCACTGGGAGCCATTCCCTGGCTCCTGTCCCTCCATCCCTTGTCCCCAGTCCCTCTGCAGCTCTCCTGGAGCCCCTCCAGGCCCTGCCAGGGGCTCTGAGCTCTCCCTGGAGAGGCCCTGTGGAACAAAAATCCCGTTTTTAGGACACCTAGGGGGAAGAATGTTCCATTTTTAAGTTGTTCCAGCAGAACAAATGTAACTTTCAGCTACAACCACCATAACTATTGTGCCAAGGAGTTCCCCAGCAGGACCAGGTTCCCGAGGGGCTGGCACAGAATTCCCAGCTCTGGTACCCCCCTGGAGCTCAGGGTACCCGGAGAATCCCAGCCCCGCAGCCAGGCTGCACAGAGCCTCCGGAGGGGCTGCACAGATCCCAGCCCCTGCACACCAAGGGCTGCTGGGGTTTGTTCTGAGGCTGCTGGAATTAAACATCCAGCACTGTGTGCCAGGTTCCTCCAGCCAGGAATTCCATAATCACTGTCACCCGGCACTCGTGGCAGTGAGGGGACACCAAGGGGACAGTGTCCCTGTGAAGGCAGAGTGGATTGTTCCGGGAATTCTAAATATAAACACAAAAATATATAAATATAAATACAAATAATATATAGATATAAATAATACATAAATATAAATAAATATAAATATAAATATAAATATAAATATATTTTACATATATTGCATTATATTCTATTAATATATATTATAAATTATATAAAATATAATATACTATAATATACTATAATATACTATAATATACTATAATATACTATAATATACTATACTATACTATACTATAATATACTATACTATACTATACTATACTATACTATACTATACTATACTATAATATACTATAATATAATATACTATAATATAATATAATATAATATAATATAATATAATATAATATAATATCTCATAATATATATTTATATTTATACTGATATAAATATACAATTATATTTATAATAAAATTTATTATAATAATATTTAATTATCAATATAATAATGATTAGTGTTATTAATTATAGTTAATAATAATAATAGATGTTGTATTTATAGTTATAGTTATATTGTATAGATCCTGGATGGAAATACCCAGCAAACAATTCAATTTCTGCTATCAGGTAACTCTGAGGCCTCCAAGGGCTGACAGAACAAACCCAAGTGCCAGAGATTTACAGGAATGATTGCAGGGCCCAGAATGGCTTGGGTTGGAAGGGACATTGAGAATTACCCAGTGCCACCCTGGGGACCCCTCCCACTGTCCCAGGTGCTCCCAGCCCCAATATCCAGCCTGGCCTTGGGCACTGCCAGGGATCCTGGGGCAGCCCCAGCTGCTCTGGCAATCCCAGCCCAGCCAGGAATTCCCAATGTCCCATCCATCCCTGCCCTCTGGCACTTTCAGACCATCAGCGCCGGTCCTGTTGCCACAGGAAACAAGGATAAAAATGATAAATGAGGATAAAAATGATAAATGAGGATAAAAGTGGTAAATAGCGAGCCTGGGCAGGCTGAGGGCTCATTGCTGGGATTAGAGCTCCCCTCAGTGGGATGCAGGGAGGGGACAGCCCCGAGTCCCCGTCCGGCCTGGCCTCGGACACCTCCGGGGGTGGCACAGCTTCCTCCAGCGCGTATTCCATGACAATTCCTGTAGGATTCATCCCGAGCACGCCTGAGAGAATTCCTGCTGGGAGACACAAGATTCAGGGGGGAAAATGTCTAAGAGCCAATATTGCAAACAAGCACCAGAGGGGATCTCTCAGGGAGGCAGCAGCAGTGCCAGGAGCTGGGCTGGAACCCTGGGAATGGAGCCTGGAATCCTGGAGCAGCTCAGAGCCACACTAAACATCAGACAAGAAAATCAGGGAAAAGCCTTGGGAGACCTGGGTGCTCCGAGTGCAGTTCTCCAGCTCTGGGTGGATGTCACCCTGATTTCTAAAGATTTTCTAAGCCTTCTGATGTTTGCATTCTTGTAATAAACTTTGTGACACACTTTCTGTAAATAACTTATTGTTCTGCATCCTTTTATGAAAGGAAAAAACATTGATAAACTGTTGGTTTGTCCAGAGTCATTGGAGAGGGGGCACTGTCACCCTCCAATCCTCTGTCCCTTTTGGAAATCTGTAAATGTTAAAGTCAAAAAACAAACTTCCCTTTTTACCTTAAAAACAGCAGCGTGTTCACATCGTGTTGTTTCGTGTCTTACAGTGACAGGTGGATGTTGGCCTCCCGTCACAGACATCTTTCATGGAAAACCCTTTCCTTGGGATTTTTCCTCCTGAGAAGCTGAGAGGCCTCAGGAACAAAATGCAAGCAATGGTTATCTGCTGCTGTGGGATGCAACAGGTGCATCTGGGATTGGTCTCATGGGGTTGTTTCTAATTAATGGCCAGTCACAGTCAGCTGGCTCAGACAGAGAGCTGAGCCACAAACCTCTGTTATCATTCTTTCTTTTTCTATTCTTAGCCAGCCTTCTGATGAAATCCTTTCTTCTATTCTTTCAGTATAGTTTTAATGTAATATATATCATAAAATAATCAACCAGCCTTCTGAAGCATGGAGTCAGATCCTCATCTCTCCCCCCAACCTCAAACCCCTGTGAGCACCAGCACAGCCTCCAGCTGTGCCCGGGGGGTTCGGGTGGATATGAGGAAAGAATTTTTCATGGGAAGGGTTGGAAAGCACTGGAAGGCAGTGGGGGAGCCCACATCCCCGGGAATATTCAGGGAGTGTGTGGATGTGGCACCTGGGGACACGGGGCAGTGGTGACTGACTGCTGTGGGTGATGGCTGCACTCGATGACCTCAAAGATCTTCTCCAACTTTAGCAATTCCTGATTTTATAGCGCAGCATTTTCCAAGGAGGCCTCAAACAAGGAACCTGTCCCAGCTGTGCTCGTGTTTCCTCAGCTCTTCTGAGCAGATCCAGCCCTTCCCAGGCAGGAGCTTTCCCATAAACCAGGTGCAGGCAGGTGGCACAGGAGCAGAACCAAGCCCAGGGCTGCCCAGCAGGGCCCAGTCTGTGTGTTCTGGTACCCTGTGCCAGCCACATTCCCCTCAGGAACATTCCTGGGCTGCTGCCAGCAGGACAGCGCCAGTCCTGAGCTGGACAAAGGCAATCCCAGAGCTGGACAGAGCCAGAGCCAGAGCACGACAAAGGCAGTGCCAGGGCTGGACAAAGCCAATCCTGAGCTGTACAAAGGCAATACCAGGGCTGGACAGTGCCAGTCCTGAGCTGGACAAAGCCAAAACCAGATCTTTGCTGCATTTTTGGTCAAGGGCAGGCAATTCCCAGGTTGGGGTGCAGGGTGGGCTCAGCCCCCAGGGCCCCTCCATGCTGTTCCCCTGCCCTGCATCCATCACTGCTGGTTCTTGGTTATTAATTACACAATAACAACCAAAGCCATGGAGAGGAAGGTGAAGAAGAAGGTGAAGAAGGAAAAGAAGATGAAGAAAAGGAGAAGAACAAGGACCAGCCTCTGCTCTAAGCCCTCCATCTTGCTCTATATACACATTATTCTAAACCCTTAAACTCTGAGTTTCCCACCCTGTGATGTCACACACTTCTATCCAAACTCCACACCCACAATCCCAGTTCCACCATTCCATTCTGGAAGCTTCTCCACAGCCTCAGGTCAGTGCAGTGTTCTCCTGGGGGTCAGTGCCTGCCAGCACAGAAACTCTGAAATTCCCAGCACAGAAACTCTGAAATTCCCAGCAGCCAGAACTCCAACACATCACCTTCCATGGATCAGGAGCTCTTTGTGGCCTCTGGCAGGTGGCTCCTGCAGGCCTCACCCCAGGTTTGTGAATCCCTGGGCACTCATTCCTCACGATTTCCACCTGGGCCATCTCAGCCCCCATCCCAGAGGGAATGCTGAGTTTCCTCACCTGCTGTCCCAGCGCTCACCTGAGCTCTGGGTGTGTGTCACTGCAGCTGCAGCTCAGGGCTTGCCTTCACATTCCAGCAGGGAGCTCAGCATCCCCAGCCATGCAGCCCCAGCAGTCTTGGGGACACTTCCTTGGACACCCATTTAATTCTGTTTCTTCTAAATGAGCAGAAGATGCCTGAGAGTGAGCAGGGCAGGAGCAGGAGGAGAAATGAGGAGTTAAATGAGGAATATCCAAGGAATAATCACAAATGTGGGGATGTCCGTGCCCCATGTGCTGGAGTGGGATCGCTTCAATGTCCCTCACAGGTCACTTCATGGCTGCTTTCCCAGGGGCCTCTCCCTCCTGTCCCCCTCCCTGGGGCCTCCAAGGGTTCTGGTTGGGATTAAACAAATCCAAGGTTTGTTTCCTTTCCCTGGGGAAAGGAAATTGCTGCCCAGGCGAGAGGAGATGGGAGAGTGCAGGGAAATTGGGGTGATGGAATGGGCACAGAGTGCAGGGAAAGAGGAACTGGGCTGGGAGAGCCCTGCACAGAGGGATGGAGGGGGGATCTGTGAGACCCCAACAGCAGAGCTGCCCCAGCCCTGGGGGAGCCGAGAGCAGGACAAGGACAGAGCCCAGAGGAGCCAGGAGCTGCTGCAGGGCTGGAGCCCCTCTGGAGCCAGGCTGGGAGAGCTGGGAATGTTCCCCTGGAGCAGGGAAGGCTCCAGGCAGAGCTCAGAGCCCCTGGCAGGGCCTGGAAGGGCTCCAGGAGAGCTGGAGAGGGACTGGGGACAAGGGATGGAGGGACAGGAGCCAGGGAATGGCTCCCAGTGCCAGAGGGCAGGGATGGATGGGACATTGGGAACTGGGAATTCCTGGCTGGGCTGGGATTGCCAGAGCAGCTGGGGCTGCCCCTGGATCCCTGGCAGTGCCCAAGGCCAGGCTGGAGCAGCCTGGGACAGTGGGAGGGGTCCCTGCCATGGCAGGGATGGATTGGGATGGGATTCAAGCTCCTTCCATCCCAACCAACATGAGAACCCATGACTTTCTCCTGTAATTGATTTATTTATTTTTCTAAGGAAAACCCAACAAGCAGCTTAGGAAAATCCATGAGTGGCTGGACACAGCTGGAGCCATTCCCCCCTTTAAAACAATTTCCTGTGGTTGCATCCCCATCAGAACTCCCCAGCAAGCTGCTGAATGAGACCAAAAACTTTCCCAGACAATGCCTGCGAGATGATCAAATTAGAGCAGGAGAAAATATTTTCTCTGGCGAACAAATATTGAAATTTGTTTGAAATACACCATTTCCACAACGATGCCATTTGAGTTAATTACTTTACTGTAAATGTACCTCTTAAATAATTGCTAAACCTCAAGAAATGCTTTCAATAATTGACGGAGTTTTCCGAGGGAAAAATGGTGTTATTAAATCCAAATTAAATGCACATTTGAGACACTTCAGTAGAGTGCTGCCAGAGCAGAGCTTTTCATGCTGTATGAGGAATAACTTTGGGAATTAATGGCAGGAAACCTTCACTCTGCAGCCATTCATGAGCATCTCCTTCCCCGTTTTTCCCAATTCCCACGTGAATTTCAGCATTTTGGGGAATACCCCGGAGGTCTGGGAGCAATCCCAGGTGTGGATGCTCAGCACCACCTCAGAGGGGTCAAACCCAGCCCTGGGCTGGCTTTTAGGGGTTGGTTCCATCCAGAACTGGGTGGAAATTGGGGACAACCCAGTGTGCCCCCGAGGGGAGCCCTGGGTGGGCTCCACTCCTGGGACAGCAGGAGCCCCCAGTCCCTGGGGCCAGCCCTGCGTCCCCTCCCAGCCAGGTCCCAAATGAGGACAGAGCAGAAATTCTCCAGAGCAGAAATCTATTTTGATTTAAATGAAATGTACCTCTTTGAGTTAAGTCTGTAGCTGGAAGCCTGTAGTCTGTAGCTTGACTGCAAGGCCCAGGCTCAGGGATTCAGTGAAGGACAGAGATAAGGGGGGGAGACAGAGGGTGATAGAGACACAGAGGCTGCTGTGAGAGCTGGTCAACCTGACCTAGGAATTCTGTCTGATAAAGAATAACTAGCAGCAAATGTCATGCTAAATTCATAAAAATGAACACCTATGAACCTGTTGTGAAATTGTATGCAGATGTATCTGAGAGGGGGATAAAAAGGGACCTGAAGTTCCCAGAGGCGCACATGTCATTTCAGGGGAAGGATTCCCGTGTGTCCGGCGCTGTAATAATGAACATACCGCCTTTACAGCTTTCCCAAAGTTGTGGGGTTTTGATCATCGCTGCCAAGCCCCAAGGAGAAACTCAGCTGTAACTGAGCTCATCTGGAGCAGAACAGCGATTTCCACACTCAGATTTCCCCTTCCCTGCAGTTCATCTCGGGGCATCTCCCCAGAGCATCCCTGCTGCCCATCCCTGCAGGATGAGGGGTTCACCCCAAAGGAGCCCCAGCCCTCCCGGGGAACCCCCAGCTGATAAGACCCCTATCTTGGCCTTGTCACCGAGCGATGCAGGATGGCCTGGATAGCTCAGTCCCTCTGGGAGACAGAGTGCCCGAATACCCGGCAGCTCGCAGCCTGGCTACCCTTAGCAAGCTCGGGGATTTCAGCTCTTTGGTGATCCTCAGCTCCCTTGGGATTCCAGCTCTTTGCTTGCTCGCTAGGCGCCCTTGGCTGAGGCAGAAGCAGGCAGAGAGAGGAGAAGGAGTGCCCTGGTGGTCCCACAGTGATGGTTTATGGGGGTGTCTGTGAAGGGTTCCAGGGACAGCTCTTCTTCTGCCGAATGGGCTAAACCAGCCCCTTTTTATAGGGTATAGGGGGATCCAAACTTGTCCAGTAGTAGGGGTCAGGGAAAAGTGGCCTGTGGGGCGAGGGGTCGGGGACAGGAGTTTATTTTGCTGTCCCATCACGACTCGGCAGCTCCTGCTGTCAAGTCTCAATCCTCCACGGAGCTCTCCATAGAGGTTCCATAGAGCCTGCTGCACCCAAGCCCACCCAGCACCCTCCAAATCACCCCAAATCGCCCCAAATCACCCCAGATCGATCCCTGCGCCTCGGCAGAGGCCGGAATGTTCGCTTGCAGGCACAGCCCGGCCAGCAGCGCTAGAGGGAAGCATTTCCCCACATTGCAAACCCCAGCGGCAGAAAGGCGCCCGTGCCATCAAACCCTGCTAATCAGCGGCAATTAACGAGCGAGCTGCAATCAGCTGCCCCCGACAAAGGCAGCGAGCAGATAACGAGCGGATATTTGGCTGAAATTCGGTGTACAGAGGGCGGCAGCGCCTGCCACGCTCATTGCAAGGGGGACCAGGAGCGCCGAGCCCGGCCGGGTCAGGCCCCTTCAGCGCCCCAGAAATGCGGGGCTGTGTTACCCCCATGGATCCGCCGGGGATCCGCTCCGGCCGCTAATTACGGGCGTTAATTACCTCGCTAGAGAGAGCCAGCGCTTGGCCCGTCTGATGGGCAGGAAAAGGGCTTCGAGCACCTCTGCCCACGGGCAGGACGAAAATCCTTCCGAAATTCCTTAGCACAGGTCCCGCGGCCTGGTCCTGCCCAGCACAGCCTGGCGCGCCGGAAAACGGGGAGGGAGCTGGAAAAGAGCTAAAGAAAGGAGATCTCGATTAATTCGGGGTGTTTGTGGTCACAGGGAAGCGGTGATGAGCTCTGCAGGGAGGGGGATGGAGGGGGAGGCGTGCTGGGATGGCGCGGCTGTGTCCCATATCCCACATCCCACATGGGACATCCCATATCCCGTATCCTACATGCATTCTGCATGCCATATCCCATATCCTGCATCCCACATTCCATATCTCACATCCCACATCCCATATCCCATATCTGATAGCCCATATCCCGCATTCCA
Source organism: Emberiza elegans (assembly GCA_024865655.1). NCBI lineage: Eukaryota > Metazoa > Chordata > Aves > Passeriformes > Fringillidae > Emberiza > Emberiza elegans. Next base: position 33,819,575 of record JALJVW010003518.1, read on the forward strand.
CATCCCATATCCCATGTCTCCTATCCTGCATCCCATATCCCATATCCCACATCCCATATCCCACATTCCACATCCCTCATCCCATATACTATATCACTCATCCCACATCCCATACCCACATATCCTATCCCACATCCTGCATCCCATATCCCTCATCCCACATCCCCTATCCCGTATCCTGCATCCTATATCCCACATGCCATATCCCATATCCCATTCTCCATCCCATATCCCTCATCCCACATCCCCTCATCCCATATCCCGCATCCCAGGCCGTTCCCGGAGCCGCTGGTAGATGGAGCTGCAGCCCCAGGAATGCGGGCTCGGGCTCAGCCCCGCTCCCTCCAGCCCGAGCGTCCTTCAGGATCGCTTTTATGGGAATCCATGGAGGCCGGGAAGAGATATCCCTACGGAGAAAAGCGGGGCTGCTCCCCAGAGTTCCATAACGCCTAGGGGCAGATATCCCGGGATGGGGGCAGATATCCCGGGATGGGGGCAGATATCCCATGGGAAGTGCCCATCCCAGTCCCACAGCAGCCTCCCCAGCACACCCTGACCCTGTGATCCCAGTGCTGGGCATCCCTCCCATCCCAAAGGAAGGAATTGCAGATCCGGCTCTCCCAGCACTGGGCACACGGAATTCATGGATCCCGGCAATCAGTGAATCCATGGATCCCCAGGAATCAAGTTCATGGATCCCCAGGGATCAGTGAATCCATGGATCCCTGGGAATCAGTGAATCCATGGATCCCAGTAATCAGTGAATTCACAAATCCCCAGGAATCAATAAGTTCATGGATCCCCAGGGATCAGTGAATCCATGGATCCCAGGGATCAGTGAATTCACAGACCTGCAGGGATCAGTAAATTTGCAGATCCACAGGGATGGATGAGATATTGGGATATTGGGAAGGAGTCCTTCCCTCTGAAGGAGATGAGGCCCTGGCATGGATTCCCAGAGCAGCTGGGGCTGCCCCTGGATCCCTGGCAGTGCCCAAGGCCAGGCTGGCACGCCCTGGGATGGTGGAAGGTGTCCGTGCCATGGCAGGGGTGGGGTGGGATGATCCTTCCTGTCCCTTCCACCCCAAAGCATTCCAGGATTTGACCACCCTTCCCTCTCCGAGGAAGCAGCACCTCTGGACTTCTCCACGAATTAATAAAAAATAATGACACAAACCCCAGTTCCTGCCTGTTCCCAGCTCCTCCAAGCTAAAGATTCTCCCCCAAAGGCTCTGGGATGGATGCAGAGCGCCGGGATTCATTCCTGCTGGGAATATCCCTTTGGACACGGTGCCCCAGGGGAGGCAGGCTCCGGGAGCAGGGGCTGGGTGCAGCCGTTCCCTTAGGGAAGGACAATTCCCAGTTTCCCCTGCCTGGGCTCGGCAGCAGCGCACACAGGCAGCAGGAGCTCCGGGAGCTCGGGAGCGGCTGCTCGTCACGGGGCTCCTCGGATTTTTAATTATTATTTTTCAAACGGGTCCTTTTTACCAACACAAAACGCCAGCTGGGTGGGATAAAACCGCGCTGCAAGGACCTGCTGGGTTTTTGTTGTTGCTCTTCCTGACAAAAGCCAGGCAGGTTTCCCAGGAAAACCTTCCGAGCTGCCCAGCTCTGCCCCCAAACCCTGGAGCATCCCCGGATTTGTGTCCCAGGCCCAAAATGCACAGGGAGAGGGAAACAGCACCAAAAAAAAATCCCAAATAAATTTCCCTGTTTCCTCCATATGGAAAAGTGCTGGGGCGTAAAACCCTTCCCGAGATCCATGATGTATTTCTGATGGAATATTTGCTTCAGAAGCTACTGATTTAGGCCAAAAAAAAAAACCCCAAAACAAAAAAACCCAAAAAAACCAACCAACCAACAAAAAAAAAAAACACCAACCAAAAAATCCCAACCAAAAAACTCCCACTGAAAAACCAAAACAAATCCAAAGTTGTTTCCCAGATTTTCAAGGCATTTGAGAATCACGACTTCTGTTAAAAACTGAAAATTAAAAAATTATGGAAAGCTCAGAGTTTCCACTGTGCTCCCCAAATCCACCCCAGAGGAAAATCCCTGGAGGCTGGGATGTCAGATCCTGGCTCCCCACCTGCGCCCAGGTTCCCTTTGGGAATATTCCCCTGGAATTTACTGACCCGGGGGTGGGGTTAATGCTCCTCCTTGGGGGCACAGGAGCTTCTCCATCTCCCACGGGAGCGCATTCCTGGTTTCCAGCTCTGTGGAGCCTGGGTGTCTTATCAGGAAGTTTCCAGCACTGAGTGAGAGCAAATAAACTTAAAAAAAAAAAAAAAAAAGGTGAAATCAGATAATTTAGGCTAATTTAAAAAAATAATTAGAAATATAAACCAAAGATGCCCAGCCCTGTGCAGCTCTCGGGTTGCAGCCTGCCTTTCCCTACTCCTGTGGTAATTCCTTCCTTGCTGCCAGCCCCAAACCGGGGGGAGCAGCTGCCCCAGTGGCACCTGAGCCCTCGTCCTCCTCCTTTGGAGCCTCTCAGCCCCAGCAGCCCCAATCCCAGCCGTGGCCCCGGGGCACGGCCTTGCCACGGGAACCCCCCAAAAGCAGATTCTCAACAACTTCGGGCCGGGTGGGGTTTGTTCTGCAGCTCAGGAAGGGCAGGTGGGGACAGGCCCCAGTTTGGGGTCGGGGCTGGGATTTGGGGACCTGGACTCAGATCCCATTTCGGGGTCGGGTTTGGGATTTGGGAACCCAGGGCCAGGTCCTGATTTTGGGGTCAGGCTTTGGGGACCTGGGGTCAGGTCCTGATTTTGGGGTCGGAGCTGGGATTTGGGGACCCAGGGCCAGGTCCCAAATTTGGTGTCAGGTCCTGATTTTGGGGTCGGGTTTGGGATCTGTGGACCTGTGGCCAGGTCCCAATTTTGGGGTCAGGTTTGGGATTTGTGGACCCAGGGCCAGGTCCCAATTTTGGGGTCAGGTTTGGGATTTGTGGACCCATGGCCAGGTCCCAATTTTGGGGTCAGGTTTGGGATTTGTGGACCCGAGGCCAGGCCCCAATTTTGGGGTCAGAGCTGGGATTTGTGGACCTGTGGCCAGGTCCCAATTTTTGGGTCAGGTTTGGGATTTGTGGACCCGCGGCCAGGTCCCAGTTTTGGGGTCGGGTTTGGGATTTGTGGACCTGTGGCCAGGTCCTGGTTTTGGGGTCAGGTTTGGGATTTTGGGGTCAGGTTTGGGATTTGTGGACCCGTGGCCAGGTCCCGGTTTTGGGGTCAGGTTTGGGATTTGTGGACCCGCGCCAGGCCCGGTTTTGGGAGCCGGCCAGCAGCACTAGGTGGCATTGTGAGACCATCGGGCGGCTGCCCAGCCCCAAACCAGTGACAATCATCCCTCCCGCCCGCTCTCCGCGGTGGAAGCGGCTCCTCATAGCCTGCAGGATAAATTCTATAGGGTGCCTGCCTCAGTCAGGGCTGTTCCTTCCCAGGCTCTCCCTTCCCAGCTTTCACCTCAATCTGTCATCCAGATTTGACACTGCCTCGTTCCAACAGTGCTCAGGAATGACATGTATATAATGTGGAATATTGTGCACATTTACAGCCAGCGCTTTTGCCCCTTCAAACATTGCTCATTGCCGGGTTCTGGCAGCCGCCGTGCTGGAGAGAAAATAAAATTACCGGGAAAAAAAACCAAAAAACAAAAACCCAAACAAGCAAACCGAACCCGCCACAACGGAGGGTTCTGTTCTGATCATCGGGAAGGAAAACTTTGGTTTGGGTGCTGGACAGAGCGGGGTTGGATTTTCGGGGCTCGCAATGGTCCGGCAGCTCGGGGCTAATTAAAGAGGAGCTGCACGGCGCTCGGCGAGCTCCCCGAGCTGCCTGCTTTACGATTCTCTTCCATTAACACTCCGGATTATAAATCAAATTAACTGGCATTTCTATTAATAATAAAAAAAAAAAAAAAAAAAAAAAAGGGAAAAAAAGGGATCCTTTCAGGAGAGCACCCAGGCCAGCGGGCTGAGCCCCTTTTCCCGGGGAGGATGAATCCCATTCCAGCTTTGTTCCCACCATCACCCTCCTCCTGCCCTCCCGGCACAGCCGGGGAGGACGGGCGATTATTCCCTCGAAGAAAACAAAACAAAAAGTCCCAATTAGGCGGGGATGCCTTCCCGGCTCGGCTCAGGGAGCCCCGCGCTGGTCCCGGCTGCTTCCAGCGGGAATTCGGCGGCGGCAGCGCCAATCCGTGCCCGCCCGAGCCGGACACAGCGAAAACACACAAATATCCTGAGCGCACGACGCTCCCAAAGCCTCTCGGCACCGCCAGCCCTGCGGTTTCACGGGGATTTTAAATCAAGGCTCTGTCCCCTTCTCCCCCATCCCGGAGCCGCTCAGCCGCATTCCCGGCTTTCCCCAGGCTGGGCATTCCTTTGGGATGGGTTTTCTTTCCTGCCCGCGTGCCCCTTTGCGTGTTTTGGGCTGGAATTTGGGATCTGCCCCCGCAGCACCGCCGCTTGGAGCTGGTAAATGGGACGGGGGACAACGCGGAGCGAAACCTTTGGAATAAACTTAGGGATGATGGAGCTGGAGCGGGGAGAGAGAAATTCCTGCCTCGGGCTGCTCCCGCGAAGGAAAAGCCGGGCTAGAGCCGAGCTCCTGGCGCAGGGAGCAGATCCGGCCCGGATCCGGGAGGAATTGTCGGAGGAAAAACCCCCGGAGCTCAGATCCATTGTCACTGTCTGGGAGCAAAGCGGCAAAAGGAGATTGTCACTTGGCTAACAACTGCGCTGCCAGGAGAAATAAAGGTCCCCGTCCCAGGGATGCTTTTTTTTTTTTTTTTTTTTTTTTTTTTTTTTTTTTCTGGGAATGTCCCTGCGGAGCTCAGCACGGCGAGGGAGATTTCAAAGGGAAATCTCTGCCTGAATTCTGCCCGAATTCCTTTTCTTTAGTTACGGATGTGAGTTTGTCAGAGCAGGGCGGCAGGCCGGGAGCGCTGCTCCAGCCCGGCACGGCGCTGCCTCCGCGGGATCCCCCCGGGAACAACGGCCCGGGAATGGCAAAGCCGGGAATGGCAAAGCCGGGAATGGCAAAGCCGCCATCCCTCCGGGAACAACGGCCCGGGAATGACAAACCCGGGAATGGCAAAGCCGCCATCCCCCGGGAATAACGGCCCGGGAATGCCAAACCCGGGAATGGCAAAGCCGGGAATGGCAAAGCCGCCCTCCCTCACTGCTCCGGAGCCGCGTTCCCATCGAAACCGGCACCCACCCCGAGCTCGGGGTTTCCCTTTCGGTTCGAGAGGACGGCGATGGTTTCAGCCCTGGCTGGGCAATAGAGCCCGGACAGAACTTTTCCCCTTTTCCCCTTTCCCCAGCACGGCTGGCGCTCTCCCTGCAGGGAAAGCGGTCCAGCGCCTCTCCAACCACCCCAGCCCAGCGCTTTAAAACCGGCAAATAAAAACCCGGCTGTTTGTGGACAACCAGCAGCCTCTCGGGGAGCGGTGTGCCAGGCCAGGGCCGCTCCCCGATCCCAGTCCCGGCCACAGCGCATGGTGCTGGGGACGCGGGAGAAGGGCTGCGGGAGGGGATCCTGCCCGCCCGGATTGATGGATGCCTTTGCTGGTCACGGATGGACCGGCTGGGAGTCCCCGAGCTCCGGGAGCGCGGCGCATCCCGGTTCTCCCGCTGCCTCCGGGAGCAGCGCCGGGCAGGGGCGCCTCAGCCGTCCCCAGCTTGGCTCAGACCCTCCCAAATTATCTATTTTTTCCTCCCCCACTCGCTCCGGGCTGCAGGGAAGGAACGGCCACGGATGGATTGGTCCCGGCTGAGCTGGGCAGGGAATTATTGTCGCTGCAAGCGTGGAAGGGCCCCCCGGCAGCCCTTTGCTCGCTGTTAGAAACTTTGTTCTGCTTCAAAATAACGGGAGGGGCTCAGGCAGGGAGGGAGGGAGGAAATAGGGGGATTGGACACAAGAATCCTCACTTAGGAAAAGTGAGAGATCCTCGAGAACTCCCCAAAATTGTCCTTTTAGTGTAAAAGCTTGAAATTCCTGGAGGCTCCTCCACAACAGGAATACCTGAGCTGGAATCCTCAAAAAATAAACCCTGAGGAAGGCAGGGACGGACTGTCTGTGCAGCTCACCATTCCTTATTCCAGGAATGCGATTGCTGGTAGCTCCTAAAAATCCCAAATCCCCTCCCTCTGGATCAGCCGGAACACTGTCCCTACGGCTGCCAATGAAGTCCCACCACCCTTCACCAGTGCCATTTTTGGGAGCCCTCGGAGAGAGGACGGACGGAGCCACAGCAGAGGATCACCCACAGCAATAAATACACCCGGAATATCCATGGAATATCCATGGAATATCTCTGGAATATCCATGGAATATGGAATATCCATGGAATATCCGTGTCTTGCCACAGGCAGCGCATCCCCAGATCCAGGCACGAGTCACAGGGAAATGGGGATTTTTTTTTCCTCCAGGAATGAGGATGCAGGGAGGATCCAGGGAACAAACCCCCCTCGCCCGTGGCAGCCCCGGCGGAGCGCCCTGCCATCACCATGGCAACCGCGAGCCAATTACGGCAATTAACATTCCCGCGGAGCTGGCCCTCATCAGCGGCAGCCGCGGCTCCTCCATCTCCTCATTCATCCCTCCGAGCTGGCTCCGGAGCTGCAGCAGCAGCACCCAGCCCGGGATGGCCCCAAAAGGGCCCCAGGGATGGCCCCAAAAGGGAGCAGGGATGGTCCCAAATACGCATAAGGGTGGCCCCAAAAGGGTCCCAGGGATGGTCCCAAATAGGAGCAAGGATGGTCCCAAAAGGGCCCCAGGGATGGTCCCAAAAGGGAGCAGGGATGGCCTCAAAAGGGCCCCAGGGATGGTCCCAAATGGACACCGGGGATGGTCCCAAATAGGAGCAAGGATGGTCCCAAATGGACAGGGGATGGTCCCAAATAGGAGCAAGGATGGTCCCAAATACGCATAAGGGTGGTCCCAAAAGGGCCCCGGGGATGGACCCAAAAAAGAGCAGAGATGGTCCCAAAGGGGCACCGGGGAGGGTCCCAAATGGGAGCAGGGGTGGCCCCAAATGGACCCGGGATGGTCCCAAAAGGGCCCTGGGGATGGTCCCACCCAGACACAGGCACAGTCCCAATAGGGCACAGGATTCCATCCCAAATTCCATCCCAAATTCCAACCCTTCCAGACGGCGCCAGGCAGTGCAGCTGCATCATTCACAAAATCACAGAATTAGAAATTATTGCAATAATTTTCAGCTGGGTTTTTTTCTGGAATATTTGGGGGTGCTATCAAGACATTGAGGCTCAGTGCTTGAGCCCGTTTTCAGTTCCCAGAAATGATTTGGAAATGGGGATAAACCAGAAAAATGCAGTGTCTGCCTAGGTGTTTTAAAAACTTTTACTCCATTCTCAGTCTCACGAGAAGGGTGGGACAATACCGATGTTGGAATTCACACCATCACACTCAGAAGCCAAATATTTCCCAATTACAATACACTGCAAGCATTTTTTGACCTGTCAGCTTTTGCCACACCATATGGTAAATGCCTTAAAGCAAATAATCTAAAGCTTCAAAAGCAGCCCTGCAGTTAAACCCCATCTCCCTTTCTGTGTTTCTCAGCTAACCCCAGGCCCAAGCTCACTGTCCACAGCCAGAGGATGGTTGGTTTATTTATTTAATTTAAACAAACCTTTCCTGCCCGCTCCTCTGAGGTGACTGAGGCTGTTTTCAGTTTTATCTGAGCCTGCGACTGCAGAAGTGCCAAAGACAAGAGCAGCAACGGGTTTGACTTCAGCTGAAGGGCTGGGAGTGAGGCCAGCTGCAGGTTTGGAGTCTTCATTTCAAGTTCAACCACAATTCAAGGAAAGATTTTAAAGAGGGAAAAAAACCCTCAAAACCCAAAGCACTCAAACAAACAAACAAACAACAAAGGAAAACAAAAAACAGGAAAAAAAGGAAAAAAACCTAGTGCACCCATCCCCCACAATGAAACTCCTATTTCTTTACCTTAATGAAAATGTGAGATTTTTTTTGAATACTTGGTTACTCTGCAATTTATCTGAAGCAGTAATAAAAATTAAAAATCATCCAACACCTTCCCCACCCTGTGGCCCAAGCAGGGACTCACAGCACTGCCCCTGCTCAGGGCCAGACCTCCTGTGTGCCCTTGGCTCACACTTTTGGGACAAATTATCCTAAACTTCACTAAAAATAAAGCCCAAACGAGCAGTTTCCCTTCAGAGAGCAAATAACAGCAAGACACAAGTGCCACTGAGCCCAGGAGCGTTTCCAGAGCCAGAGCAGAGTTCCAAACCACCAGCTCAGGAGTCATTCCCATTCCTTTTCCCAGCTTTGGGGAGCTCAGGAAGGGCTTACCGAGCACCAGGGGCACAAGTCCCAGCGAATTCCCTGCCCAGGAATGTTTAAAAAAAAATAGGGATAAGAACCACCTGAGCTGGGTCAGCACCACCTGAACCGGGTGAGCCCCTCCTGGGCAGCTGCAGATCCTCAGGGCTGGGATTTGGGATTCCCAGAATCCCTGACAGATCTCAGGGCTGGGATTTGGGCAATCCCTGACAGATCCCAGGGCTGGGATTTGGGATTTCCTTTCCCATTCCTGCAATCTCTGACAGATCTCAGGGCTGGGATTTGGGGTTCCCTCTGTCATTCCCAGAATCCCTGACAGATCCTCAGTGTTGGGATTTGGGATTTCCTCTGTCATTCCTGCAATCCCTGACAGATCCTCAGGGTTGGGATTTGGGATTTCCTTTCCCATTCCTGGCAATCCCTGACAGATCCTCAGGGTTGGGATTTGGGGTTCCCTCTGTCATTCCCAGAATCCCTGACAGATCTCAGGGTTGGAATTTGGATTTCCTTTCCCATTCCTGCAATCCCCGACAGATCCCAGGGTTGGGATTTGGGATTTCCTTTTTCCCATTCCTGCAATCCCTGACAGATCCCAGGGCTGGGGTTTGGGATTTCCTTTCCCATTCCTGCAATCCCTGACAGGCACAGGAATTTTTGGTTTATAGGAGGAGCTGCAGACCCTCAGTGCTGTGCTTTGATCTCTCATTCCTGGAGATCCCTGACAGGTACAGGAAGGTTTGAGGTCCATCCACAAAGTCCATCTGGTAATGATGAATGGTTTAGACTCTCCTAAACCCACCTTAAAATGTTTTTAAAATAGGGATAAGAACCACAGAATCCTAAAATAGTTTGGGTTGGAAGGCTGAAAGCCCATCCCATCCCACCCCTGCCATGGGCTGGGACATCTCCCACTGTCCCAGGCTGCTCCGAGCCCCATCCAGCCTGGCCTGGGACACATCCAGGGGTGGCAGCAGCATTTTTGGCTGGGTTTTTCCCAGCTACAGGTGTGATGGACATTCCTGATCTCCTGGAATGTGGAAGCTGTTCCCAGAAGCTGCCAGTTCCTTGCACAGAGTCTCTCTGGAGGCAGCCCCGTGGCCAGAACGCCCCAGGGCCAGCCCAGGGACACTTTGGCCACTTTGGGAGCATCATCTGTCCCCAGCAGTTGTGAGGCAGCTGCTGAGTGCAGGCTGTGCCTGCCCTGAGCCGCATCAGAGCAGATTAAAGCAGCTCAGGGCTGGCTCAGGCCCTTCCTGAGCAGCAGCCTCGCTCTTCACAGCCATTTCCCCAGCCCCAAAATAATCTGTGTGGAAAAGGTTGTGGAGCCCGGGCAGCCTGGAGTGAGCGCAATAAATGCCAGGGCTGCTCACACAGCCCAACGTGCCTGCCCGTCCCACAGGCTCACATCTCAGCAGCTTGATTTGATTATCTTGATGATCAGCATCTGCTTTGGAGCCTGCTGCCATCGCAGAGGAGACTTCAGCTCGAATCAGGGCTGCTGTCTGTCCCCTGTGACAGAGCTGTCAGGGCCAGGCTCAGAGAGCAAAGCCCAGAGCCTGGGGACGGCTGGGAGCTCCTTCCTGCAGGGACAGGGCAGAGGTCCTGGAGAAAAGGGGGATCAGGGGGACCCTGTGGCTCTGCACAGCTCCTGCCAGGAGGGCACAGCCGGGGGGGTTTGGGATCATCCCAGGGACCAGGGACAGGAGCAGAGGGAACGGCCTCAGGCTGGCCCAGGGCAGCTCAGGGTGGATTTGGGGCAATTCCTCCATGGAAAGCCATTTCCAGCCCTGGCACAGCAGCCAGGCCCGTGGGGAGGTCCCAGATGTTTTGAGCTGTAGATGCCAGGGCTGCAGTGAGAACATTTGGCTGCATTTCTGCAGTGCCCTGGGCCTGGGCTGAGCATTTGGGGCTCAGAGCCCTCCTCGTCCTCCTGCACTTCTGCCCCTGGGGATCCCCAGGATTTCCCAGCCATCCAAACCCCCTCGTGTGGGCAGCCCTCACCCTAAAAATCAGCAAATCTGGGATCCCATCCCAGTTTGGCCAGGCTTTCCCAGCAGTTCAGGAATCTCTGGAGTTCCCTGCCAGAAACGGGGGATTTAGGATTTGATCCCAGGAACAGGGACAGGAGCAGAGGGAACGGCCTCAGACTGGCCCAGGGCAGCTCAGGGTGGGCACAGCAGGAATTTCCCCATGGAAAGGGGGCTCAGGCATTGGAGCTGCCCAGGGAGGTTTGCAGTGCCCATCCCTGGAGGTGTCCCAGGAATTCTGGAGGTGGGTGGCAGGGCTCTGGGCTGGGGACAGGGTGGGCATGGGCACAGCTGGGACTCTGTGACCTTTGAGCACTCTTCCAACCTCGGGGATCCTGGGATTCTTTTTTGAGCCCCTCTCTGGGGCCAATTTCTTTTCCTTTTCCTCTTCCTTTTCCTTTTTTTCCCCTTTGTGGATTGGAATTGGGAGCAGGAGGTGCTTGCAAAACCTTCTTGCAAAATTAGTCTGACCCTGAACAAACACAGTTTCCTCGGTAAACCAATTTATCCTTAAAAATGCATTTACCTGAAAAAAAGAGATTTAGCCTAAGGAAATGAACTTAGCCTAAAAACAAAATTAAAGAAATGCACTCACACCAAAACCCCCAAATTTATCCTAAAAATTAAACTTGAAAAATACACCTCACCTAATACATTACACTCACCTTAAAAATGCAACTTATCCTAAAAAAGGTAACTTGTCCCAGAAATTGAACTTATCCTAAAAAACAAAACTTATCTTAAAAAACAAGACTTATCCTAAAAAATTATACCTACCCTAACAAATACCACAAAAGGTAAATTTAGCCTAAAAATGAAACTTGCCCTAAGAATACCTTAAAAATGCACTTACCATAAAAAAAGCTGGGGTCGAGTTCCATCTTTTCCTAACCCCACATTGTCCCCAGCCCAGAGCCCTGAGTGCCACCCCCAGGGATGGGCACTGCAAACCTCCCTGGGCAGCCCCAGTCCCTGAGCCCCCTTTCCATGGGGAAATTCCTGCTGTGCCCACCCTGAGCTGCCCTGGCACCAAAGTTCCATCACTGCCCTCCAGACACACAGGGAAGGAGTTGGGAGAATTCCCCCTTTTCTGGAAAGCTGGCTGAGACATCCTTGGAGTGCCTCCAACCCTGGATTGTATCCGTCCCTTGATCCTGTTCCTGCAGGATCCTTCCATTGATATTGGTATTTTGGCATTGAAAGCAGAGTCAGCTTTCCATATCTCATCATTGTTATTATTGCTGCTATTATTATTAATGCAAAAGTTTATCCAATATTAATTTATACATTATCTATTTATGTAGAAGGTAGATATTATATACATTATATATAATGGTATAGAAAAATTATTATTATTGCTGTTATTATGATTAACAAAAAATATATCCAATAATAATTTATAATGTAGATATTATATACATTATATATATTATTGTTGTTGCTATTAACATTAAAATGATCCAATGATAATTTAAACATTATATATTTATGTAATATAGATATGATATACATTATGAATAACAGTATTGAAAAATTATTATTATTGCTGTTATTATTATTAACACAAAATTTTATCCAATAATAATTTATACATTATATACTTATATATTATATAGATATTATATACATAATATTTAATGTGTGTAAAATTATTATTGTTGTTATTAACATAAAAATTATCGAATAATAATTTATACATTATATATCTATATATAATATAGATGCTGTATGCATTTATGCATTTTATATTTATATATAGTGTAGATATTATATGCATCTATATTATGGATATCATACAATGGTATATCTCATTAATATCAATAATAATAATCATTGCACCATAATTAGAACAATATTAATTAATAGTAATTAATTAGGGAATGCTGTAGGGAAAGGGAGTGCTGTAGGGAATGGAACGCTGTAGGGAATGTTGCAGGGAATGCTGTAGGGAATGCTGTAGGAAAAGGAATGCTGCAGGGAATGGAATGTTGCAGGGAATGCTGCAGGGAATGGAAAGCTGCAGGGAATGCTGCCCAGCTCTCCAGAGGCGCTGCCTGCGCTCCTGCAGCATTCCAGGGGCACCCCATGGACCCAGCACTGCGGGAACGGGACGGGAATTCCCATCCATTCCCCAGGGAATTCATCCCGGAGTCTTTCCCAGTGGGATTTTGGGACGGGATTCCCATCCATTCCTGAGGGAATTCCCACATCCCGGAGCCTTTCCCAGAGGGGTTTTGGGATGGGATTTTGGGACGAGGAATTCCCATTCCATTCTCAGAGGGATTTTCCCCCATTCATCCATTCCCGAGGGAATTCATCCCGGGTCCTTTCCCAGCGGGGTTTAAGGACAGGAATTCCCATCCATTCCCGAGGGAATTCCCACATCCCGGAGCCTTTCCCAGTGGGATTTTGGGACAGGATTCCCATCCATTCCTGACGGAATTCCCACATCCCGGAGCCTTTCCCAGCAGGGTTTTGGGACAGGATTCCCATCCATTCCCGAGGGAATTCCCGGGTCCTTTCCCAGCGGGATTTTGGGACAGGATTCCCATCCATTCCTGAGGGAATTCCCACATCCCGGGTCCTTTCCCAGCGGGGTTTTGGGGATTCCATCCACAGGAATTCATCCCATCCATTCCGGGGTTTTGGGAGGGAATCCATTCCCGAGGGAATTCCCGGGTCCTTTCCCAGCGGGATTTCGGGACCGGGATCTGCCCCGCCGCGCGGCCCGGCAGCACTAGGTGGTGTTGCAGGGTAGTTTTGTGGGGAATTGGGGAAAAGGCAGGAATTCTCTGCTGTTCACCCCTTCCCGAGGCTCCAGAAGTTCGTCCCGAAGGTGCCTCTGGCCGGAGCGATGTTTGGATGTTTGGGATCCGTTTTCCAGCCGCCCTCTCCACTGGAGGAGGAGGTACCGAGCATCCTGCATCCCCCACACCTGGAAATGCAGGTTCAAACATCCCTGGAGGTCACTCATCCCTCCAGGAAATCAGATTTCCTATGGCCTCAGAGGGGTTCACATCTGCTGTTTCCACATCCAGGGCTGAAAAAATCCAGGGACAATTCCTATCACTCCAGGACATCCCTAAATCTCCAAATTTCATTTTATTTTCTCAGAGGATGGATAAAAAATTGGATCCAATTTCCAACCTGGATTGTCACTGTCAGAACTCAACCCCCTGAAAGAGAGAAAGGAAATTTTCAATCAGATTTTTTGGTTCAACATCAAAATATTTTGAGCACCAAAATATTTTAAATAAGAAAATATTTCAAGCACCAAAAACATTTCAAGCATCAAAAATATTTAAAATAGAAGTATTTCAAGCATCAAAATATTCCGAGCATTCAAAATACTTCAAATATCAAAATGTTTCAAAATAATTCAGCTATTCTGGAAGCTAGAAACACTGCCAGCTTCCAGGGGAACTTGTGTTTGGATGGATTCAGAAGGAATATAAACAGATAGGGGAATTGTGTGGTTATCCCACGTTGCACACAAGTAGAGATATTAAAAAAAGGCTTTATAAAATATGGTTTGGGCCCTGCTGTTCTGGCTAAGCCAGCAGCCAGCTTGGAGCCTCCCATGTGAACAGTCACAAGAGCAAAGGCAGTTAGCACAACAAACTGCTCTGGGAAGAAAACCGTTTGCACCTGCAATAAACAGGAAATCTGTCCCTTGGGAATCAGTGACCAAACCGTGTGAGCTAACCAAAACCAGCGGGACTGGACAGACACACACCCCGGCCGTTTACTGAGCACCACACTGAGTGTCAGGGCGCTGTCAGCCACGGCGCCTTCTGCTGTTTCCTGCAAATAAGAGCTTTGTGAATAAAGAATTGGCTTTTCTGCCTGGAGAACCTGAGAATGCTTCCCTGCAGCATCCCCAGCCCCTGCTCCTGCTCAGAGGCCACAGAGACCAAACAGGGCCGAGAATTCCAAGGCCAAGGCTTGGAGAACATTGGCAGGGGAGGTTTGCAGTGCCCATCCCTGGGGGTGTCCCAGGAACCCCTGGAGGTGGCACTCAGGGCTCTGCCCTGGGGACAAGGTGGGCATGGGCACAGCTGTGTCACGGACATGTTTTATGGAAAATCCTTTCCTTAGGATTTGTTCTCCTGGGAAGCTGAGAGGCCTCAGGAACAAAATGCAAACAATGGTTATCTGCTGCTGTGGGATGCAACAGGTGCATCTGGGATGGGGCTCATGGGGTTGTTTCTAATTAATGGCCAATCACAGTCCAGCTGGTTCAGATTCTCTGGTCAGTCACAAACCTTTGTTATCATTCTTTCTTTTTCTATTCTTAGCCAGCCTTCAGATGAAACCCTTTCTTCTATTCTTTTAGTACAGTTTTAATGTAATATATATCATAAAATAATCAATCAGCCTTCTGAAACATGGAGTCAGATCCTCGTCCCTTCCCTCATCCTGGTGCCCCTGTGAACACCAGCACAGCTGGGATTTGATGATCCCAGAGGGCTTTTCCAGCCTCAGGGATGCTGGGATTCTGTGTCTGAGCCTGATCCAGTCCTCCAGGTGTAAAATCCCCAATGAACCCCAACATTTCCAGCCCCGTCCCCCTCCCAGCCCCAGGAATTCACCCCCACGCCAAAGTGCTGCTCCTGCCACCCTCACCCCGTGAGCCAGAGGTTCTCCTGCATTTTTCATCATTCCAGCCCCGAACGAGCCGGGAAATCCTTAATGAGACATTTCCCCAGCCTCTGTTTTACATTCTGCCCGTGGCATAATGAGGCTGGGCCGGGAGGAAACATCCCCAGCACTTCCAGCACCTCCCACTCCCCACTTCCAGCCTTGCTGCTGGGATTTTTCCCCACTGGATGTTGGGAATTTATCACAGCCATCAATAACCCCCGTGGCAAAGGCAACTCTCTGCCACGCTGCTTTTTTTTTGGCTGGAAAGGATTCCTGCCCATTTATCCTCAGGAATACTGGGGGATGATTGCAGCCTGATAAATCCAGCAGCAATTTCTCCTTCAGTTCCAGCCCACTTTGGAGTTGCTCAAACCTTTGTCACAGCGATTCCAAACGTGTTCCAAACCTTCCCAGGGAGGTTTTCCAGCCTGCCTCTGCTTCCCACAGAACCCAGCCCTGGAAGTTTTGTGCCTTCAGCTTTCCAGTGATGTCCTAATTAAAGAGAATGGAGATTTATGGGGAGATGCAGCTTATTAGGCTAATTTGGGCAGCTGAGAGGCAGCCACCGTCTTGGGCTCGTTTAAATCCCAGGAGCTGATGGCTCTGCCTGGGAATTTGTCTCCCGCCTGACCACTTTTAATGGCATTGCTGTGGTCTGTGCCAGGTGCTCCTGGTGCACTGAGGAAGGTCAGGGGATGTCCATGGATCCATAGATTTCCCTTCCAGGACACCCCCAGCTGCACAAAGAGAACTGGCATTTTCCTCCCGGTGAAAAATGGCTCTGGGCACTCACAGCTGGCTCTCAATCCTTCTCAGAGGGGCAGAATTTTTCAAAATGTCCCCCAAAATCCCCCTTTTTTGGGCCTGTTTTCCTGTTGCATTTTTGTTTGGGACGGATGAATTTGCTGGGGTCATGGAGAACTCTCTGTGTGCCCTGCAGACCTCAGGGATTTATTCTGAATTTCAAAGTCTCTGCTCAGTTATCTGCAGCCCTCCTGAACTTTTAGCACATTTTTAGGGTATCTCAGCCATTATTTAGGATTTTTTGTTTCCCTGGGAGATCATTCATTTCTGTGGCTGAGACCCAAAATCTGGATCCCAGGTGTGGCAAAGGCAACCAGAGGCACCGGGAGGATGAAAATCCTTTTTCTCCTTGCAGTGACCACAGGAGCAAAACCTTCCCTCTGCCCTAATTCCGACACAAATGGGAGCTGCTCCCCTCTTACAAACAAATATTCCACACCCTTCAAACCCACCGGGAGAGCATAAGGAAGGATTCACACCCACTGGAGTCTGTGTATTAGAAAAGGGTCCAATTCTCTATGGAAAATAAGGGAGATTTTAACATTTACCAATTTTTGTTCCTGCATTCCTCCTGCACAGCAACATTCCCACTAAACTCCTCCTTTCTCTGGAAATTCTTAGGAGAAAAGAACTTTTTTTAAAAGGGGAGAGATGTCTGATTAGCAGAACTGAACTCCTCTAACATCCCACTTCTTTTCCATCCTCCTGCCCTTTGGGAATGTTCCCCAGCCTCCTCTCCCCCTCTGCTGAGTCTCCCTTTCTGTTCCCAAACATCTGCTAAAATATCAGATTTTTAAGTCCTCGCTTTCCCCGTGGGAATCCTTCCTGAGCCTGGTGCAGCCTCGGGGTGCCCCTGTCCCGGTGTAATCCCATCCATCCGTGAAGTTCATCCCATTAATCCCATCCAGAGCAGGAGGGGAGCGGTTTGGGAGGAGCTGCTGAGCCCTGGCAGGATCCCGGGAATGGGATGGGAAGTCAGGAATGAGGGAAAAGCTCATTGCCATCCCAAGGGGGGCACGGGGTGATGGAGGAACCGACTGCTTAAAGCTGCTGGGAGGCACCAAGTACCTGCCAGGACAAGAATAAAATAAAATAAAATAAAATAAAATAAAATACATAAAATTAAAAATAAAATAAAATAAAATAAAATACATAAAATTAAAAATAAAATAAAATAAAATAAAATAAAATAAATAAAATAAAATACATAAAATTAAAAATAAAATAAAATAAAATAAAATAAAATAAAATAAACAAAATATAAAACTAAATAAATCAAAAATATAAAATAAAATATAAAATAAAATATAAAAATAATTAGACAAAAATTAAAATAAAAAATATAAATATATATATAACAAAATATAAAATAAATAAAATATAGAAAATAAAATAAAATATAAAAATAGTTAAACAAAAATTATAACATAAAGTAAAATAAAAATATAAAAAACAATAAAATAAAATATCAAAAGAAAATAAAACATTAAAACAAAACAAACAACAAAAAGAACCACATAAAAAACCTCCTACAGCAACAAAAAAACCCCACCAAACAATAAAACTCCCCAAACCAAAACTAAACAAACAAACAAAACACCCCAAACAAACCAACAAATTCCGCCCCACCAAAGGCCCCAAAGCAATGCAGAAATCTGAACCCCCCGAGGTGAGAGGCAGTGCAGAGCCCAGGGAAGCAGAGTGGCTGGGCCTGAAGGCTCCTCTGGAGAGCATCTCCCCCAGGCTGGATCCCTGCGGGCTCAGGGTCCCCGCAGGGGTTGGAGGCCTCTGGAGAAGGAGGCTCCTTCCCAGCCTGGCAATCCTTCCCCAGCCCCATCCCCGGCATCCCGGGCTCCCCCACCCTCCCTCCATGGACAATTCCACGGTGGCTCTGGCAGGGAGCTGGCCCTGGGGAGCCACGGGGTGGTTTGGGCTGGGAGGGACCTCTGGGGACCACAGGACCTGACCTGGGCCAAGCTCTGCTGCTCTGAGCGCTGGGAAAAGCCACATCCTCTGCATGGACGAGGGAACATCCCAGGCCACCTCTGGGGAGGCTGGGCTTTGGCACCTCAGGTCTCACCTGCACAGTGACACAGCCTTCTGAATAGTGGCACTTCTTCGACACTTCTCCAGAATGGATTTTCCTGGGTTTCTCATTATCCATGGAGTGAAGGATCTGTGGCTGTAATCCCATCCCATCCCATGGATCCCATCCCACTGATCCCATTGATCTCATTGTTCCCACTGCTCCCATCCCATCCCATCCCATCCCATCCCATCCCATCCCATCCCATCCCATCCCATCCCATCCCATCCCATCCCATCCCATCCCATCCCATCCCATGGATTCCATCCCATCCCATAGATCACATCCCATCCCATGGATTCCATCCCATCCCGTCCCATCCCACCCCATCTCATCCCATCCCATGGATTCCATCCCATTCCATAGATCACATCCCATCCCACGGATTCCATCCCATCCCATCCCGTCCCATCCCACCCAATCTCATCCCATCCCATCTCATCCCATCCCATGGATTCCATCCCATTCCATAGATCACATCCCATCCCATGGATTCCATCCCATTCCATAGATCACATCCCATCCCATGGATTCCATCCCATCCCATCCCATCCCATCCCATCCCATCCCATCCCATCCCATCCCATCCCATCCCATCCCATCCCATCCCATCCCATCGTTCCCATTGATCCCATCCCACTATCCCATCCCACTAGCAGACAGGGAAGAGCTTTGGGACCCTGTTTGGGACAAGCTCCCCTCCAATGAATTCCCAATCCGAACCCCCCCAGAGATCCCAGCTCCCTTGGGCTGTGCTGTTGAAAACAGGAGCTCCTCTGCTGGATGCGGGGATTTAGGAGCAGCGCTCCCATTTCCCTGGGTGCCACACCCCAATATCCCTGGTCCCCAAGCCCGGTGGCACCGGGGCGGCAGTGGCACAGTGATGTGGCTGCAGGATGTCCCCTCCTGCCCGTCCCCCGCTGCCATCCTGGCCGTGCCCCGCAGTGCTTGTGCTGATCCCAATATTTGCCCCATCCCGCTCTCCCGGCAGTGTTTGCCTCATTCCCGAGCGGCTCCATCCCGTGTTTGCTCCTCTCCGGCTCCTTCCCTTGGAAACGCCTGGCACCCGGGATGTGCGGCACCGAAAATCCTGGAATTCCCAAAAACAGGGGATTCTGCAGCTCCCCTCCGCCCGCAGACCCTGCAAGGCCAACGATCCCTTGCCCAAATCCAGGGGGAAAGGGCTGAAGGGATTTGGGAAGGGTTTTAGCACCGTTCCCAATGCCAGGGCTGGCCTCTCCATCCTGATCCTGAGCAATTCCACCGAGCAAGGGACAAACAGCATCCCAAACACGGGATGGGGGCGGGAGGGACCTCTGGGGGCGCCGGGCAAGGAATGAACGGGGAAGGAGGGAAAAGGGATAAAGGGAAAGGGGGAAACGCAGGGAAAAGGGGAAGGGAGAGCAGGATGCAGGAAAGGAAAGAAGGGGGGGAAAAAGGGAGAGAGAAGGGGGGAAGGAGGGGAAAAGGAGGGGGAAAGGAGGGGGAAACAAGGGGGAAATGAGGAGGAAATGAGGGAAAAGGGGGGAAAGGAGGGGGAAAGGAAGGGAAAAGAAGAGGAAAAGAAGGGAGGAAAATAAGGAGGAAAGAAGGGCAGAAAAAACAAGATTTCCCCCTTTGGGTGTCATTAAACACCTTTTACTCTCCCTTCCTCTCATGTCTCTTACTACAAATCATGGCTTGCTTTTCATGCTGAGGACCGGGCTGGAAGGTGGCAGGGAGAATTCACGAGCAGAGATGACAAACAGCTTCTCTCTGGATATCTAAAACACTCCACAACGTTCCCGAGCTGGAAGTTCTTTCCGGAGTTTTGCTTTAAATTAAGAAAAAAAAAAAAATTAAAAACCGTTCAAAATCAGCGGTGACCTTAAAGCAAGGAAATGGTGCCCGTCCCTCCCTCTCCTGCTAGGGAGGAGCAGCCCTGGCAGCACGGAGCCCAGGACGTCAGGAATTCACAGGCACCAGCACTTCCAGAAGCCTGCTTGGACAAGGTTTCTGTTTAATTGGCTTAAAAAGCCACTCTTCTCCCACACAGGCTCCTGCAGAGCCATCTGCGCCGGGAGCTGGCAATCTGGAGAAGGAGTCTGTGAAGGAATTCGCCCTGCTTGGCGCTGCTGGACGCTGGGACGAGGAGAATTCCAGAGGTGCTGCCCAGCCGGGACAGCCAGGGCAGGGCCAGGGCTCCAGGGGGCACTGGGATTCCAGGGACACTGGGGATTCCAGGGACACTGGGAATTCTGGGGGCACTGGGAATTCCAGGGGCAATGGGAATTCCAGGGGCTCTGGGAAATCCAGGTGTACTGGGAAATCCAGGTGTACTGGGAAATCCTGGGAATTCCGGGGCACTGGGAATTCCAGGTGTACTGGGAAATCCAGGTGTACTGGGAATTCCGGGGCACTGGGAATTCCAGGTGCACTGGGAAATCCAGGTGTACTGGGAATTCCAGGGGCACTGGGAATTCCAGGGGCACTGGGAATTCCAGGGGCACTGGGAATTCTAGGGGCACTGGGAATTCTGGGAGCAATGGGAATTCTGGGAGCATTGGGAATTCTGGGAGCATTGGGAATTCCAGGCACACTGGGAAAGGCCTGGCCCATGGGCCAGGACATTGAGGAAACCCATGGGGATGGAGGAGTTGGGCCCTTTCAGGGTAATTGAGGTGAGGAGGTGAAAATTTGTGTTCCTTGTTTTCTCTGGACAGAAGGAACTTGGGAAGAACAATTAGGAACTTGGGAATTAAAGATGAAACGGGGAGAGGAGCACAGAGAGCTGAAGGGAATGCTGCTGGAGGGATCTGCCTCACAGCTGCCTCATTTCCAACATTCCCAGGTCCAAGCCTCTGCCAAGGAACCAAAACCTGCTTGGGTAGTTGTGGGAATTGTGATAGGAAAAGGTGAGGAGCAGGAAGGGTTAATTCCTTTAGAAGCCAGTCAGAATCCTGGCTCTGGAGCCAGGCTGGGGGAGCTGGGAATGTTCCCCTGGAGCAGGGAAGGCTCCAGGCAGAGCTCAGAGCCCCTGGCAGGGCCTGAAGGGGCTCCAGGAGAGCTGGGAGGGACTGGGGACAAGGGATGGAGGGACAGGAGCCAGGGAATGGCTCCCACTGCCAGAGGGCAGGGATGGATGGGACATTGGGAACTGGGAATTCCTGGCTGGGATGGGATTGCCAGAGCAGCTGGGGCTGCCCCTGGATCCCTGGCAGTGCCCAGGGCCAGGCTGGAGCAGCCTGGGATAGGGGAAGCCACAGAGTCCCAGCTGTGCCCATGCCCACCATTTCCCCAGCCCAGAGCCCTGAGTGCCACCTCCAGGGATGGGCACTGCAAACCTCCCTGGGCAGCTCCAGTGCCTGAGCCCCCTTTCCATGGGGAAATTCCTGCTGTGCCCACCCTGAGCTGCCCTGGGCCAGCCTGAGGCCGTTCCCTCTGCTCCTGTCCCCGTTCCCTGGGAGCAGAGCCCGACCCCCCCGGCTGTGCCCTCCTGGCAGGGAACTCCAGAGAGGGAAAAGATCCCTGGGGATCCTCCTTTGCTCCAGGTGAGCCCTGCCCGGCTCCCTCAGGGATTCTCCAGCCCCTGCCCGGCTCCCTCAGGGATTCTCCAGGCCCTGCCCGGCTCCCTCAGGGATTCTCCAGCCCCTGCCCGGCTCCCTCAGGGATTCTGCAGCCTCGGCCCGGCTCCCTCAGGGATTCTCCAGCCCCTGCCCGGCTCCCTCAGGGATTCTCCAGCCCCTGCCCGGCTCCCTCAGGCACTCTAATCCCCACTGCCCCTCTCAGGGGTTGCTGGCAGTGTCCTGGATCTGCACCCCAGGCTGGCCCAAGCCCCTGAACACAAACCTTGAGCCACAGGGAACAATTCCCAAAGCCCTCATGTCCCCTGGAGCTGGTGGCTCCTGCTCCTAAATCAGGGCAGGTCCAGCCCCAGCTCTGACTGTGGCACTCAGGACAGCTGAGCTGTATTTTCCTCAGGTGCCAACTTTTTGCAAAGCCCCAGGCAGGAGATAAATAAAGCCCCATTAGTGGCAGGCTCAGCCCCTGGATGAGCACAGGTTGAGGTGCCCGGGTTCCGAGGAGATAACAATTACCAGCAAGTCATTACTTACAAACAGGATAATTTTTCAAGCAAGCCTGAATGAATCTGCACATTCCCAGCCAGCAAATAGCTTTGAGAACCCTCTGAGCTGGAAAAAACCATTGTGAATCCCCAGCATCTGCTCTGCCCTGAGTGTATTTTAAAAAATATTTGTTTAGGCCGATAATGTGAAGAGGGAAGCGCGGCTCTGAGTGTGGCTGAGATGTTTAGCCTGTGGCTAAACAGGATTTTCCTGTTCACAGTTATGATTTCGTGTTTGGCCATAATAAAAAGCCTTGATGAAAAATATAGATGTTCCCAGCGTGAGCACTGTCACATCACTGGTTTATAAATAAACATGGATTACGTTCCAAAGCCTCCCTAACCACGTTGACCTGGCAGTGCAACGCCTCCCCCAGCATCCCTGAGCTCCCAGGGGATGCTCAGCTGCTCCAGGGAATTCCGAGCTTCCCTGCCCACAGCAGGGGCTTGGAACTGTGGGGTCTTTATGGTCCCTTCAACCCCAAACCCTTCTGGGATTCTGCTGGGGAGGGGAACAGCTTTTCCTCCCAGAGAAATAAAACCTGGAAATAAAACCTGGGGGTTTGGGAAGGACAGAACACCAGGGATGGTGGAGCTGTCCCAGACTCTGCAGCCTTGAGTGTGCTCCCACAGGAATAAAAAATGGGCTGATGGAGAACAGCGGGAGTGACTTTTTATATGATGGGACAAGGGGGAATGGTTGTAAACTGGGAGAGGGCAGGGATGGATGGGATATTGGGCATAATTCCTGGCTGGGATGGGATTCCCAGAGCAGCTGGGGCTGCCCTGGATCCCCAGAATGCCCAAGGCCAGGCTGGAGCAGCCTGGGATAGGGGAAGGTGTCCCTGCCATGGCACTGGGTGGGATTTCCTACCCCAAACCCACCTGCAGCCCCTGTGCCTGTGGGGTTTTGCTGCCTTGCCTGCACAGCCCATGGAGCACAGCACAGCCTCCCCAGGGCTCCTGCAGGACAATTCCCAGCTCTGGAGCAGAATTCCCAGCTCTGGAGGAGAATTCCCAGCTCTGGAGCAGAAATCCCAGCTCTGGAGTAAAGGAATCCCAGCTCTTCCTTCCCTCCCTCCTTCCACCTCCCAGAGCCGCCCTGCCCCAGCTCTCTGGCCCAGGCAGCACAGCCCCAACAGGGCTCATTCCCACATCTCCCACCCCAAATCCCGCCTCCCAGCCCCTTTGCCCTCCTCCTCAGGGCGGCTGCTCTCTGCTTGTCACTCCTTTTGCTGGGAACTGTCATTTGTTTACCTTTTTTTCCCCCCCCAGTGCTGTGAAATGATGGCTGCAGCACCAAGGTGCTGGTAAATGACAACCTAATGGCCAAGCTGAGTGCGCTCTAACAGTAAAAGAAAGAAATCACTAATCAAAGTCTCTCAAATTATATGGAATACTGACAGCTTTTTATGCTGTTTTAATTAAGTACACTGTAATTTAAACCACTGAACCATAACAACCCAACGTTTAGTGTTATATCCCTGGGAGAACTTTAAAAATATGCATAATTCTGCCTGCGAGGTAATTGAGGGATATTTTTGGGGTGGTGGGGGTAATTAAAGGTTATACAGGAGAGT
Organism: Emberiza elegans; assembly: GCA_024865655.1. Taxonomy (NCBI): domain Eukaryota; kingdom Metazoa; phylum Chordata; class Aves; order Passeriformes; family Fringillidae; genus Emberiza; species Emberiza elegans. Next base: position 33,843,157 of record JALJVW010003518.1, read on the forward strand.
AATAGGAATTTTACTCGGGTGCTGATGGTGTCAGCAGCTGTGCTGAAACCTCCTCGGGACGGTGATTCCTGTGCCCAGCTGAGGTCCCTGCTGGGGTTTTGGGGGCTCCCAAGGGCCCTGGCAGCTCCTGGACCCCAGGGAGGTGCTGAGGGACCCCTCTCCTGGGACTGTCACCTGTGCTGGCATTGTCACCTGGCATTGTCACCTGTCCTGGCATTGTCACCTCTCCTGGCATTGTCACCTCTCCTGGCCCCAGGAGCAGGGAGAGGAGGGGAAGGAATGGATTCATCCCCCAGGGAAGGTCAGGGATGGCTCTGCCCAGGCTCAGGGCCCTGTGCTGGGGTGGTTGGGGTGCTGAGGATGGAGGAGCAGGAGGAGGAAGGCAGCCCTCAGTCATCCCAGAGCAGGATGGGTCTGCCAAGCCCTGGTGAAGCATCCTGGAGGATTCCAGAGGCACCTGGAGAGCTCTGGGAGCAGGGCTGGGCTGATGAGGATGGTGAGGAAGGAAACCAGCCCTGGCTATCCCCCAGCAGCAAAGGGTGACCCAAGCACTGGTGGGGAGTCCTGGGACACCCCAGAGCCTCACAGGGAGCCAGCCCAGCCCTGCTGCCCCTGGGCAGGAAGGACGAGGAGCTCCAAGCTGGGCACCCCTGCAGGGGCAGCGCTTGCCCCCAGAGCTGCCGGGCTGCAGAGCTGCAGCTGCCACGGGATGTACGGGGAGATTCAATGTGAAAAGTGGAAGATAATGTGCTCACACACTAATGGGCACTGAACTAGACACAGGCTCATTTTTCACATCATGTCATCTCTAAGGTTTGAATAAAAAGCAATGGCGAGAATGAGCCTGGATCTATCTCAGACATTATCATTTGCCTCCTCAGTTTTATTTGTGTTGACTTGTACAGTCTCAGGAGCTGACAGAGCGCGGGCCCCCGGATCAGAGTGAGTGATAATACACAGCACATTACACTGCTGGTGACAGCTCCTGTTCCCCGCGCTGGCATCTGAGCGCGCGCATCTCCCTCTGCCAGCTGACAGCAGACAGCACTCACCGAGGGGACAGCACAAGCCCTGCCTGTTATCATCTCACCACATAAACTGCACTTTCCAGGGGATCTTGTTCGCGAAATTAGTGTCAGTCAAACTTTGGGGGATTTTTTTTTTTCCTCCCTCTCTCTTTTCTTTCCCGTTCCTTTTATTTTTTTTTTTTATTATTTTTTTTTTCCTTTCAGAAGATAAATAGCTCCGGCGGAGGGGCTCTGTTTGTGCTGCTGCACGATCAAAGCCTAATTTGAAATTGTGGAGGGGAAGAAAAAAAAAATCACCATTTTAAAAATAATAATCCTCTTTTTGTGGCGAGGATAAAGGCGACGCTTCAGCCTTCATCTGAGCATGACTAAACAGCCCCGTGGCTCGCAGCACTTTCAACACAGCAATACAATAATTTTTTACATCAGATCAGTAATTTTTGTCCTCTCAAAACATCTTAGATTTCCTCACCAGCCAACAGCCTGAATCCAAAAAGTTGCTGAAGCCGTTGCATTCAAGGATAAATTCCCATAACCTGAGACTTCTCAGCTGAACCCTGCACGCTCGGCCCCACAGGCACAATGCTTAATTAAGTGTAATATCCTTATTTAAGGCAGGCAGTCTCTGTAAGCCTGGTAAGTGTTCCAGAAATTCTTTTCAGAGATTTCTCAGCTACAGGAATGTACAGGGGAGGGAAAAAATATTACCAAGATAATCTACAGTCTCCAGAGGATCCCCACCTTCCCGAGATATGCAAAAAGGCCCAATTCTTTTGTTTAACCTGCGAGATAATTCGAAACCTGCAGCTAATGAATCCCAGGGGGTCACAGGGGGTTTGGATTAAGCTCCAATTTGCTAATCCTGCTGCTGGAGGTGGGGGAGGATCCTGGCAGCCCATCCATCCGTCCATCCATCCATCCATCCATCCATCCATCCCACTGGACTGGAGCACACTGGAGCTGCTGCTGCTGGGGGTTCCTGCCCGGGCCCTTGGGATGGGACAGCAGCAGGGCAGCTCCAGTGCCAGCCCAGTGACAGCCCAGTGATATCCCAGTGCCATCCCAGTGACAGCCTGTGACAGCCCAGTGCCAGCCCAGTGCCAGCAATGGGATGGGTGGGGATGTTCCCACCTGGGACTGCCACCACCCAGTGCCATGCAGTTCCATCCCAGTCCCATCCCAAACCCAGGGATGAGCTGCTTTCCCAGCTGGCTGCCAGCACAAATGTGCCTCCCAAAGATCCACCACCATCCCCAAACCCCTTGGACCAAAATCTGCCAGTCCTGGCTTTTAGATCCAATTTCATTCCCAGGCTGTTGGACCAAAATTTCAGCCACTGTTTCCCCTGGAATTTCAGCCACTGTTTCCCCTGGAATTTCAGCCACTGTTTTCCCTGGAATTTCGGCTGCTCCTGCTGTAATGAAGGTGCCTCAGTTGGCTGGAGTTGCTGGGAGGGTTTAACCCCCAGGGTCCTGTTCAGACCCTCTGCCTGCTCTGAATTCCCTCTGCTCCCTGTGTGAGAAGATGCCACAAGCCATGAAAAATGGGAAAGATGCGCAAGATTCACCCCTGGCTCTGCTTTGGTGGGATTTCTCCCTCAAAGCTGCTGCCAGGCAGCTCCCCCAGCCTAAGTTCCTGGCTTCCCGCTGCCAGGGGGCAGGGATGGGTGGGATGCTGGGAATCAGGAATTCCTCCCTGTGAGGGTGGGCAGGCCCTGGCACAGGTGCCCAGAGCAGCTGGGGCTGCCCTGGATCCCTGGCAGTGCCCAAGGCCAGGCTGGACACTGGGGCTGGGAGCACCTGGGACAGGGCAAGGTGTCCCTGCCCATGGCAGGGGTGGGATGGGGGATTTAAGCCCCTTCCAGCCCAATCCATTCAGGATTCCTTGCCTGTGAGTGTTTGGATGAGCTGCCACAATCTGTGCCCACGCCGTGACAGACAGGATGAGGACATCAAATCCAAGTCACTCAGAACCACTTGCTCTCCTGTTGGCTTCCCTCGTGCAGCGCCTTCACCCATCCTGCCTCTGGCTCCTCTTTCCCACCAGGCTCACCCAGACAAAGAGGGAGAAGCCCCAAACAGCCCGGAGTGGGATTCCAGAGTCCCCGTCCCTGGGGGAAGCTCTGCTGCTATTTAGCTGATTGCAATTTCTCATCACAGCAATTCTCCCCATCATCATTATCAGTACAGCAATCAAACACAAACAGGAGCTGGGGCTAAATGAGACAGGGCTGGGTAATGAAATAATTGCTGTGCTCGGCAGCCCAGGGACACTCCCAGCCCCCAGATCCCGCCCAGGGACATGGAGCTTCCCTGTTTTACAGCAGCCTGGACACTCTGCAGCCACCAGTCCTGCCCTGCCCACGGCACCGGGGAGACCCCAGCCCCTCTCACGCGGAATTTCCTTTGGAGTCTTCAGTTTGGAAATATCTACCAGCCAAAACCTATTATTATTATTATTATTATTATTATTATTATTATTATTATTATTATTATTATTATTATTATTATTACTACTACTACTACTACTACTACTACTATTATTGCTATTATTACTATTATTATTATTACTCCCTTCCCCTGAGGGAGCAGCCCTCCTGGACAATGCTCACACCCAAATATCCTGGAAGTGGGATAAATGTGGAAAAGAATTGTTCTGGAGGGTTTTAGGCAATACAGGATTCAGCATTGCAGCTGATTTTTAATTTTATATATTTGCATATATATATATATATATATATATATATATATATTTGTATTTCCAGTGGTCTCCATGTTCATTCCCTGCTCTTCTCAAGGAGTTTGTTCCTCCCAATCTCCTGGGATGTTCAGTGTCCACATAAACTCTTTTTATAAATTAAATGTCTTTGACCAAAGTGGGATCCACTGGGATCTCCAGAATCTCCCCAGTGCTGTTTATCCTGGTGCATCCCAACATTTCCATCCCCATCCCTACCTCAAACACCCCAGAGCCCCCTGAGGCTCCCAGGTTCAGGGATTAAGGCGGATTTCAGGCTCTGATCAAAAAAGCACTCGAGGAAATGCTTCCCTTCCCAGAGAAGGAATCCACCTGCAGGAAAATCGGGAAGTGTTGGGGGTTTGGCTTTTTGGGGTGCTGGGAGGCGCCGAGTGGTTCTGTGTGTGCGTATCCACAGAGGTGTGTAGGGATAGATAATTCCTGGAGATGAGAGGCAATTGAGAGGCTGATGAGAGATAATTGACAGACCGATGAGAGATAATTGATGGATTGATGATAGAGTACTGATAGGTCATCAGCTGTCTATCAATTGTGCATCAATTGATAGATTGACAACTGATCCAAGATTGATAGATGGATAATCTTCCTTCACGGTGTGTGATTTCTCTCCCACCTTTGAGAAGAAATTCCCCAAATTCAGAGTGAACTCTCAAATGGACATCCCAGTTTAACAGGAGAGGAAAGGCCCCTATTTCCAGAATTCCTGTTTTGCTGCCAGGTGGGATCCTGCCCCCCCCAGCACAGCACCTCAACGAGGTGGTTTGGGAGCAAAGCCACCCTGGTGTTCCTCTGACCCAGCCAGGCAAAGGTCGGCACCAATTCCCAGGAGCTGAGCCGCAGGACTGTGCTGGGACATGGATGGATCAGGAATGGAGCACCCAGAGAGCCCCTGGCCTGTGGCTGCACCTCATGGCACGGGCAGGGGGTGCCCGGGGTGATTCAGCAATGAAAACACCCTAAACAGCAATACAGACATGTGTCCATAGCAATACAGACACGTGTCCATAGCAATACAGACACGGGTCCACACCCTGCAGGACAAAGCACTTGCACAAACCCGGTGTCACCAACCCGCCAGCCCTCTGTCCCTCCTGCTGGGAATTTTCCAGCCCCAGATTCGCTGGGAGCACGCAGCCCCGGAATGGGGCTGGAAATCGAGGCTCAAGGCAGAGCACCCCAGCCGGAGGGGCCTTTCCTCCCCGGGCAGCCTGGGTAAACACGGGCGGCGCTGACAGCGTCATTTCCAGAGGCAGCATGGCTCAATCAAACCTCAAACCCCGGCACCGAGCCCGGCCCTAAACCCCCAAAATTATATAACACACATGTTTTTATGCTTTGCCAATTACAGCTGGAATAGGGACTGTTTGTTTCAGCCCCTCTCAAAATGAGGCGAGGATGGGAAAACAACCTATTTTCCTTATTAGGTTCAGGAGTCAAAGGACTCAGCCAGGAGCCGCAGGCTTCAAGAGCATAGAAGATTAAGACATATATTGGATTCATGATGGAGGGCACAAAGTTCATTTTCAAAATAAAACAGAATTTTATTCATATTCCTTTTAAAATTCAGATTGCCATTTGCCAGCTGACCTGTGACATGGCAGCAGTGTATTACATTTTCAATGAGCAGCCTGTCTGGAGCTGGCAGGAGAGGAAACTGCTTCCTGGTGGAGTTTTTTCACCACCCTTAAATAGTAAGAATTTGTCGGGATTGTTGTCAGTAATGGGAGACGGTGCAAACAGGGACAGGGCAGCATATTTATTTTTAATAAGGCAACATGCAGAATAGCAAAGTCCCTGGCATTATGCACCGAAGAGGGCTGAAAAAATAGAAAGAAAGGAGAAACCAGAGCTCGGTTGCAATTTGTATGTGGAAATCAGGGGTGGAAATACTTGGCAGATACATTGAAAATCAAAACAAAAGCAGAGCAGGGGGGAAAAAAATCCGCATCTATATTAAAAACTGAAATGCAAACGCAGTCGGCAGCGAGTTTGCGGAGAGCGCGAGTCAAGCCAAGGGTTTCTCTAGCGAGGAGCGAGATTTATGGAGCTCGCCATCTGTCAAAATTAGATTACAAAAGGCACATATGCAAAGATACACCACGCCTGATTTTCATATATATTAAACCCTGCAACTCCTGCGGAAAAATGAGGCTCCGCACGCGGCGGCGCCCGAAAGCTCCCACGGCCAACTTCGGGCTTGGCTGGGATTGTGCCGCCGCAGGGACACAGGGGATGTCCTGCGGGGTCTGGAGATCCAGCCCCACGTGGGCCTGGCTGTGCAGCTCCAGGAACCCCCGAAATGCAGCACCTGGGCGGGAAGGTGGAGGGAGGGACAGAAGGGGGACGTGGCGCACGCTCAGCCCAGCCAGGTGGTGACGCCGCTTTGGGGTGTGAGCCAGCGGAGAGGAGGATGTCACAGAACCCTCTTCCAACCCATTTTCTAACCCATTTTCCCTCATGGCAGGCTCCAAGCCCCCATTTCTGGGTGACGCAGCAAGATTCCCAGTCCCACACCAATTATTTGTGTATGAGGTGCCTTTTGTCCCTGCAATCAAAGCCCGAGTACAAACCACGCCGCTCTCCTGATAACTTAATCAAGGACTCTCTGCTCCAATCTACCTGTAGATAAAACCCAGGGTGTATTTTGACACGGAGAAACAAATCCACTTAGGGCAGGTGAATTAGCTAATCATCATCTCAGCCCCGGCACGGCTCGCGCTCGGCGCTGCTGCTGAATATCAATTCTGCCGCGCCGGATCGCAGCCCGGCCCTGCCCCGGCTCTCTCATGTGAGCCATGTTAACCCGCACTGGGGAAATCCTCTCCTGTTGACAATGGAGGAGCAGGAGAAGCAATTTTGTTGGCAATCTATTTTACTTTGGAACAGCTGAGCTCCGCGGCGGAGCGCTCTGGAGAGAGCTGGGGTTGCAGGGCAGGGAAGGGATGCTCAGCCCTGCTCCCAGGTGTGGGCAGAGCTGGCATCGGTGCCCGAGCCGTGCCAGGGTGCTCAGCAGGGGTTTTCCATCGGGGACAACACATGGCTGTGACATTTCTCATCGATTTTACCCCAATATGTATTTTCACGCCACTCAAGGGGGTTTGATTGACCACAGCGTCACCTCACAGCTGCCCATGAGCTCCACTAACAGGTAGAAACACTGAGTTCTAAAGATGCCAAAAATATAAAAGGAAAAAACGCCCCTTCTCTTCTTTCTGCAGGATCACTGCATTTCAGATCCTAATATTTTTTAATTCCAGTTGGTTCTTGTTTCACATTTAGTCTCAATTTAGAACATAAAACATTTTGAAACACCAACCCTCAAAGCCTTGAGTTTACTTTGTACCTTAATTTATGAAACTGCCTGCTGCAAGGTGCTGAGGCTGGTTGGGTATTAAAATAATAATTAATATTAACGTTACACCACTGCTCAATGCCACGGCCACTCTTTGCATTAATCATAAGGAGAAATCCAGGCTGCTCGGGCCATTCCCAGCATTGCAATGGGTAACGCTGGGCAGGAAGGGCCTCGGGCTCTGCAAACACCCCGGGCCGTGGGTGGGCACCGTGAGTGATGCCAGCACCGTGCCCGCTCCTCCTGGGAGGAGCCACACCTTGGGGACGTGGAGGAGAGGAACCCAAACCCCAGAGAGGAGCCTGAGCAGCCACCAGGGCTGAGCGAGGAGCGGAGCCGCTGCTCGCTCGGCTCTCGCTCCCAAACCCGCTCCTCGTTGGGCATAAAATACAGGCTCCTTAATTGGTGTGTGCTTCTCCAACATGTTTTTAATGAAAAGGCGGCACATAACTCTCGGTTTGTTGGCTGGCAGAGCCCAATTTACAAAAGTGGGAGTGCGAGATAAGAACAGAGTACATCTGCAGCGCAGGCTGTGCAATGAATCACGCCGTGCCAGAGTTGAGCAGAATATAATTGAGTCCAACATCTCTGAGCACTTTCACCATAATTAATGATAATCTGTAACAGAGGAATCTGAGATTCCAGTTCAGAGAACTGTTTAATTAGGCCAAGTAATGAAAGCAGCAGCAGTACAAGAATATGGCCTGCCTCATGATTAATGATTCATGCTAGCGAACACAAAAGTGCCGCGCCGTTAACTCCAGCGGGGCTGTGGCGCCCTGGCATTTACTGAGCGGGGCTGGGATGGAGCTGCCGCGGCCCTGCCCCGCCTGGCACAGCACAAACAAGGCTGCAGAGGGAACAAACAGCCTCCTCGGTCTGGGGGCTCAGCCTGGACACCGGTGTTAGGGCAGATCTCCCTGATCAATAATTAATATCCTCACTTCTGAAGTTCTTGTTTTCCCTTCCTGCGTGGCTCACACAGACAAGCCGTGCTCTGGGTGCAGCTCCAGACACATTCACGGATCCATAAAGAGACATACTCTGGTCACAGGAGGGAAAATAGTTCAGTTTCAAAGTACAGAAAAGGGAAAGGGAAAGGAAAGGAGAAAAGGAAAAGGAAAAGAAAGGGGAAAGGAAAAGGAAAATAAAGGGGAAAGGAAAAGGAAAATAAAGGGGAAAGGAAAAAAGGGGGAAAATAAAGGGGAAAGGAAAAGAAAGGGGAAAGGAAGAAGGAAAGGATGAAGAGTGGTAAGTTTTCAGCAGGCTTCCACTTTTGCTGGGTCAGGGTGCAAAATGTAGAGCAATTTGACACTGGAATTGCCCTGGAAGTGTAAGGGACATGACAAAAGAAGTGATAAGACTGCCTGGGGCTTTAACTTACAAGCCAGCAAATTATATGGGTTTTATGTGACTATTTACTGCTGCTTTCAATGAAACAAGGAGTCCTACTTATCGTGGGCCCTGCAGAAGGCCCAGTACATATGCAAGGTGTGAGATAAGGCCATTTTCCAGAGGGCCATGTTCCCTAATGTCTCCATTCCCCCCCAGATTAGGGCTCCTTGGGTGCCTCTCCAGCGCTGCCACCGGCTCAGCACCCACGGTGACAAATGCCCCTGCAGGGACATTATCTGCTCTCTGCCATAATGGGCCAGCATTTCCACCATCCTCCCTGCCTGGGGACCCCCTCCCTGCCCCTCAGCTTCCCCTCTCCCCCTCCGGCACACACAGGCTCCTTCAGCTTCATCCTGGACACAGCTCGGGGACATCAGGGCTCCAGAGGGGTTTCAAACGGGGATGACACTGCTGGGGGAGAATCAGGGTTGGAATCACAACATCCAGAGCTGCCAGGGAACCACGGGATCATGGATCCCTGCACAGACACCCCAAAATCCCACCCTGGGCATCCCTGGTGTCCAAACCCTCCTGGAGCTCCGGCAGCCTTGGGAATGTGCCCATTCCCTGGGAAGCATGGGCAATACCCTGTCACAGACATGTTTTATGGAAAATCCTTTCCTTAGGATTTGTTCTCCTGAGAAGCTGGGAGGCCTCAGGAACAAAATGCAAACAATGGTTATCTGCTGCTGTGGGATGCAACAGGTGCATCTGGGATTGGTCTCGTGTGGTTGTTTCTAATTAATGGCCAATCACAGTCAGCTGGCTCAGACAGAGAGTACAGGACACAAACCTTTGTTATCATTCCTTTTCTATTCTTAGCCAGCTTCTGATGAAATCCTTTCTTCTACTCTTTTAGTACAGTTTTAATATAATATATATCATAAAATAATCAATCAGCCTTCTGAAACATGGAGTCAGATCCTCGTCTCTTCCCTCATCCTGGGACCCCTGTGAACACCGTCACACCACTACAAGATTTTATCAGCACATTTCCCTGAAAGAAAAAAAAAGCTTAAAGAAAACCCCACCTAAAAATGGAGGAGAACAGAGGTGCTTAAATTATAACGTCAAACGACGAGCACGGTAACTTGTGAATCTTTAATGGACATTTTAAAGAGCTCATAAACTTCGGGGCGAGATTCCAGAGGCTCTGGAGCTGTCAAACAGCCCTCAGCTGCTTTACACAGACACACTGGGGACCTCAGAGCAGGGAGTTCCTCATCGGTGGAAGGAAAATCCCAAGGGAGGCAGGGGCAGGAGGAGGCTGTGACTGGGGGCAGCAGCTCCACTGATCCCTGGTGCTCTTTGAAGGTGCTACTGCCACAACAGAGAAGGGAAGTTCAGCAGATGCTAAACTACAGTTAAATTTTCCGAAAGACACTCGAGGAGGTTTCCCTGAGCACAGATCTGCCGGATACATCCAGGGCCAGCCCAGCCTGGAAAGTTCAGGTGATGCCAAGCAGGGCAGCTCTGGACAGCAGAGGGGCAGCAAGGGGTTTGGGGCAGCTCCCAAATCCCAGAGGTGCTGCCTGCAGAGCCAGCAGGGCACAGGGACACCAGGAGGGCTCCAGTGAGGGGACAGGGCCATGAACACCGGGCAAGGTCCCACCAGAAGAGCTCAGTGGCTGCTCAGTCGTGCCATGGATGGCATATCCTCCATTCCTGCAGCAGCACAAGGGGATTTTTGAGGAATTTCTCTCTTTTCCCACTCAGTACTCCAGGGCACGGGGAGTGCAGCCCATTTGTGGCTCCTGCTTCCCTACTGTTAATTAAAGCAGGGATCAGCATCACAAGAGATCAGAAATGAAGCAGCAGCACCATCCTGGAACGTTCAAAGCTGCCACAATCTACCCTGTTTTATAACCTCCCCTGCATTTCATTAGCAAGTGGTTTTAAATATTTAAATTAGAGAGGCTTTTGCCCCTCATGGAAATATCTCTGCTCCTGATCATGGTCAGCACCAATCCCTGCACCCCCTGCAAGTTTGCCATGGACATTTCTGCAGATGGAGCTCAGCTGCTCCAGGGTTCAGGAGGGAAACGTGGGGATGATATTGCTGCAGGAAGATTTGCCAGCTAAAGTTAGCATCCCTAATTTTTTCCCATCATCAGCCCGAGAAAAATTAGCCTGGTGACGTCTGGCCCCGCTGAGGAAATAAACAGAGAAGGAAGTGTTGAAATCAGACAGCGCTTTCCACGTCCTGAGCCAAACACTGATTTATTTTAGGGCTCTCTAGAAGCCTCAGGCAGAGTTTGAGGCCTAGGCCAGTGGGAGATGGGGACAGGGAACCTGGCTGGGCCCTGGGGGGAATTCCAAACACAGCCAGGGCTTTTTCTTTGAAGTTCCTTTAAAAGATACTCAGAGAGGGAAAAGCTCCACAAAACCTAATGGCTGGAAATGTTATCCCAAAGCTCTGGCACATGAGGAGGGAGGGAATGAGATCCTGCTCTCTCTAAACACCAGCAAGGGCTGCTCCAGAAACGGGAATTACAGCAGAGAGAGAGGCTGAGGAGCACTGAAATGCTGAGCAAACCTTGAGGCTGCACCTGAAACCTGGGACAAAAAAGAGCCTGGGGGGCTGGAGCTGGGCCTGGCGGGGAATGGAGCTGGAAATGGCCTGGAGAATCCCTGAGGGAGCTGGGCAGGGCCTGGAGAATCCCTGAGGGAGCCGGGCAGGGCCTGGAGAATCCCCGAGGGAGCCGGGCAGGGCCTGGAGAATCCCCGAGGGAGCCGGGCAGGGCCTGGAGAATCCCTGAGGGAGCCGGGCAGGGCCTGGAGAATCCCCGAGGGAGCCGGGCAGGGGCTGGAGAATCCCTGAGGGAGCCGGGCAGGGGCTGGAGAATCCCTGAGGGAGCCGGGCAGGGGCTGGAGAATCCCTGAGGGAGCTGGGCAGGGCCTGGAGAATCCCTGAGGGAGCTGGGCAGGGCTGGAGAATCCCTGAGGGAGCCGGGCAGGGCTCACCCGGAGCAAAGGAGGATCCCCAGGGATCTTTTCCCTCTCTGGAATTCCCTGCCAGGAGGGCACAGCCGGGGGGATCGGGCTCTGCTCCCAGGGAACAGGGACAGGAGCAGAGGGCCCAGGGCAGCTCAGGGTGGGTTTCAGGGCAATTCCTTCAGGAAAAGGTGCTCAGGTGGAGTCCCCATCCCTGCAGGGGTTTCACAGCCCTGTGGAGGTGGCACTGGGGACAGGGGCAGTGCTGGCTGAAGGAACTCTTTGAACTCAATGGTCTGAGGGGACTTTTCCAACCCAGCCATGCCACAGCCTCACCCCCCCGGCCATGCCCTGAGCTCCCCTCTCTGGGTTGTTCCTCCAGCCTGTCCCACCTGAGCCTCACAGCAGCTCCAGGAGAGCCCAGCCACGGGAATTCTGCACTGGCCCAGAGCAAGGGGGACCCTGGAGCCAGGGTTGCATGGGCCCAGGGCAGCTCCTGCTCTCCTGCCTGGCTGGGAGAGCAGACGGGGCTGCAGATCCATCTGCAGGAGCCAAACAAACTCCAGCAGTGCCTGGGACTGACTAATGCCACCCTCGGAACAGCTGGATTTATTGACTTTGCAGAATCAATAGCTATTTTTATTAATCATCTTTAGATAGCAGGATGCTCCTACTATATCTCTTTCAGTGACTAATACAATAAATTTCCCCTTTTGATGTTCCCTGACATTTGAGCAAATTAAATGGAGCATTAAATATGATCCTCTTTGGGACAAAAGTGGGCAGAATCATTTGTGACTACTTTATTAACTGTTCTGAGAGCACTGGCAGCACCTTCCAAAGTGCTGTTCAGCATGCCATGTTTATTATTATTTAAATTTTCCCCAGCACTGCTATATTACTATGGATCAAATGGTTTTAAGTTGGGTGAAATGGAAATATTTCCATATTTCCTTTTATTTTGAACATGGTGCCAGCTGAAGGACAGGAGTCCACCTTTGCTTGGTGCATTACAGGCAATATTTAGGGTATTTTTGCTCTTAAAGTGGATGATAAACCTTAAAAAGTTCACACTTAACTAATTTTGCCATGAAAGAGTGAAAATAATATTTTTAAAGAGATGACTGCATAAGAATTATTGTTTTATGGTGAAAAAGCGAGCCCAGATTTTATGTTTAGTGAAATGATCAATTACATAGTCCAGCTTGGGGAACTGAACCAGGGGAAATCCCCAGAGTGGGGGTCCCTGAGCCCCACCCTGACCCCAGGAAGGCCCCTGTGGCTCCTGGGGTGTTTTCCACGTGCAGACAACGCTTTGGCAGTGGTTATCAGCTATTCCTGCATTTAAATATCCAAATAACAGCAGAACTAAACCGGCCCAAAGGCCCCACTCGGGAATTCCTTGGATCCATCCTCCAGGGGAGGCGTGCCAGGAGGAGGAGGGGAGGGAAGAGGCCAATTCCTGAGCCCAGAGGTCACTTCTGTCCCTCAGCTGGTGATGAATTCCTGCACAAACCATCCCCTCTGGCCCTGCGCTGCCTCCCTTCTGTCCTGGAGCCAGATTGGTGCTGCCCAGCCCTCCCTGCCTCCCAAACTGAGACCGTGGCTCCATCACCTCCCAAACTGGGAGCAGGGCTCCATCAGGGCCCAAACTGGGAGCAGGGCTCCATCAGGGCCCAAACTGGGAGCGCGGCTCCCATCAGCTCCCAAACTGGGAGCCCTCGGGAGCCAGACAAACATTGGAGTTTCAGATGAAGGAGATCAGAACCAATTGACACAAAATAAGAAGCCCCCCGAATTTTGCAGCCAGGCCCTGGATGGAGCCAGGCAGGAGCTTGGGTTGGAGCTGGAACATGAGCAGGAATTGCAGCTCCCCCCTCCCCAGTGATGCAGGTGAGTTAGCACAGAGCTCAGCTCCTAATTAGCCCTGCAGAGGAGCTAATTAACCCAGGCTGAGCCTTGTCTCAGCACAGCTCTGCCTTTCCCAGCATCCAGGAGTGCACAAAGGGAGCGGGCAGTGCTGGAGTGGATGGTGACCCTCAGGGCTCAGCTGGGGTGGCACAGGGCACTCCTGGTGCTGTCCCTGTTCAGCCTCTGCCTTTGGGCACACTCAGAGGCATTTCTGGGAACTGATGTCCCACAGCACAATCCCAGGATTACTGGAAAAGCCCTCCCAGCCCATGGAGTCCCAGCTGTGCCCATGCCCACCTTGTCCCCAGGGCAGAGCCCCGAGTGCCACCTCCAGGAGTTCCTGGGGCACCTCCAGGGATGGGCACTGCAAACCTCCCTGGGCAGCCCCTTCCAGTTTTTAACAACCCTTTCCATGGGGAAATGCCCACCCTGAGCTCTCCATGCCCAGATCAGGCCATTCCCTTTCACCCTGTCCCTGGCTACAGCAGGCCACAAACCAATTTTTCTACACATTCCCCACTGATGAAATATTATTGCAGGAAACAGGAAAAATAATAATAATAATAATAATAATAATAATCATCATCATCATCATCATCATCATAATTTGCCAATATTTATTCCCTATTGGGAAAAAATACTGAGGGGGGAAAAACAAAGTCCCAAGTTAATGGGAATTAGCTGCTATGCAGGTCCCATTTTTTAAAAATAAAGCAACGTTACTTTTCCCAAGTATTTCCTTTTATTATTTCCTTTGTAATGTAATTTAAAATAAAAGAATCAGGTATTTGGGCAATAAAATAGGAGATTGAAACCTCTGCTCTTGCCTGCTGCAGTTTCCTTCCTCAGGACAGACCCTGAGCAAAGCGGTCCCAAGGATGCTCTGAACTGCTGAGGAGAGCAGCAGCCCCAGCCAGCACCCTGAGAAGGTAAAAGTGCTTGGACACTCCAAGAGTTTTCATTTCCATGTGATTTTTCATATTTTAGCATTGGGAAAGGCAAAAAAAGAGGAAGAGCTCATTTCTGCCCATTGGAAGAGGACGGGGAGAAGGACCTGAGGCTCTTCCCAATATCAGAGTGCCTGAAATGAGCTTTGTGCAATAAGCCCAGCCATGTCACCAGGCTCCTTTCAGACCATCTAAAGATTAAAGGCTCTATTCCTGGAGGGCTCCCGTGGCATTTACTCAGGGATTTTGATCAAGCTTTATGTGATGGGCTACCTAACACACCTCTCCCAGCCCTAAGAGCTAACAGGAATTTGGTATCTCTCAACATGGATTTCTTGCTGTACTGGGGGATATTTGGCAAACATCTCGAGACTGTAGCCAGGCACAGGCAGGAGGGAAAATGAAAGAAGGGGAGAAAAGTGGCCAAAGAGTCAGAGCAAACACTGAGATTTGGAGGCAAAGTCTGTGTGAATACAGAGCAAGGGTGGCTGTTAAATCCCAGTTTAACTGAGGGGGTGGAATTTTCCAGGCAGGGGAAGATTTTCCATGGCTCATGTCCATGGTGTGCCTGACCTGGGCACCAAAGCAGCACCAGAGGCACTGCAGGGCCATGGCAAGGGTGGGATGTGGTGGAAATCCAGCAGTGGGCCCAGACATCCCTGTGCCACAGAACTCCACAGAAATCCAGCAGGAACTAGAGGTGTGTGACCGTGTTCACAGGGGCCCCAGGATGAGGGAAGAGACGAGGATCTGACTCCATGTTTCAGAAGGCTGATTGATTATTTTATGATATATATTATATTAAAACTACACTAAAAGAATAGAAGAAAGGATTTTCTCAGAAGGCTGGCTAAGAATAGAAAAAGAAAGAATGATAACAAAGGTTTGTGGCTCAGACTCTTTGTCCGAGCCAGCTGACTGTGATTGGCCATTAATTAGAAACAACCCCATGAGCCCAATCCCAGATGCACCTGTTGCATCCCACAGCAGCAGATAACCATTGTTTGCATTTTGTTCCTGAGGCCTCTCAGCTTCCCAGGAGGAAAAAATCTTAAGAAAAGGATTTTTCATAAAACATTTCTGTGACAGAGGTGGGACAAAGAGTTGAGGTTACCAGACCATCAAATGCTTGTTACAGCCTCACCCAGCCCTGCACAGGGCCCACAGCAGCCCCAGAAACTCCCCTTTGTGTCGGGGTGATCAAAATCCAGCCCAAACTCCAAACCCACTCCAGGGGTTTGGAACGAGATGCTCCCAAAGGTCCTCCCCAACCCAAACAATTCTGTTTCTGTGAACCTCCCCAAAACAACAAAAACTCCCCAACATAAACCCCAAACCAAAACAAACACCCCCACAACAACAACAATCCATCATCTGGCACGTGGCACTGGCGCACGGGGAAGACAATCCAAAGGATGCTGAGTAACACAATCCAAAGGATGCTGAATAAAAAACCAAGAGCACCAGCAGCAGGAAAAGAGATTTCCTGTCAGTGACATTTTCCTGCCTCTGTGACAGGAGCCACCACGGCCTCTGTGTCACCAGAGCTGCTGTCTGTAGGTAAATAACTGAATTTTTTGGGCTTCTCAGCACGGCTGTGAACCATGGGTGGGTGTGGGCAGGCCTGGGGCACAATCCCCTCCTAAACAGAGCAAACACCTTTCCCAGCACAGGGATAACCATCCTAAAGGCCTAAAACCACTGCAGTTATAAACCCATTGACCCATTTTCCCATGTCCAGGAAAACGCAGCAGAGGAACTTTTACCTTGTCCCTCGGAGCAGGCTCAGGAAGCAATGCGGGAGCCGGGGCTGTGCTCACCTGGCAGCTCCAGGAGGCAGAGACGGAGCAGCTCCTGCTGCTGGAAAAGCCCTGGCAAGGGCAGCACCAAACACCCAGAAGGGTGGGGAGGGATGGGAGGGAAAAACATCCGCGCTTCATCAGAGGGAATCCAGGGGCAGGTGATCCCTGGGAGGGTGGGGATGCAGGAATCTCCCCCAGCTGTGGCTAAGGGATGCTCTGGGATCACCCCAGCCGGAGAGGGGAGAAGGGGGAAAGTGCAAAGGGTTGGGGGGCAGAGTTCCTGGCAGAGGCAAAAGAGAGGAGAAAGGGATGGAAAAGGATGGGAGAGAGCAAGGGGAAGAGCTGGGCCACATCAAAGAGAAGCGCCAGCCCCTGGGGACTCGTGTGAGGTTTTATTCAAGTCCCTGCTAAAAAGGAAAAAATCAATTAAATTAACAAAATGGTTTGCATTAGAATTCATCAAAAACGCCCTGCAAAGAACAAAACAAGCTTTAAGCAGGGGGCTGTGTCTGTGACTCTGGCTGCCGTGCCCAATGCCCTCCCAGCTCTGCCCCAGCTCGGGGGGCAAGCACTGACCCCATGGCCAGGAAACACTCCCTGCGGTGTCTGAGAGCCTCTGGAGCCCACAGGGAATCACAGCCAGGGTTTGGGGGCACCTGCCTCCTCCCCTGCACCCACACCTCCTTTTTTAACCACCCCAGAGAAACTGAAGCCTCATTTTGTAAAATGCTAATTTATTTTTGCCAATAGAGGTTTTCACAGCAAAAAACCTCGGGTTTGTTTTTTTTTTTTTTTTTTTTCCTCAGAAATTTTGAGCTCCAGGACATGCTTAAATAGAGAGGGCAGCTTCCCAAAATGTGTGTCCTCATGGAATCCCAGGATTTGGGTTGGGAGGAACCCTAGAGATCCTCTTGTTCCAACTGTGTGCTTGCCCAGTGTGGCTGGGGATGGGAGAGAGAGGAGAAGCCCCACCGCTCCCACCAGAGAGAGCCTTTCACTGCCTCTTTTATTAATGCAGGTGTTAAACGAGACCACACATTCCTGACAATTTACATTCCCCTGCCTGAGCTGCATGGACAGGTGGACAGGGAACAGGGAATTAAACCAGAGGACACCGTGCTTGAACATGCACCGGCGTTTGTGTCCGTGTACGCCTAAAACACAGGGCTGGCAGCTAAAAATACCCAGGCAAGAGTGTTTCCTCACATCCCAGCCTGGTATTTCGTGGCAGAAATGTGAGAAAATAGATTTTTTTTTTTTTTATTGACTCAGAAAAGGTTGTTTATTTAAAAATCGGTCTGTGTAGGGGATGGCACAATCTGTCCAAAGCTGTGATTCTCTCTGGGATCACCTTCCTCCACGGAGAGCCTCTGGGTTTGGGGAGCACCTGGAGGCATTTCTGGGAAGAGATGTCCCACAGCACAATCCGAACATCCCTGAGGCTGGAAAAGCCCTCCCAGCCCATGGAGTCCCAGCTGTGCCCATGCCCATCTTGTCCCCAGCCCAGAGCCCTGAGTGCCACCTCCAGGAGTTCCTGGGACACCTCCAGGGATGGGCACTGCAAACCTCCCTGGGCAGCTCCAGTGCCTGAGCCCCCTTTCCATGGGGAAATTCCTGCTGTGCCCACCCTGAGCTGCCCTGGGCCAGCCTGAGGCCGTTCCCTCTGCTCCTGTCCCTGGTCCCTGGGATGATCCCAAATCCCCCCGGCTGTGCCCTCCTGGCAGGGAATTCCAGAGAGGGAAAAGATCCCTGGGGATCCTCCTTTGCTCCAGGTGAGCCCTGCCCGGCTCCCTCAGGGATTCTCCAGCCCCTGCCCGGCTCCCTCAGGGATTCTCCAGGCCCTGCCCGGCTCCCTCGGGGATTCTCCAGGCCCTGCCCGGCTCCCTCAGGGATTCTCCAGGCCCTGCCCGGCTCCTCAGGGATTCTCAGCCCCTGCCGGGCTCCCTCAGGGATTCTCCAGCCCCTGCCCGGCTCCCTCAGGGATTCTCCAGGCCCTGCCCGGCCCCTCAGGGATTCTCCAGCCCCTGCCCGGCTCCTCAGCTCTCCAGTGCCCGGCTCCCTCAGGGATTCTCCAGGCCCTGCCCGGCTCCCTCGGGATTCTCCTCCAGCCCTCCCCAGGGGTCTCCAGGCCCTGCCCGGTCCTGAGGGTCCCAGAACCAGCCCCAGCCCTGTCCTGAGGGTCCCAGAACCATCCCCAGCCCTGGAGGTGTGAGCTCAGCAGTGCCAGCACAGGGGGAAATGAGCACCCCTCATCTAACAGGGGGAAGAGAAGGACCTGGGATGGAGAGAGGGACCTGGGATGGAGAGAGGGACCTGGGATGGAGAGAAGGACCTGGGATGAGGAGAGGGACCTGGGATGGAGAGCAGCATCTCAGCTGAAGAGGCTGAGGAGCAGCAGGAATATTTTCCCATATCCAAATGCCCAGACTGATGAATCCCAGCCACGTGGAGCCTTTCCCCAGGAAGCGGCAGCTGCCCAGGAGCCCTGGCACGGCCCCACCGTGGTGCTCCCCTCTCTCCTGCCCGCACGGAAGGCAATCGGCGGCTGTGCCTGGGCTCGGCAGCACGGCAGCATCTGTCATTGCCACGGCAGCAGAGTTTAATTAAGTGCCGTGAGCAGCCTAGTGAGAAACAGGCTTTGAATTAAACCCCGCTCGGCGGCTCCGTCCCTGCGGAACGCTCGGGGCTGGGCAGGGGAGCCGGGAGCGGCTCCAGCCGGCCGGGAGCGCTGCGCCGGCCCGGGGACGGCGACACCGGCGACACCAGCCCTGCCTGGCAACGGGATGCTCGTTAGCGTGCCCAGCGCGGCACCTGCTCTTGGCACACAGACATACCAGAATGCTGCATTTCCGCAAATATTAAAGTATTAAAAATATATAATATAATATAATATAATATAATATAATATAATATAATATAATATAATATAATATAATATAATATAATATAATATAATATAATATAATATAATATAATATAATATAATATAATATAATATAATATAATATAATATAATATAATATAATATAATATAATTATTATATCATATATAATGCATATAGCATATAATAATATATAGCATTACATTATATTAATTATTAATTGATATTATATTGATCGTAATTAAATCATATTAATTAATTTAATATTATATTAGTATTATATTAATTGTAATAATATATTGTATAGATATTATATTATAATATAATTGTAAAATATATATTATTATATATAATATAATATAATAATATTATATATACAATATATATCGATATAATATATAATATATAATATAGATATAATATTTATATATATATACACACTATATATAAATATGATATATACAATATATAATTATGTATACATATAATATAATATTATATAATACATAATAATTATATATAATATATTCTATTATTATATAATATATAACAATATATAATGAAATAGTATATAATGATATTATATATAATATATATGATATACCACATAATATATAATATCATACCATAACATGTAGTGTTAAAGTAACTTTGCTATAAATATATAATTTTTATTTCTGTTGTTAATTAAGCTTAGACACCTTAGCAAAATACCTCATATCAGTATGTTTGTGTTACAGTACCTACTTAGAAAACATCCAATAAACGTATCACAAAACCACCTACTACAAATATACCAGCTATCAGCACCCACCGTCTAAAGACAGTGTGGACCAAACCCCACAAACTAGAAGTAATGAAAATAAACTGAAAAAAGGAATACTCTAAAAAGGTAAAAGCCAAAGAAGAACCATACTAAACAGTTCTTAGAACATATAAATTAGTTTAGGAAAAAAGTTTACTATACAGAATTATTTATAAATTATTTATAAGCTAATATAATAAAAATTGTATCTAAGTAGTATTTCCAAAATAACAAGTGCAGTCTTAGCTGAGTGCCAAGGTACAATTGCCTCCTATCATCCTTTGTTCAACTTTTTACACTTTCACAAGAGGCTGAACCTGTTTTTCCCACTCTCCATCAATTGATGTATCTCTGGGAAAATACCCCACGGTTCTGGGTTTAACCAGATCACCTGGCAAATTCTCTCTGGGGGCATCAGGAACTCGTTAGGATAATGGGATCAATTATTTTAACCCCTCCCTAGTAACCAGTGGGCACAGGTGCATCAAGATTTGGGCTTTCAAAATGTTTGTACAATTCATTTTTTACAATCTTAGATTATGGGAGGTATTTAAATTAATGATGCAGGAGTGAGAAATAAGATGGAAAAATATCCCAAGCTTGAAAAGGATTTAATTGTGGGTTTTCCATGGGAAAGAACTATTTCAACCTACCTGGTCTTTCCAGGAAAAAGGATCCTGCTGCCAAATGACCCCCTAAAAATCAAAACTGTGGGTGGCAGGTAAGAAATATCCCACTGACATTCGGGCATTTTTCCTGCCAAGTGCAAACACTGATTTATTTCCTGGAAATTCAAACTGCGATCGAGGCTTCTGAGGACAAGTCCACGTTTTCCTCACAAACACTGTGTCTCTGAATGTGGTGGTGGAGAGGGGAAGCACTTTTGAGCCCGTGGGTGCCATGGGATGATGCTCCAAAAACATCCAGGGGTGGCCCTGACCCTGTTCCTGAACAGGGTCCTGCTGTGCTCAAACTTGGCCTTTCAAGAAAGGAAAGCTGATGCCTTTTTTCACTGCACACAATATTGCCAGAGGTATTTTTATCACCCCCTATGATGTCTTTTTCTGTGCAATGAAAGCACGATTTCCCACCAAAATGAAGTTTTTTTGTAGCAAAAATATTTTTGGAGTTATCCCAGTAAATAAGTCAGGCGCATTTTGTTATACTAATTAACGGGAATCTTGAGATTTGAAAATTAAAATAAG
Organism: Emberiza elegans; assembly: GCA_024865655.1. Lineage (NCBI taxonomy): Eukaryota > Metazoa > Chordata > Aves > Passeriformes > Fringillidae > Emberiza > Emberiza elegans. Next base: position 33,864,175 of record JALJVW010003518.1, read on the forward strand.
GATCTGGGCTTTTCTGGGCCCATGGGGAGAGATCCAGGCTGGGAAATCGGTGCGGAGTTGAAGATCAGTCCCTCGTGCTCGCCCTGGGCAGGATGAGGGATTTTGGGTGGGGAGAGCTGAGCCTGGCAATGCCCACCCTGAGCCCTCTGCCCTTGTGCCCCCCCTGCTCAGTCCCACAATGTGACAACTCCTCTAAAATGCCACTCAGAGCCCTGGAGCTGTCCCGAGGCTGGGCAGCAGGAACTCCAGCTCCTCTGACTGAGTTTCCCATCTGTAAACAGAAATATTTGTGGTCACACGTTTTCTGGATATCCCGAGTAACCTCGAGATGAATGTCCAAGCCGTGGCTCCCTGGGGGTGTCCCTGCCCAGGATGGGAGGGGATTTAAGGTCCCTTCCACCCAGATCTGGGGTCGTCGTGCACAAAGGGGTCCTGGCTGTGCCCACCCTGCTCCAGGCACATCCCAGGGATCCCTGTCCCTCATTTCAGTCCATGTGCTCCCTGGAACCTCAGGAGCATCCGAGGGGAAAAGCAATGAAACCATAAAAATGAACCAATTTTAGTGTTCTTCAAGGGCTGGATGCAAACAGAGCTGGAAGAAAAACAGAGGGAACCAAAGTACTTCCAACAATGGGAAGACTCAGATGAAGTGATGCAGGGGCAGAAATCCATCCCTGGAAAATAAAAAAAAAAAAAAAAAAAAAAAAATAAAATAAAATAAAATAAAATAAAATAAAATAAAATAATAAAATAAAATAAAATAAAATAAATCTTTAGATCCTAAAATAAATAAACGGACAAACAAAACAAATAATTAATTCAATAAATAAAATCTCCGCTCTGCAGCGCCAGCCAAGCCAGCGCTCGAGCAAAATGCTATTTTAAAAAGCACTGAAGCATTTTCTAACTTATCCCCAGGGATTCACACTTAAAAAAAAAAAAAACCCCACATAATTCAGTGGTTTCCTTTGGCTGCTTGCAGCAAAGCCCAGCTCTGTGGAAAGCAGGGCCAGGAGGGGAATGCTGGCTCTGCCTGCCTGCCAGGATGGGCCCCCAGCTCCTCCTCTCCCAGCAGCAGAGGGAACATCACCTGGCTGGGTTTGGTATTAGGAGAGCATTTGATATTACTGAAGGGGAAAGTAGCTCTGGTAAGTGGGGAAAATAAAAGTGATTGTTTGATTCTCTGAGCATTTGTGTGAAGAGGGGGCGATTTCTGTCTGCTGGCCACTTTGTTTGGGCACTTATATCTATATTTCCTCTTATTGTGGCTCTGTCAAGTGTTTGATAGACCAAGATGGAGGCATTAATTGAATTCAAGTGTAGACACCTGAAGTATTTTTATTTTTATTTTTAGTTCTCTCACCTTTTATTTCCATTAGCACAGCAACGTGGTCGCGGTGGGGATTTCTGCCTGAAGGACACAAACAGAGCTGCTTGCAGTTATTAAAATAAAACTATTTTACCTGGGAAAAAATATAGTTCCCAAACCACTTAAGCTGGAAAAAAAATGTAAAAAACAGAGCAAACCCTCTGTATTTTCCCAGCTTTCAGAGGTTCCAGTTTTCCCAGTGCATCCTGCAGCGTTGTACCAAACAAAACCGCAGCCCTGCGGGTGTCCTGGGAACCCCTGGATGTAATGACAAAGGGAATCAGTCCCAGCTTGGATCCAGTGATCCCGCAGGGTTTTCCAGCCTCGGGGATCCCAGGATTTGGCGATCAGGACAGGGCTCAGGCAGCTTTGCCTTCCAGGGATTGAATTCCTCCATCAGGAGGGAGAGGTGAGCCCCAAAGGGCTCCCCAGAGCAGCCCCAGAGCCTCCTGCTCCCCACACACCCAGAGCGGGGACACAAACTCTGGAATTCCCCCTTCCCATGCCCAAAACAGAACTCCGCTCACCGAGAGGGTGAACAGGACAAGGCACTGTCAGAGGGAGAGGGGAAAAGGGAAATGTGGAATAAATGTGTGTCCCTGTGCGGGGCAGGGCTGCGCCCCGAGTCCTGGCACCAGGCACTTCTGCTCTGCTTTGGGGGACCAGGAAAGTGAGGAAAACAGCACAGGAAATCTGGAAAGGGGAATTGCAGGCAGAAAAGGGAGGAAGATTTAAGGGAGCTTAGAATCAAGTACTTGGAACCCCACAACTTGTCAGATTTAAACATGAACCCGTTATTAGATGAAAAATCAGATGAGTGACCAGGAACCCTCTGCCCTGCTGTGGGATCCCATTTTCTGACATTCTGGGCCAGCTCTGGAAATGCTCTGTGTCCTAAAATCTCAATCAATTGAGCAACATGTCACAAACATGAAAGTATAAATAGGAAAATCAGGGCACCAGAGCCCTGTGTCCCCTCTGAAGGGAACAAAGGGGGAAGCTCTTCAAAACATAAATGTTCTACACCTACAGCCAGACATTTTGTGCATTTCTGCAGAGCATTCCTCATCTGATCATTTTTTCCTATCCCAAATCTCCTAAACAGCGTCACCCTGGATGTTCCTGAGCATCCCACAGCTCCCTGAGCTCTCTGCAGAGCAAAGCTGGGCACCACAACCTGCCCAGCACCAGCAGAAAATCCGGGATATGCCCCTGGAATGGGACCTCAGGTTCCTCCCACCCTCACTCACAGCTTCACCTCCCAAACAAGCTCCGTGCAAATCATCGAGGTTTTGGTGGAGGAAAGGCAAAAAAAATCCTAAATAACCCTGCTAAGCCCCTGTTCTATATTCAGAAAATAAATAATTGGTATTAATTGATATAAAACTCTGTTTTCCCAGTTCTCTTGCCAGGCTGGGGCCAGGTTGCAGAGCAGGAGTGGGAATCTGAGCACCACAAGCAGAAGGCAGCGATGGACGCTGAACAATCTCTGCAATTCCTGCTGCACACACTGCACCCTCAGCCTGGGTGAGGGTTGCACTCTCTTACCATCTCTTTTATTGCCTATTCCTTCTAGGAAGGCACTGGGGCTTTTTCCTGCAGATATTTTAAAAAGAGAGAAAAAAAGAATGTAGTATAGATCAGGTAATATTGTCACATCGAGCAATTTTGCTTCACACTGCAGTAATTTGTATTGCTCCTAACTTAGGTTTGTGTAAGTGATGAAAGGATAGCCTTTAAAAAAGTAAAAAATACCCACTTTGTTATACTATTTGCATGTGTGGATATATAAATATAAATATAAATAAATATATATACACACACATACACACATATAGTATGACACCACAGAAGAACAGGTCTGAACAGGACCCATTGGGAGGGGTTTTATCCCACAATGCACAGACACGGGCTGTGGGGAGAGAGAGGAATTCCAGTGGAGTTCTGAGCTCCTGTGAGGTTTCCAAGGAAAAGACACGGGGAGCATTTCCCAGCCCAGCACCCAAGCGCAGCCCCTACTGATCCCAGTTTGGGGATTCAGAGAGCAGACAGGAGCCCCAGAGGGCCAACCCCAGAACCCAACCCAGAAAGCCCCAGTTTGGCTGCTCAGGGGATGGGAATCCACAGCCGGGAAGGAAAACTCCAGCACCTGTGTGAATTCCACTCCTTAGCTGGAAAATGATCCATTCTGCTCCTGTATTTCTATTATTTAGTATTAATAATTTCCCTCAGCCTCCGTTTTCTGTGAGTTTAGGGTTTAACCAAGAGGTTCTCTGGATTTTTCTTTTCTTGAGTTTTTTTCCACCTTTTTTGAGCTTTGAACCCTTTCCTGGGCCAAATAAGTGGCCAATTTAGGACTACTTCAACTTTTACCAAAAAATGCTGGATTTGCAGCTCCACTACAGGGTATTTTCAGCTACAGCTCCTGGAACAGGATTTCTTTATGGACACTTTATCAAAAAAGGGGAAAAAAAAAAAGTGGGAGGGGAGAAAGGAGTAGAACAGCAAGAACTGGGGCCAGATTATGGCCCTAATTAGGACTGGCTACATCCCAACAATTAAGATCTAGAAACGACTTAGGGTTGTGGGGGAGCCCTGAATTTTTCTTACCAGAAGAAGCCAGATTTTGCTGCACTGACAGGAAAATATCCCAAATGCAGGATGGCTGGGATGGGCTGGGGGGGAGAGGAACGCTGGACACAAGTTGTTGGGAAAGCTGTAGAACTCAATCACAGAATTCCAGACTGGCTTGGGTTGGAAGGGACTTAAAGCTCATCTCATTCCCCCTCTTTCCATGGGCAGGGACACCTCCCTGGCCCAGGCTGCTCAAATGTTATAGATGAGTTCCCATTTCCTGAGCCACACTTCATTTCTAGAGGTTACTGAGGGATAATCCCAGCCCTTCTCACCTTCCCTCAAGGAAATAAATTGGGAATTAAATAAAAATATAGCTAAAAGGCTTCCATGTAAATGGAGAGAAATAATCCAGCAGGGAACAGCTGGCCCTGGCATTTCCCTCCAGGTGCATGGGAAGGGTGTGCAGGATATCTCCCATCCCACAGGCCACAGCAGTGGGCTGAACAATGCCAGAAATTACAAACCACAGGGTCTCCCCCACCTCCCTCCTTCCATCCAAGCCCTTCCTGTGCTTTCCCACAGAAGAAGCTCCCAGCTCCCAGCCCAGATGGGCTCCCTCGGACCTGTGCAGCTCCAAGGGAGATGCCCAGGGGCCCTTCCAGCCCTTCAGCCCTGTCCTTTCCCCGGCCCCCCACCCAGGGATGCTCCATCCCAACGTGCAGGAGCGGCAGAGGGGTGGAAGGAGTGCCAGGTGAGGAGGGCAGAGCGCAGGCTGTGCTGCAGCAGATCCAGGGAACTCAGCCTCTGACCCCGGGGCGCCTCAAGGCCCCGTCCGCGTCTCTGTGCAGCGTCCGGGCCCCTCTGCAGCAGCTGCTCTCTGCTTATTGCTCTCTTTCCCTCATTAACGTGCCAGCGCTGGTCATTACTGCTGCTGCGGCCCAGTCCGTACTGCCAGCTCGATTACCCGGGCCGCCCTTCCCTTGCCCACCATCAGTTGTGCCACGGCACTTAAGAAGTCGCGAGCGCTCGCCCTCCGCGGTGGCGCTCGGCAAATGTGAAGTGACAGCGGGACTTTGCTCGACAGGGCCACCCCTGCCACGGGGAGGGCCAGGCAGAGCCCTGGTGGCAGCTGGCAAAGCCCAGCCCAGCCCAGCCCGAGCTGCCGGGGCCGCAGCAGAGCCGGGGTTAACGCGGGAGCGCAGCCGTGGCCGTGAACCTTAAACAAACTTCCAGCAGCATTTTCCTCGCAGCCGCCTGACATTTTTCTTTATGTTTCGTCAGTCATATCTGAGCGATCAGACAGCCGCCACACGTGGTACACCCACCAGGATTATTATCTCGAGCAGAGGCCCAGAGCTCATTGTAGCAGGCATGTAATTCTTTACAATGTATGCCACGTTAAGTGTGTTGGGTTATCTATTCAACAGCTGACTGAGCCGGGCTCTCAGCTCTCCTCAACAACCATGTAAGAAGCGATGACAATTGTACTACTTCATAAGGGCTGCATGCAACTCTGACACACACTTCACAGCAACCAGTCATCTATATAAACCAATTTCAAGAGCAAAATTGCATGGTGCCTCCACTCTGTTATAAACACAATGATATCCACTCAGAGCTGATAAATGCGCTGCATTTCTGGCGAGCTTTAAAGAACTGCTTCCCTCCGCTCCCGGCGGCGTGCGGGGACAGTGAGGCACGGGGACCTTCCCCTCCTCAGAGCCCGCATCTCAGGAGCTGGCAGAGAAAACAAGGCTGGGCCTAATTAAGGTTTTTAAATACTTCTCGACTCCGGAGCAATTTTCAAATTAATTACAGCATCTTTTTGTAGGATTAATGCAATGTAATCCTTGTTACGGAGAAAAATATCTATAGCAACCACCAAGTCCTTGAAAAAATACTTCAACACCAAAGGCTCCAGCAAAGGGGGAGATTAAAGACTGTCAGAGAAATTAAAGCCACTTTTCCTGGCTGTTATGGCTGGGTAAAAGGGTGTGTGGAACCAGCAATCCCGGTTACGGATGTGCTGACAACACGTGAGGCTCTAATTTTGGGAATTCTGGAAATTCCCACCAGTTTGAGGTGGCAAATGTCATTTCTGGACTGCAAGCAACAACTCGGCCTCCTGCACCGAGCATGGAACCCCCCTCAGTGTTGCAGTGCAATGAAAAGATGAAATATGGCTACAGCGATCTTGATTTAATGAACCCTGTAATTGAATACCCAGCCAAATAGACATCCTGATAAAACACAACAAGGAGTGTTGTTTTTTAATTCAGATAAAGAATAGGATCCATCTCTGTTTGTTTGCATTGTTTAGCAGTCCTGCAGGAGAGTTACAAAAGTGATCGAGGGCCATGCAGAGGTGGTCCTGTCCTGCTGTGTGCTGTAGGATAATTTAAATATAATAAAAACTAACAAACACATTGTAAAATTAACATTTCTGCATTGCTATCACACTGCCTTTTTTTTGGCCCTGACCTCTGGAAAACACCCCAAGGTTCATCCCAAGCCCATGGTGCTGAGTCCAAAGGGTGCTGAAGGTGAGCCCCAGCCAAGGCTGTCCCTCGGAGCTGGGACACTCTGGGACAAATTCCCAGCACTGCCTGGGAATGGTGGCAGGGTGGGGAAACAGGCCCAGAGAACCCCCTGGGGCTGTGACCATGGGCACAGGACAGTGGCACATGGGGACACAGGACAGTGACACATGGGGGTACAGGACAGTGACACATGGGGGTACAGGACAGTGACACACAGGGACATAGGACAGTGACACATGGGGACACAGGACAGTGACACATGGGGGTACGGGACAGTGACACACAGGGACATAGGACAGTGACACACAGGGACACAGGACAGTGGCACATGGGGGCACAGGACAGTGACACACAGGGACACAGGCACAGGCTCAAGGTCCAGGTGGCTGCACAGAGTCCCTCTCTGTCCCTCTGCCTCCTCGGCTCTGCCCCACTCAGAGCCATCCCAGTGTTTGTTCCCTTTGCCTTCTGCAAATCCCCCAAATTCCACCTTCCTGCAGTGCTCAGAAAATAAAGTTTTGTGCAAGCCTCGCACTGTCCTCCCTGAGAGTTCCCAGCCCTGACTCGTCTCCCCACATCCGAATTTATTTTTCAGGAAACAATTAACGGTGATCCCCATGGAAAAGCTTCCCAATCCCGAGCTCTCCGTGCAGTCACGGCTGAGAACGGCGGGCAGAACAGGCACCGGCTCAGAACTGACTTTGCTTCCCAGATTGGTCTACAATCCTCATTTTACTCTAATTTAACCTTTCCTAGTTAATTTATACCGGTTCATCTTGCCAGCCTGTACCTGCCAGAGTGATCATCTCCCATCAAGGGGCTGGGCGTGGACAGGGCTGCTCTCTGTCGGCTCCCTAACCACCACACCTAATTAAAGTCCTTAAAAACCTTTAATGTGACAAGACGAGACAGGAACAGGCAGGAAAAATAAGAGAGGATCTTTCAATTACTTTAATCACGCTGGCTTTCAAATCCCCATCAAAACACGGCGCGGGCTGAAACTTTGTGCACTTTTGCCTTTTCCAGGAGGCTCCCGATGCCCGTCCCGGCCGAATCCCCTTTTCCCTCTCCCTTAATGAGAGGGAAGGGAGAGGGAAAGGGAAAATAAATACAGCGGGCGCTTGCAATAAATGATTAAATTGTCCTCCAGGCACGTTTTGCATATGAATATAAAAGTTGTGATTAATAGGTTACCTCGCGCATTACCCAAGGCTGCGGCAAACACCGGGCGGCTCGGGCTTTGCCAGCCCTTTCTGCTTTCAAAGGAGCCGCGGCGAGGCGTTCGCTGGAGTCCCCAGTTCCGGCCAACAAGGCCATCAACGCCGGCCAGATTGCGGCTTTTGCACCCCGGGGGCTCCCTGCCCGTTGTGAGCCTCAATGCCCGCACCGGGCCGGCGATTAAGAGCGATTTAACCAAAAACCGACGGAAAGCAAAGCGCCGTGCCAGGGGCGGCGGGGCACGGCGCGGGGACAAAGGGGACACCTGGAGCACGGGCCCCGCTGCTCCATCCCTGCCCTGACCCTTCCCTGGCCGGGCTCAGGACGGATCTCACGCCCCCAGAGCAGCGCACAGCCCCGTGCCCAGCTGGCACTGCGGCGGCACCGGCGATGGTTTCTGCCGCCGAGCCGTGCCAGGCCGCCCGGCCCGGGATGCTCCACCGGGCAGTGCCCAGGGAAGGTCGGCAGAGCCTTTGCCACTGAAAGAACTCCCGAGGAAACGAAGACGGAACGAGATTTTGGCCACCAAAAAATCCACTGCCGCAACAAACGCTCCGTATCCATCCCATTTCTTCCTGCACGCGGATTTTTAATCCTCTCTTAAGCGCTTTTAAAGTGCCCAATTTTTGTCTAATTTGAATTTAAATCAGCTTGTATGGAGAACTTGGAGAACTTTTTTTTTTCGAGCGAGCTTGTTTGGCAGGTACATTTTCCCAAGATCACCCAGCTTTAATTTTAAATTTCAAAAGCCTTGCGTTTAATCCCTTGAGCTGGCCTGGTACCTTGCACCATCTGTTCTGGGGTTTTGTTATAACCGAGAGCACCTGCAGAGTTTTGCAACATTTCAAGCTGTCTGTGGGCTAAAATCAAAATAATTATCATTTTCATAAACGAAAGACGGCGGTTCAGGTGCTGCAGCCCCGATTTCCCACACCCAGCCTCTGCGCCGGGAGCGCTGCTGCTGCACGAGGGGGTTTTGTCCCTGCTGCCACCAGGGCCAGGGACACGCAGGATGTCCCTGGGCACCCAGAGCCATCCACCCCACCTCTGCTGCCCGCTCCAGGCTGGGAGAAGCTCCCACAGGTGGGACAGGCCCAGAAGGAGCAGGAATTCCCTTTCCCAGCTGCTCAGGGAGGTGCTGACAAGGGTTAAGGCCACCCCTGTGTGCTCCAGAGGCGTTCGGGTGTTTGGTGGGGAGGGGAGGATTCTGCTTCACTGGGCAAACTGAAAACCCTTTCAGGAGAAGGAGTTTGTTTGGACTCCATTGGCCAGAGCCCTCCAGCGGGGATAAACCCCTCCTGAGGGCAGGCTTTGGAGCAGGGATCGTCCCTGTGGGCATGGGGAGGGCGCATCCCAAACCGCCCAGAGTGGATCCATGGTGGATCTGCGGCGCTGCGTCCCACAGAGGCTCAGCAGGACCCTGTGGAAAAGGGAGGAGAGCCCAAATTCCTGCTGGCCGTGTCCCCCAGGCCCTCTGGTGGTGTCCCTGTCTGAGGAGAGGTGTGAGCTCCTCATCCTCACCTTCATCTCCCTCCTGAGGGGGGAAAGCTCAGCCTAAGCTGGGAGTCCTTGGGTGCTTGGTCCTGGCTAAGAAATGGATGGATAAAAAAGGTGGAAAAGAGTTTTTATAGAATCCTGGAATACCCTGAATGGAATAGCCAGATGTGGACTTCTCCTCTTGCAGAAGCACCTGAGCCAAAGCCCGGCTTTGAGAGAACAGCCTCTCCTCCTGCACTCACGCCTGGAGCCTTTCCCCTCTGGCAGCTGGGTTTGCTCAGGGAGGCCCGGGCAGGAAGGGCAGATCCTGCTGGAAAGGGAAAAACCCTTTGAAGAGAAGGTGTGTGTGTGTTTGTTTGTTCCCTTGCCCTGATCCGGCATCTCCACCTTCCTGTTTCCATGAAAATAAACCACAATGAAATGAAAAATGAAATTATGTCTGTATATATAAAAATAAACTCCTGGCCCAGGAGCCGAGGCAGGAGTGACTCCCCCCTGCAGTTTGGGGCTGCAGCCAGGCCAGGGCTGTGTCCCCATGGAGCAGCACCTACGGCCCATTCCCACCTCCCATCCCGGGAAAAGCCACCAGGCTGTGCCTGCCCCAGAAATGGTTTTGGCTGAGGCACACTGGGGGGGATGTCAGAGAAAGCCAAGGAAACCGAGTGGATTCCTGGGCAGGCGGGTGTTCCAGGGAATGGAACACCCTCACATCCAGGGCTGCCTGGGCTGCAAACCCAGGGCAGGAGTGGGAGAGCTGGGATTCACCAGGAGCCAGCAGGGAGCTGCCCCACGGCTTTGGGATTCCTGAGGCCATGGAACGCTTAGCAGGGGGGAGAGGGAGCAAACCCCACAAAACCCCATAAAAACCCCACAAAACCCTACAAAACCCCCACAAAACCCTGCAAAAACACTACAAAACCCTGCAAAAACCTGACAGAAACCCCACAAAAACCAACCTCTCACTGCTGGGCTAAAGAAAACCACAAACCTAAACTCTCTGGAATTCCCTGCCAGGAGGGCACAGCGGGGGGATTCGGGATCTGCTCCCAGGGAACAGGGACAGGAGCAGAGGGAATGGCCTCAGGCTGGCCCAGGGCAGCTCAGGGTGGGCACAGCAGGAATTTCCCCATGGAAAGGGGGCTCAGGCACTGGGGCTGCCCAGGGAGGTTTGCAGTGCCCATCCCTGGAGGTGTCCCAGGAATTCCTGGAGGTGGCACTCAGGGCTGGGGACAGGGTGGGCATGGGCACAGCTGGGACTCTGTGATCCTGGAGGGATTTTCCAATCTAAAAGATTCTGGGATTCTGTGGAAATTCCAGAACGTTCTGAGCTGAGGCTGCACAGCAGGGGGGGGTGAGGCCTCCTGGGTCCAGCTGTGTTGGGACCAAACACTGTGGTGGCATCAACTGTCACCTGTGGCTGGCACACGGGGGTGGAGGGGACTAAAGGTCTCCTCAGCAATGGTTCCACAGAGGATATATATCTATAATATATATCTATAATATATATCTATAATATATATCTATAATATATATATATCTATATATATCTATATCTATATCTATATCTATATCTATATCTATATCTATACCTATACCTATACCTATACCTATACCTATATCTATATCTATATCTATATCTGTATAAAATATACAATACATTCTATATATAATACATTATATATATGTGTATATAGATATACACACATTATTATTGTTTACCTTTTAAATCCTGCTGGAAAATAAAATTAAATACAGTCCAAGAACACAGGAATATTTTAAACCCCGTAACAGTTGTGCAGTTCTGAGCTACCGAGTCAACCTCACCTTTTCTTTTTTATGCTCCCAGAAAATCAATTTATATTTTCTTTATCTCCTTTATTTGTACTTTATATATTTCCTACAGATTCTTTATTTCCCTATTTTGCTTTCATCCCTTCACTATTTCCTCTCTGAATACAAGGGAGAAATTTCAAAATTTTAAAGACTAAAATCTGTTTTTCTTTTCTAGATAACTCCCTAAGCCTATGGTGCATAAAACTGGCATTTTAATATTTTTAAATCAATAACCGAATACTGAAAAATAAAAACCACATATATTAAAAAGAACAAATAATCTCATTTTTATATTCTCATGAAAGGCACTGTGCGCTGTATTATCCCTCTTGCGATTTTGTGATTTATTCCTGGCCACTCTGGGCTGCTGGAAAGAGAAGCAAATGGGATTAGGATATCAAATGTTGGGATGTTTGCTGCATTTATCTGCCTGGCAAGGGGCTGGAGCCGAGCAGGGGCTAATGGAAACCGCGCACCCCAAACCCAGCGCCGCGGCTTCAAAGGGAAACCCTTTTGCTACATGGATCCCATTTGTGTGGGGAAACCCAATTACCGCGGGGTTCTTGTACCTCCCTCGTGCCTTTTATGCTGCTGTTTGCTCCGAGTGCTTATTCTGATTTGATAACCCCGGCACAAATAAAGTGTCACCCCCGGCGCTTATCTCCCAACTCGCAGCTTTCCAATTTGTCTCAGTTAGTTCAGAACTTGACTCCTTATTAATTACCCCCACGGGGTCCCGGGGCTGGGCATCAGCTCTGCCCCCGGCAGGTATCGGGGAAGGGCTTGGAAACCAAATCTCAGAGAGACAAAAACCCCAGCAGAACAAACCAAAGCCTAATAAAAAACCCCCACAGAAATACCAGCAATAACAAAAAAACCCCAAACAAAAAAACAAAAAAAAAACAGAAGAAAAGAAACCAAAACAAGAGGAATGAAAATGGACCAAGTAAAATAAACCCCACCAACTACATAAAAATAAAAAATAATAAAATACCACCAACTACGAAAAAAAAAAGCAACCCAAAAACAAACCCAGAAAGAAAGAAATCAAACCAGCAACAAAATAAAAACAAACCGAGAAAAAAAAACCCCACAAAACCGCAACCAGCAACCAAAAAAACCACAGAATAAAGAACCCAAACCAACAAAAAAACCCCCAAAAACAAACAAAAAAAAACAAACCCAGACCATCCAATGACAAAAAAGAAAATCAAACTAAAACCAAAACAATACAAAAACCAAAAAAACCCAATCAACAACAACAAAAAACCCACCAAAACCCCCCAAAACCAACAAAAAACCCCAAAAACAAACCCAGGAAAAAAGAACTCAAAACAACAATAAAAACCCCAAATATTTTGGCTGTAATGTCCTGACTAGATTTGAACAGCAGATCAAAGGTGGAAAAGATCTCCCAGGCACCATCAGATATTTCAGCCCCAGCTTTTCCCAGAGCAGTTTTGGGCTCATCCCTTCCATGCCCAGCCCATTCCAGGGCATCCTTTGGGGTCGCTGCTCTGCATCCCAGGGATTTTCTCCCCGTGATTTCTGGTGCTGGAAAATCCTGCGCATTCCCAGAGCACATCCCGGCTCTGAGCCCCGAGGAGCTGCTGCAGTTTCTCCAGCTCCAGAGCCCAAAGCCGGAGTAGCGCAGGGAATAAAGCCAAGGGGGAATTCCTGGTTTGGCTGCTCCCTGCCTGTCCCAAAAAGGGGTGAAAATGGGAGTCCCAATCCCATATTCCCTGAGAGCTGACCTCCCAAAGTCCACTTCAATACAGGAGCTTTGGAAACCCTCCCTGCTCAGGAATCTCCTGTCCCTATGCAGGGACACCCCAAGGGGGCAGGGAAGGAGGAAAGCCCCATTTCTGGATGAATCAGACATTTACCCCCAGGTCTTTCATTAAAAATTACTGAAACAATACAGTAAAAACTGCCCCAAGTCTTCTAATGAGAGAGCCTGGCAAAGGAATCCCAGGGATTATTCCTGGCATCCATTAATTAGGAGCCACACTTCCACAGCCCAGTGAGAGAGGATAAATACTCAGCCAGCGCCTAATCTGAGTGACCCAGCCCCAGTTCCCGAGTTAAACAAATAGAAGCTGATTTGCAAAGTACATTATTCAATATTAACCATTAACTGCTGCTAAAATAATTCAAAGGCTCCAATTGGAGCTGTCTTTATTTGGATTATTTCCAGCACAGCCAGTGAACAGCACTCGGCATCAATTAATGCCCAGCTCTCATCCTGAACTTCCAGCAGGAATTTGTGATGCCCCAATCAGCCCTCCCTGTATGAGGGACGAACTCATCCCAACCTGGGTAAATGTGGCTGCTTTATTTTGGGCATTTCCTTATATTTCAATTAATGTCATCAAGAAGAATCTATTGATTTTCTAAGCTGGTTTTTAATGAATTATCAGACCTGGAGCCTGTGGCTTTTGAAAAATCTTTGCTGCCATGTGCAGGAGGGCTTTGAAAGCTTAGAAAAAAAAAAACTAGAATAAGAAAGGAGAAAGCAAAAGGAACGTTTCACCCAGTCCTAACACTCCCAAAGCCCCAAGTAGTTAATTTATGGAATCTCCTGTTAGTGAGTGAACAAAGGTAAAAATAACAGGCCAGTTATAAACTGGTGCTGTGATGACATCGTGAATTATTTAAAAAGGGCACGTTGAGTGTGACCAGCGAGCCATCAATCAGAGCAGACAGTGATGAGAAAAAGAGGTTTCAGTCACTTCCTCTCTGGCAGCAGAACAATCCCCTCGCAGGTACCGCGGTGCCGCTGACCCGGTGTCACCGCATTGTCACCGTCCCCTTTGAAGGGCCGGAGCGGCTCCTCTCAATATTGGAGCGCCAGGAGTAAATAAATCCCGGGCTGGGCTCTGCCTTCCCTGCTCACTTCAATTTGTCTGACAATGGGCAGGACACGGACGCACAAATCTCTTCAAGCCCCGATGAATTTTTTATGGCAGCTCCAGTCCAGCGGCAAAGGATGGACTTTAAATGGGAGCAGCGCTGCTGGGAGCGGGAGCCCCCGGAGACAGAGCCCTGGGAAGGGTTTTGTGTGGGGTTCAGCCCTGGGAAGGGTTTTGTGTGGGGTTCAGTCCTGGGAAGGGTTTTGTGTGGGGTTCAGCCCTGGGAAGGGTTTTGTGTGGGGTTCAGTCCTGGGAAGGAAGGGTTTTGTGTGGGATTCATCCCTGGGAAGGAAGGGTTTTGTGTGGGGTTTAGCTCTGGGAAGGGTTTTGTGTGGGGTTTAGCCCTGGGAAGGGTTTTGTGTGGGGTTTAGCTCTGGGAAGGGTTTTGTGTGGGGTTTAGCTCTGGGAAGGAAGGGTTTTGTGTGGGGTTCAGCCTTGGGAAGGGTTTTGTGTGGGGTTCAGTCCTGGGAAGGGTTTTGTGTGGGGTTCAGCCCTGGGAAGGAAGGGTTTTGTGTGGGGTTCGGTCCTGGGAAGGGTTTTGTGTGGGGTTCAGCCCTGGGAAGGGTTTTGTGTGGGGTTCAGTCCTGGGAAGGGTTTTGTGTGAGGTTCGGCCCTGGGAAGGGTTTTGTGTGGGGTTCGGCCCTGGGAAGGGTTTTGTGTGGGGTTCAGCCCTGGGAAGGGTTTTGTGTGGGATTCAGCCCTGGGAAGGGTTTTGTGTGGGGTTCAGCCCTGGGAAGGAAGGGTTTTGTGTGGGGTTCAGCCTGGGAAGGGTTTTGTGTGGGGTTCAGCTCTGGGAAGGAAGGGTTTTGTGTGGGGTTCAGCCCTGGGAAGGGTTTTGTGTGGGATTCAGCCCTGGGAAGGAAGGGTTTTGTGTGGGGTTCAGCCCTGGGAAGGGTTTTGTGTGGGGTTCAGTCCTTCAGCTCCTCGGGCCTGCCTTGCTCCCAGGGCCGCCAGACTGCTCTGGGGTGGGGCCCATCCCATGGGGCATAGAAACCCATCCCAAGGGCATGGAAACCCATCCCATAGGGCATGGAGACCTATAGGGCATGGAAATTCATCCTACAGGGCATGGAAACCCATCCTATAGGGTATGGAAACCTATCCCACAGGGAATGGAAATCCCCTCAGCTGCCACTGCTGCCAACCACCAGAGGGGTAGAAGATGCCACTGAAAACCTGGTTTAATCACTCGAATCCAAAACCTGGTTCAATCAGTACAAATCCAAAACCTGGTTTAATCACCCAAATCCCAAACCCCGTTCAATCAGTACAAATCCAAAACCTGGCTTAATCACCCAAATCTCAAACCTGGCTTAATCAAATCAAATCCAAAACCTGGCTTAATCAAATCAAACCCAAAACCTGGCTTAATCACCCCAATCCCAAACCTGGCTTAACCAACACAAACTCTCTGCCGTCTTTCCAAGGAAGCGAGCCTTGCAGCTGAGCCACTGAGAGTGGAGGAAGCAGGGAGAGAAAAATGCACTCCAAGTTTGAATTTGTGCTGGATTAACGTAGGAGAGGCTCCTTCACCTGATGGCCCCTGGAACTGTATCCCAAACCTTCCCTCAGATCCCAGTTCAGGTGTTGGATGCTCCTAAGGAGCCCCTGGACTCCTGCAGCTGCAAGGAGGAATAAAGTGTGCACAATTCCAGATTCAAAGAACAGAGCTGCTCCCAGCAGCCCAGGGATGCAGGGATGAGAGGATAAGGGGATGCAGGGATGCAGGGATTTGAGCATGAGGGGATGCAGGGATGTAGGGACATCGGGGTGAGGTGACACAGGGATACAGGGCACACAGGGATAAAAGGATAAAGGGACACAGGAATACAGAGATATAGGGATACAGGGACACAGGAATAGAGGGACACAGGGAAAAAAGGATAAAGGGACACAGGGATGAGGGGATACAGGGACAAAGGGACACAGGGATGAGGGGGACACAAGGATAAAAGGATAAAGGACACAGGGATGAGGGGATACAGGGACATAGGGACACAGGAATAGAGGGACACAGGGATAAAGGACACAGGGATGAGGGGATACAGGGACACAGGGATGGGGGGACACAGGGATAAAAGGATAAAGGGACACAGGGATGAGGAGACACCGGGACATAAGGATAAAAGGATAAAGGGACACAGGGATGAGGGGCTGCCTCCCCTGCTGCCCTGGCCCCTCTGAGCCCTGAGCCCCCAGAGCCCCCAGCCCTTCACCCACTCCTGATCCTCAGCCCTGTTCCAGCAGCACTTCCCGGGAATCCATTCATCTCCAGGGAGCCTCGTACCACTCCAAACCTCTACTCTGCCACTTAATTGTTCCTAACAGGTAAATCAAAGGTAAAAGAGAACTAATTAATTTTCCAGCTTGGTTTTATTTTACTGTTACTGTTTGGAGAAAATAGAACTAAACCCCATTAGTGTTAAGGTAAGACCATGAAACAACATAATATAATGCAAGAAAGACATTTAATAGCGTGGAGGAATGTTAAATTACTAATTAACTCCAAGTTCCTGGATAAAAAAGCCGAGTAATTTACAGGATTATTGCAACGTGCAGCTCAGATTGCCACGAGGGTCAGCTCGGGAGCATTTCCTGCTATTTCCTTCACTGGGGTGGTTATTGTAGAATTCCTCTCACATTAAAATCCACTGTCCTTACCCACAGTTCAGTGCTGCTAATTAGCAGCCGCTCAGCTTCCCCAGCAGTCATTTTTTTCCATGTGAAGCTGCCAAATGTTCCCAACTGCTCAAGATGCTCCCCAGCCCCACTCGGAGTGTCCGGAGCCCGCCCGGCCCAGCCCTGCTGCCCCCGGGCTCAGCCCCGGCCGAGGCCCAGCCGGGGCAGGTGCCTGGTGCTGCCCTTTGTGTCAGCCGGGCAGGCTGGCAGAGCCCTCCCGGAGCCTTTGGCTCAGAGACAGAACTTGGGAATGTCTATTTTTTCCCTCCTCTCTCTTCCCAAAGACGCAAATCCTGCTCAGGCGCTCGACACCGCGAGCTCTCCAAGCTGTGGGATTTTTTCCCTTCAAAAGCGACTGTTTCCACATTCTATTTAAACTTTTATTCAAACAAGAAAGCCAGGAAAGGCATCTTTTAGTTTTTCCCTAAATATATAAGAAGAATGCCTGAACTTTGATGAATAATTGATTAAATAAAGCATTGCCCATCAAAGGCAGGAAGAGGAGCTGCTCCACAGAAAGGCTCCACTATCAAACGGCACTTTGTTGTCTTAAACACTGCTCAGATCTGCAGCACTACAGAGCTCGTGGCACATTAATGCTGGAGGTTAGAAATGGCAGCAAATAGATTATTATTATTATTATTATTAATTTTTTTTAAATAAAGGAATTAGAATTCAGCTTTTCTTGGTTCTTGTTATCCCCCAGCAGTTGGAAAAGGGAGAAATTTGGCTGAGAATCGCTGAGCCTCCTCTTTTCCTCTCCCTTTTGTTGGCTTTATGACTAATTCATGTTTAACCTTCTGGAGAATCCATGGTCACAAGACACTTTCTGAAAAAATTCAAAGCAACTTTGGCTGTGTCCAATAGGAGGGCAAAAGGTCTGGGGAGCTGGGGAAGGGCTGGGAATTGAGAGAGGCGGCACGATCTTCTTCACCTCCTCTTCACAGCTCTGAGAGCAATCAGGAAACAGCCACTAATTGCTTCATCAAAATTAAGCTTCTCCAGCTTCATACCAATTATTTCCCCGTGGCTGTTTAGAGTTTCGTGTGCCTCCCATCCACACGAAGGGGAAAAAAATAAACCAGAGATGTCAACAGCGGCGGTTTCCTGGATGGTGAGAGTGGGATCAGGATTCCAGGGCTCACCCATGGAATTCCTTCTTTAAATTCCCAAAGCTGCCTGCAACTGAAGCACCTGAACGTTCTGGTGCTGCATTTCCACATGAGAAAGGGTTGTAGAATTTACTTAGGACGAGAGTGTGAAATTCCTTGTGCTGACAGGGATAAATCCATTCAGTCGAGGATCAAAACAGTAGCCCAAGGGTAACAAAGAACAAGTGTCAACCACATTTGCTCTGAGTGCCACAAAAATCCCCCCTGGGAATTCCACTCATGATGCTCTAGAACTATATTTATATAAGGGTTTTTTTTTTTTAAAAAGGGAATGTAAAGGGCAAAAGGGCTACATTTGGAGGATGAAGAACTTTTAAATTGGTTTAATTTTTTCTTCCAAATATGATGATGGAGTATTTAAACATGAATTTGGAAAGTATTTTAAAATATTTAAATATTTACTCAATGCTCAAAAAAACCTTTCTTATCCTATGAGATGTGCAGGGATCAGCATTTAATACCTTTTAGTAGATATATAGAATATATAGATATTATAAACATGATAGATGGACAAATACACTAACACAACACACATATATGTATAATATAAACACACACACACACACATATATATTATTTTTTACATAATGTGTATCTATGCTGTGGTTTGAGTGATTATCCTGGAATTGTGTTTCCTTTTGGGAGCAAGATGCTCTCGGTGTTCCTTAGGGATGACAAACAACCCCACGCACATCCCGACAGGAGCTGCATTCCCTTCCCAATCCCAGGCTCTGGACTTCCCAGAGCCCCTACCTGTGTTTAACAGGGAGCTGTTGAGGCACATTTTATCTGGCAGGAATGACACTGACACCCCCATGGGTGCTGCAGCCAGGGGAGCCCAGCCCAGGTTCCTGCTCATGGGGTTTGGGGTTGTTCTGACTTCATTGTGCTCTTTCACTGCTTTGGTTCCATCCACTAATTACTCCAACATCATTTTCACTCCATCCTTTGCAGCATCTTGGCAGAGAGCAGAGTGATGGGAGTTTGCCACAGAAATATCCAAATATATTTTTATATGAGCCTCATATTTCTGTGTCATTGGGGAAGTTAAACTGCAGATGGGCAGAGGAGTTCTCCCCACGAGACTCCAAAAAGTCCTGGGTGCAGCTGAGAAAGCTGAGAATCTTTGGTTATTTTTCCAGAAATGGGATTTTTTTGCCTGCTAGCTTGCAGAGGCAGCCCATGAGGAGCCTATTTCCATACTGGCAAGGGTTCCTAGCACTGGGAATTATTAAACCAGCCCACGTTAAACACAGATCCTGTGTGTGCTCCTCACACCCCCAGGCACAGACTCCCCATGGGTCTGAAAAGTGACGCAGAAGGATAAAAAAGACCAGTGAGCAAAAATAAAGTATTTAGTTGCTACTTTTCATGTCGAGGGAGTACAACGGGCCACAGCTCTCCACTTTTCCCCCACTTTAAAATAAACTCCATTTAAAGGACAGTGATACTGCTTTCCTAGAGTTCTGTACAGCTTCAGAAATTTGTACAAGTTATGAACTCGGATCATCCCAAAGTACCCCAAGGCAGTGTCACCAGGGCTGTGTGGGCCAGGAACACAGAAAAGGGCCACTAAATGCTGCTTGAATCTTGGCTGGGCTGGTTTCCCCCTACATTTCATAACCTGAAATGCAGAATTTCCACAGATTTCCATCCATCCTCCTGGGCTCCATCCCGTTGGGATGTTCACACTGCGGGCTCCAGGAAAGCATCCCAGCCTTTCCCTGGCACTGGGGATGGCAGGGCTCATTCCTGTAACACATCCCTGTCCTCTCCCTGGCACCGGGCACAGCCAGGCTCATTGCAGGGACACATCCCTGTCCTTTCCCTGGCACCGGGCACGGCTGGGCTCATTCCTGTAACACATCCCAGCCCTTCCCTGGCACCGGACACGGCAGGGCTCATTGCAGGGACACATCCCCTTTCCCTGGCACCGGGCACGGCAGGGCTCATTGCAGGGACACATCCCGGCCTTTCCCTGGCACCGGGCACAGCTGGGCTCATTCCTGTAACACATCCCGTCCTTTCCCTGGCACCGGGCACGGCTGGGCTCATTGCAGGGACACATCCCGGCCTTTCCCTGGCACTGAGGATGGCAGGGCTCATTGCAGGGACAGCACTGAGGATGGCGGGCATGGGGCTCATTGCAGGACACATCCCGTCCTTTCCCTGGCACTGGGGATGGCAGGGCTCATTGCAGGGACACATCCCGGCCTTTCCCTGGCACTGGGCACGGCAGGGCTCATTCCTGTAACACATCCCGTCCTTTCCCTGGCACTGGGCACGGCAGGGCTCATGCCCAGGGCGTTTCCTGGCCTGGGCACGGAGGGGCTCATGCCCTCCCCTGGGCCCCTCCCTGGGCTGCCGGGCGGGCAGGGAGCGGGATGCGCGGGATGCTCGGGATGCGCCGAGCCGGGAGCGGCTCTAATCGAAGTGGCAGAGCCGTCACCGTCCATCCATCGCCTGCCGCGCCGGGAAGTGCCGGGATAATCCCCCCGAAGCCGCCGAGAGCTGCCCGGACCATCACCCCGGAGCCGCGCCTGCTCCCTCAGTCGCGTCTGGCCCTTCCAGCCCAGCATGCCCCGAACAACCCCTGGCAAACAGCCCTGCCCACAGCTCTCCTCTGCTCCCCGCGATTCACCCCGGCTCCCGCACGGAAAACCCACAAAGGGAAAGGCGACACCGACAGCGAGGGTTCAGTGCGAGCGGCATTGTTATTCCCACATTCCTCATTAACGCTCGCATTCCAGGAGTGGGAAGCAAATCAAGCACCGGCTCCAAAGGCAGCGACCCTGCCGGCAGCCCCGGAGAAGGCAGGAATCCATCCTGCCCATAACCTGGAGAAGGCAGGAATCCATCCTGCCCATAACCCGGAGAAGGCAGGAATCCATCCTGCCCATAGCCTGGAGAAGGCAGGAATCCATACTGCCCATAACCTGGAGAAGGCAGGAATCCATCCTGCCCATAGCCTGGAGAAGGCAGGAATCCATCCTGCCCAAAGCCTGGGAGAAGGCAGGAATCCATCCTGCCCATAACCCGGAGAAGGCAGGAATCCATCCTGCCCATAACCTGGAGAAGGCAGGAATCCATCCTGCCCATAACCCGGAGAAGGCAGGAATCCATCCTGCCCAGGAATCCATCCTGCCCATAGCCTGGAGAAGGCAGGAATCCATCCTGCCCATAACCCGGAGAAGGCAGGAATCCATCCTGCCCATAACCTGGGAGAAGGAAGGAATCCATCCTGCCCAAAGCCTGGGAGAAGGAAGGATTCCTGCCCATAACCTGGAGAAGGCAGGAATCCATCCTGCCCATAGCCTGGAGAAGGCAGGAATCCATCCTGCCCATAACCTGGAGAAGGCAGGAATCCATCCTGCCCATAGCCTGGAGAAGGCAGGAATCCATCCTGCCCATAACCTGGAGAAGGAAGGAATCCATCCTGCCCATAACCCAGGAGAAGGCAGGAATCCATCCTGCCCATAACCTGGAGAAGGCAGGAATCCATCCTGCCCATAACCTGGAGAAGGCAGGAATCCATCCTGCCTGGAGAAGGCAGGAATCCATCCTGCCCATCCAGGAGAAGGCAGGAATCCATCCTGCCCATAACCTGGAGAAGGAAGGAATCCATCCTGGGAGAAGGAAGGAATCCATCCTGCCCATAATCGGAGAAGGCAGGAATCCATCCTGCCCCATGGAGAAGGCAGGAATCCATCCTGCCCATAACTCCAGGAGAAGGCAGGAATCCATCCTGCCCATGGAGAAGGCAGGAATCCATCCTGCCCATAGCCTGGAGAAGGCAGGAATCCATACTGCCCATAACCCGGAGAAGGCAGGAATCCATCCTGCCCATAACCCGGAGAAGGCAGGAATCCATCCTGCCCATAACCTGGGAGAAGGAAGGAATCCATCCTGCCCAAAGCCTGGGAGAAGGAAGGATTCCTGCCCATAACCTGGAGAAGGCAGGAATCCATCCTGCCCATAACCTGGAGAAGGAAGGATTCCTGCCTTTTACCTGGGAGAAGGAATCCATCCTGCCCAAAGCCGGCAGGAATTGCTGCGGTGATGATCCGGTTAACAGGGATTCCATCCAGCAGGGCAGGAATCACCTCCCGAAAGGAAAAGTCAAAGGGGCTGCGGGCAGAGCTGGGTGTGCATTTATTGCAGGGCAAGGATACTTTGGTTTTAAATTTCTGCTAAAATGCTGCATTCAAACAACACCCAGAAATCCAAAGCATCCATTTCTCTGTTTTGTTCCCTAAATTTAGCTCAGTTTTTTGAAAACATCTTTGCTCTAAAATGGATTTATTTGCAACAGGAGCAAAGTGTTTCCTTCATGTAAGGAAAATCCAGATAAAATTTATCAAACTGGAAAAGCCCCTGGTGAAGGTGAAGCCTGTGTGCCATGGGGAGGGCTCCTCTAACCCAAGGCACAATTTATGTTGATTTTTAGAAATGTTTAAATAGCAGATAAACCTCGATAACTTCAAACTTCCACACACTCTCCTGGAAGAAAAAGGAAAACTTCTGGAAGTTTTACAGACTATGTGTGCTGCCTGTGGATTCTTTGTGGGAAAAGATGCTGTGAGTGCATTTCTGAGCTCTGTCATTCCCTGAATGTGAAGAGCCACACTTGCAGGAACACACTTCCAGAACCCGCAGGAAAACAGTCAAATGAGCTAATCTGGTTCAGGTTGGAATCACATAATTCTATATCACATTAAACAGAAAAATGCAACTAATTAGGTTTTAAACAAGTAACCTGTTGTGCCTTGTAAAATCAAAAATTCAATTGCTTGTTCAATTTGAACATACTGAGATAATCTGAGCCCTTCAAGGAGAATTCCTGGTATTTCATGACTTAACTGCAACCCAACCACGCTTGAATCACGAGCAGCTCAAGTTGGAGAGGACACTGATCTCCAACTCCAGCAGCTGCTGCCTTTGGGAGCTGAAGGATTTTAATTTCCCTGCTGAATCAGAGCCCCAGACGCCTGCACTCATCTCACCACTAATTAATGCACCCGTGGAGCTGCGCTAACTAGACCAGGACATATTTTTTGGGTTGCCTGGGTTGTCTGCACTGCAGCAATTTTCCTCTCTGACTGTCTGTAATTATCAGCGCCCAACTCCTCTGCTTCCTGAAACCCTAATTTGGGGACTGTGGGGAACCAGGGCTACTCCAGTCCAGGCTACCAACCACGGGGGACACCCAGTTCCTTCCTCTGCTGGGCTCAGGGTCCGCTGGTCACACCTGGCACATCACTGGTCACACCTGGCCACAGGGCTGGTCACACCTGGCCACTGCTCCTCCAAGAGAAGTCACGGAACCTCTCATTGAGAGTTTGAACAACCTTTCCTTTCCTTTCCTTTCCTTTCCTTTCCTTTCCTTTCCTTTCCTTTCCTTTCCTTTCCTTTCCTTTCCTTTCCTTTCCTTTCCTTTCCTTTCCTTTCCTTTCCTTTCCTTTCCTTTCCTTTCCTTTCCTTTTTCCTTTCCTTTCCTTTCCTTTTTCCTTTCCTTTCCTTTCCTTTCCTTTCCTTTTCCTTTCCTTTTTCCTTTCCTTTCCTTTCCTTTTTCCTTTCCTCTTTCCTTTCCTTTCCTTTCCTTTTTCCTTTCCTTTCCTTTCCTTTCCTTTCCTTTCCTTTCCTTTCCTTTCCTTTCCTTTCCTTTTTCCTTTCCTTTCCTTTCCTTTCCTTTCCTTTCCTTTCCTTTCCTTTCCTTTCCTTTCCTTTCCTTTCCTTTCCTTTCCTTTCCTTTCCTTTCCTTTCCTTTCCTTTCCTTTCCTTTCCTTTCCTTTCCTTTCCTTTCCTTTCCTTTCCTTTCCTTTCCTTTCCTTTCCTTCCTCCCCAATAAAGGATTTTAAACACAGGCTTTTCCTTAAGCTGTCCCTCCAGATGTTTTTGTTTGGTCATTGCCACAATTCATCCTTTATTGATGAATTGCCAGGTCATTTTCCTTCTGAACCTTTATTTCAATATTCAGGGTTTCTTTCAGCTCAGCACTGCTGTTCTTATCAACCCGCCTGGGACATGCTCCACTAAAATGTATTTTAGTTTGTTACCAGGTGTTGCAGCCTTAGGACACATCTGGGATGCAGTTCAGTCCCTTTTACTACATTTCTCTTTTATTTTCTTCTGTGGGAAATGGAAATCCCAGTATTTTTAGCCAACAGTTGTTTTCCAAAAGCTGAGTAGAGGAAGGTTTTTACCAATGCATGTAAAAGATAATTATTGCCTGCTTCAGCAGTGATATCAACCTGTCTGAATGTCTCCATCCAATGCACTCCAAGCCCTGTCAACATTTTTGCTGCTGGATTAGAGTTTTGGTAGTCCTTTATATAAATTATACGTAAATTATCAAACCTCAGCCAAATATTTGGGCCTTTCAAACCCATCCTGGCTCCCAGAGTGATCCACAAATACCCCTCGTAATTGATAATGAGGCCTCCTCTGTAATGCTGAGAATCTGCATGCTGAAATCTCATGGAAATGAAAACTCATCCCACCTTTCTAGGAAGGGCCTTTTCTCCAAGAACACCATACACGATACTCTGGATTCCTGCCTGAGCTGCCCCTGAAATCCTGACCCAGCCTCCTGCTGCCCCTCCTCGTGGGCTCTGGCACAGCACCCCCAGCCCAAAGTTACCCTCAGCCCTTCCTTTGCTGTCAGCTCCGTCCTTGGCTTGGATAACTCATCCCAGCTCTCCTGAAATGCCACAAACAACACCCAGAGCTGCTGCTCTGCCAGGCTGGCAGAGGCACTGGTGAGGACCACCCAAACCTGCTCCTTCCGCACCATCCAGCCACTGCCAGGAGCTGAAATGGACCCTCCCAGAGCCCTGGGTGCAACCTCATGGGCTCTGCTGATGGTCCTGTCCCGTGGGAGCCTTTCTGGAGAGAAGGGAAGGTCCCCACCCATGGATTGCTCCTTCCCCAAGCCCAACACTGAGGTGTCCCTGAGCCTGGGACATCCCAGATCCTGCAGTTGCTGCCCAGAGCTGCAATCAGAAACACCCACATGCACAATTCCCACCTGGCTACCAAACCCAGCCCTAGAGCAGCAAGTCTGGGTCTTGTCACCCTTTAGTCTCGCCCAGGTCTGGGCAGGCTTCAGCCCCACTGAAGGTCCCAAGCCCAATGTCCAACCCCAGATTATTTTGATTTATTCCCCCTGACATCCATCTTCTGCTCCTCATTTTAATCCTCTTTATGCCCAAATCACCATTATTTTGGCGCATATGAGTAATGAATTTCAAGCATTGCATTTTAACTCTTGGCTCTCCCTGAGAAACCAGAGAAATGTCATGTTCTGAATTCCTTCTAAAAACAGGAGAGCAGAGAAGGAGCTGGTTTTTTGGGTTCCATTTATCTGTGATTGGGAGTTTCTCTGCTCCAGAAAACCCCTCCCAAACTCCCAGGCAGCACAGGTACCTTGGCAGCCCAGCAGCTTCCGCAGAGTGTCATAAATAGAAGGGAAAAGAGCAGGGAAGAAGGGAAAAATGCCCCCAAAGGGCCGAGCCTGCTCCCCTGCGCTGCCTCAGCTGCACATCAGACATGCGGAACATTGAACCGTCCTCTTAAATATTATGACATGGGGAAAATCACATTGTGCTTTAACCTATCAACAAAGGAGCAAAGCAATTACACGGCTAAACACAGTCGAGGAAGACCCAATAAAGAGAAATCCAAGAAAATTTGGTGAAAATTCTTAAGGGGCCTTACAATGTTTAATCATGCTTCAGGCCTAAATTAATATTCTGCTTCTAATTCAAAAGCCTGAACCACCAAGGTACATCTTTTGGGTGTTTTTAATAACCAGAGTACAACACTCGGTGAATTAGCAGCTGCTCTGACTGGTATTTTACTTTTTCTTTGCTTGCTCAAGTAAAGCAGTTAATATTGGTATAATCATCAAACTAACATTAGTCAGACAGAGGGACAGATCTTTTCCGTATTGTAATGCAGAACACAAAAAAAATTAAACCAAGATTTAGAAATTCCTTTGTGTATTAAATAATTTTTCTTAGGTGGTTTCAATAAAACAAAAAAATTGTTATATTCACCCATTTTCTAAAACAAATAGTGGATTAAAGAGTACATAAACACATGGAAGAGAGGAAAAAAATCCCCTCATGTGCTGCTACCCACTGCTATCCAAGGGATGGGAGAAATATTTCTGGGAATGAATCCATCCTGTTTGAATTGGTGGGAAAATGCCCTCCATAAAGGTGAAAGCCTTGGTCAGCAGATTTAATTCTGTTGGGTTTTTTTTTCCTTCAGGTATTTGCAAATGTGTCACTGGAGGAGATTCCTGGCTTTACATCTGGTATGTGGAATAACCCAGCCAAAAATATTGATTTTCCCAATCTTGGAATAATCCCATTCAGTTGTCAGGAAGAAAGAGAATTTTCCCTCAAATAGATTGAGAAGGAGAGCTTGGAAAGCTCAAAACTGTGAACAAAGGACATTTCAACTGCCTCATTTGTTACTGCTGCTCTGGGGCTGAGGAACAGCCCAGGAGTTCCTGTCACGGCACAGGGGATGTTACAGGGACAGGGAATGTCATGGATAGGTGATGTCATGGGGACAGGGGATGTCATGGGACAGGTGATGTCACAAGGACAGGTGATGTCACAGGGATGAGTGATGTCACAAGCAGTTGATGTGACAGGCACAGGTGATGTCATGGGGACAGGGGATGTCATGGGACAGATGATGTCATGGACAGGTGATGTCACAGGCACAGGTGATGCCACAGGGACAGGTGATGCCACAGGGACAGGTGATGTCACTGGCACAGGTGATGTCATGGAGACAGGTGATGTCACTGGCACAGGTGATGTCACTGGCACAGGTGATGTCATGGGGACAGGTGATGTCACTGGCACAGGTGATGTCACAGGCACAGGTGATGTCACAGGGACAGGTGATGTGACAGGCACAGGGGATGTCATGGGGACAGGTGACGTCACAGGCACAGGTGATGTCACTGGCACAGGTGATGTCATGGAGACAGGTGATGTCACTGGCACAGGTGATGTCATGGGGACACGGATGCTCTGTGGGGCAGTGGGTTTGAAAATGTCTTTTCTCTTGGGATGGTTTCAAGGCCTTGTTTGGTTCCTGTGATTTCTGCATTTATTGGGGTTTATTTCGTTGCAGAACCATCAATCTGTGCAACAGCAATTCACCAGGAGTGGCTGAATCTGTTTATAAAAATATTCTTGAGTGTCTCCCTGCCCCCTGTTCCTGCAAATGTTGAAATGGAAAAGAGAATAACCCTTGTATTTTTTCTCTCTTCCCTTCCCTTTTCCAGGAGATTTTGGAATCTCCTCCTTTCCTCATTCATTCCTGCACTTTCCCCACACAGACCCTGCTGAGCCAAGCTGACCCTATAAAAAACCCAGTGAGCCCCAGTTTTCCCAGCAATTCCAGCCCAACTGTGCCCACATCACACTGGGGAAATGAGCTGGAAAGCACCCTTGAAGTGGAAGAACTACAAACACCTCATATTTTTTTACTGTGCTGATTGATCCCATAGAATCCCAGAATGGGTTGGGGTGGGAAGGACATTCAAGCTCATCCCATTCCATGGGCAGGGCATTTTGCCCTGGCCCAGGGTGCTGGTGTGACTCAGAGAGGGTTGTAGGAGTGGGAAGGGCTGGATTTGGAACCCCCAAAACCCTTCTTTGCTTGGCCTGACCAGTTCGGGAGCCCTCCCCAGCTCTGCAGCAGCAGCTGATAAACCTGAGAGGGATTAAAGGAGATTTCCAGAGATTCCCAGGCTCTGATCTCCTGTGGGACAGCGCAGGACATGGAGGGCGCCCAGGCCCCTGTGCCTGCTCCGGTGAATCCCAACCCTCCCCAGTATTTTCCTTGGATAAGAGTATTTGTAAAATGCTCAAACCCTGCATATAATGCGTAATGCTATTAAGTAGAATATCTAAAGTACTTAAACTAATTACGCCTATTTTGTAAGATTAATTATAATTAATAATTTAACATATTTTATCATTTAAGTCAGTATCCGTTCTGATCTTTAACTTTAGAGAGCACACTGTATACGTACTACATAATTAGGGCTTATGTATCACATAATTAGGGCTAAATACTAGGAAATCAGGCTAATTAGACCAAATCAAACTGAATTATTTAAGCTTTTTTTTTTAATTTTAGATGTAGAATATTTAGTAATTAAATACTGATTTCATTTTCTCGTGCTGACACATGGCGCTTGTCTCTCAGCCCTACACAATGGAGCATTATCCAAGTGTTTGTCACCCAGGGAGCGAGGACAGGGAGGGACTGGCCAGGGAAGGCTCTGAGCCAGGCACAATCCTGGAATTCAGGAGGAATGGGAGAATTGCCCAAAGAACTGAGGGTGTTTCCACAGTTCTTGTTCTTCCCTGGGGATTGCGGCAGCGGGCTGAGGAGAAGCTGCAGCACAGCCTCCCTCAGAACTTCCATCAGAGCTCCCTCAGAGCCGCCATCAGAGCTTCTCTCATAGCTCCCTCAGAACATCCCCAGGGCCTCCCTCAGAGCTGCCATCAGAGCTTCTTTCATAGCTCCCTCAGAGCTCCCTCAGAGCTTCCCTCAGAGCTCCCTCAGGACCTCCTTCAGAGCCCCCTCACAACCTCCCCCAGAGCTCCATCAGGGCCTCCCTCAGAACATCCCCAGGGCCTCCCTCAGAGCTCCCTCAGAGCTCCTTCAGAGCTCCTTCAGGGCCTGGTCCCGGCTGGGCCGGGCCGGCAGAGCCCATGGGGTCACCGGTGCCACTCCAGCGCTTGGGGCACAGCGGTGTCCGGGCTGTGTCCGGCTGGCTCTGGGATGGCCCCGGGAGGAGGCTCCGGCCCTGCCCGGGCTCTGCTCGGGGCGGGAGCTCTGCCTGCCCTGCCGGGAGCTCCGGGGATCAGCCCTGCCCGCGGCTCTGGGGCCATCGCTGGGCCCGGAGCAGAGCCTGGGCCTGCTCCCACCTCCCTGCACACGGGGACACGCGGGGACAGACAGAGACACACGGGGACAGACGGGGATAGACGGACACACGGGGACAGACAGAGACACACGGGGACAGATGGGGACAGACAGAGACACACGGGGACAGATGGACACACGGGGACAGACAGAGACACACGGGGACAGACAGGGACAGACGGGGATAGACGGACACACGAGGACAGACGGACACACGGGGACAGACAGGGACACAGGGACAGATGGGGACACACAGGGACACACAGGGACAGACAGACACACGGGGACAGACGGACACACGGGGACAGACAGGGACACCCAGGGGCCTGAGGCCCCCTCTCTGGGGCTCCTCTCCAGGCTGAGCAGAGCAGCCCCCTGGGCTCCCTCAGGCCTCTCCTCCTGGCACTGAGGAGAGATGCACCCAGGCCCGGAGGGGCAGGATCAGGTGCCTCAGGGGAGGATCCTGGCCCTAGGATCACCCCAGAGGTGCCTGAGGGGCAGGCCAGAGCCTGGACAGAGATGACAGGATCACCCCAGAGGTGCCTCAGAGGGGCAGGATCACCTCAGAGATGACTTGAAGGGGCAGGATCACCCCAGAGGTGCCTCAGAGGGGCAGGAGCAGCTCCCTCAGGGGTCTCTGCAGCAAAGCATCCCCAGGGTGTGGGGAAGCAGCTGCCTGCAGCAGCCTGTGCCTCCCCACAGCTCCCTTCCAATACTGAGCTGGATTAGTCAGTACTAACCCTTGTAACACCCTGGTAACAACATCGAGAGATGGAACCCGTCTTTTTGGCAATGGCTCAAAATCTGCCTGCTAGGAAGTGCTCAGGACAGATGTTGTTGGCCATATGACATCCACACAAACATCAGAAAATAAAGTCTTTCCAACAAAGCCTGGTACTGGCAAAAGCAGCAGCAACATCACCGAACAGTAACAGGGCTGCAGGCAGAGCCCTCAGAGGGAGAGGCACCTGCTCCACCCCAGCCTCAGTGAGTTTGCAGTTCATTTACAGATGTACATGTACAGCTACAAAACCTCCTGCTTTTCTGTGCAGACACATTCATTTCTGCATAGTTCACCAAAACCCACAAGTTTTGTTATTTTGCATTGATCTTCTCTGCCAGAGCAGAGCCCATTTACCACCACTGGTAGTGACAGCACAGGGAGCTTCAGACTGGAAGTGTGGGCTCAGATCAGAGATTAGGGTCCATCCTCCAACCTCTGCAGCACTAGTACTGCCTGCACCAGCCCCCAGAACAGAAATATTTAAATATGAACACGCCTCTGGTGCGAGACACCAGAAATACTACTCCTCTTTAGGTAAATGTTAAGGGAATCCACGGGAGACCAAGGGCCCTGAAATGGAAATCATCCCATGCCAGGGGCTGGGATCCCTGTGTGTGTGGCACTGGTTGATCCAAGCTCAGCCAAGTCAATAAAAGGAATCCCACGGACTTCCAGGGGCTCAAAGGGAGCCCACGGCTCCAGCACGGGGGCTTTGGGAAGGGAGTGATCCTCGTGTTTACAGTGCTTCCTGTGAGGTCTGCACACTTTGGGTTTTTTTAACAGCAGCCTTCGGATCAGAACCAGCTGGTTTGGGGGTGATGGTTCTGAAATCCACCCAGCAATGGGCACGAGGGAATGGGCAACGTGGGCAGAGCCAGAGGAGCAGGAGGACCCCAGACCATCCAGTGAGACACAGGACACAGGGGAATTGTCCCCGAGGCTGCGGCAGAGGGAGAAGATCTTTGGGGAAAGTGGCATATCAAAATTCAAATGTAAGGAAAGGCTGGGGGTGTGGGGAGCAGCCCTCCAGCACCTCCAGGAACATCCCTGCCCCTGCTCCATCCCCAGCTCACATCCATCATTCCCAGATTCCCAGCTGCCCAGTTTTTATGGACACAGCAGCAGAGCCCAGCCCAGCTGTGTGGGGCTGATGGACACTCTCAGCTTCATTTTCCTGGTGCCCTTTATGGTGCTCGTTAAAAATATTTTTTTATCTGACCTTGTTCCATGCAAGGAATTAAAATTCTGAATGGAATCCTCTGCTCCCACCAACTTCATGGTGAGTCTGTCCCAGCAGAGAGGCTCCTGCTCCTCTCACAGCACAACCTCCTCGCGCGGTAGGAAAGCACAGAAAATAAACAGAGCTCCGAGTGCAAATAAACAATTAATAAACATTGATTTTATGGATTTCTGTTCCTGTTCTAGCCCTGTGAACAATATCTGCCACATGCAATTCAGGAAGTGAAGCTGTTTTAGTTATTTTTTAAGTAGTGTTTTCTAAATGATTCTTTTATTTGTAATTTATTATACATTTGAATTGGCCTGGAGACATCAGCTCAGCATCAGCTGCACACAAGTTGTTTTAAAAGTCAATTTTCATTTACTGCCAGGAAAGGAACAAGATTGGTTTTGTGTTTTTCTCTAACAAATTTTTTAATATTTGCCTTGATCTTACACAGAGATTTAGGCAAAAAGGCCCAGTTTCAGCTGAAAAGGGGAATTATCTAGGAAACACCCAACATTTGCAAACAGGCAGCTGTCACTGAGCCTGCCACGTAGAATTGGTCAGATTTGTGGCTATTAACTAATTTGGTAAATTGGTATCATATGGGGATGCCTAACATGGAATTCTATAGGAATACTCTCAATCTACACACTCCATGCAAAAAAATTAACTCGCCTGATATAAGAAAGAGGCTTGATGAGCACAGAACTGTGGAACGCCACCACAAATTTTAATTTTTAATTAAA
This sequence comes from Emberiza elegans, assembly GCA_024865655.1. Lineage (NCBI taxonomy): Eukaryota > Metazoa > Chordata > Aves > Passeriformes > Fringillidae > Emberiza > Emberiza elegans. The sequence goes on from JALJVW010003518.1 coordinate 33,895,692, forward strand.
CAGACCCCTCCCTGTCTCCAGCTCAGAAAAGACAATAAATATTTGCAGGTTTCAGGCATTTCCCAGCCACTGCCACCCCAGTGGCAGCTCCAGAACTTCACGTGCAGCACAAAGAATAATTTAACACCCATTAATAAAGGAATTTTCAGAGGAGCTCGTGCTCAAATTATATCAATCTGCTACTGTTCCAAAATAAACGCATCAGGTGGCATTTAAATGCAGGTGGCTAACCATTTTATCAGTGCACATATTTAAGCTATTAGAAATATAATTAGAAAAATTAAATTAAACACACTTAATGCAGATTCTAATTCGAGCAACACTGTCCTTATCATTATGCCATTTTTATAGCAAATTATAAAGGATGTCTAAATTGTCCGGGTTTGTTGCTGACTGATAGCTGAACTCAGATAATTAAGTTGTTAACCAGGTACTTCAGTGGTCAACACGGTTATATATCTTTGTCTGATCACTCCCCCTCCTCCTGCGTGCGCCGAGCTCAGGGGAAGCAGATGGATGGCACTTGACACTGCCCACCTCCGCAGCGGCTGATTAGACGCAGCCCCGTGCCACAGGTACACTCAATTATCCTGCCCCGCTCCCCGCGCTCCCCGCAGCCAGCAGCGTCGGCAGCTCCGCATCTGCCGCATTCCCGGCCGGGGACCCGCACCGAGCCCCCGGTCCGGGCAGCTTCCCCGGCCGGCCGGCCGTGCTCCATCCCCCCGAGCCTGCGGGCACGCCCTGCGGCGCTCCCTGCGAGCCCGAGCGAACCCTCTCCGCGCAAGGAGTTCAAGCGTTCCGGGGATTGCTCTGGATGGTCCCGTGTCCCATCCTGCATCCCAAAGCCATCCAGGATCCCGTCAGAGCACCCAGGGATGCTTCAGCCCCACACCTGCCTGGCTAACCAACAGCACCCCAGGGAAATCCCTGGGTGCGGGTAGAGGTGTGCAAGGAAAACCTGGATGCAGCTCCCGGGGGAAAATAATAGATGCTCAGGTAATACAAACACATGGCAGCCCATGCTGGGTGCTGGGACAGCAGAAATTATCTGTAACTTGTTTGAGGTTAAAGGATTGGGGTTCCCTGAGGGCTCCGGGTGCATCCCAATACTCATTCAGCAATAAACAGCAAAACCTGGGCGCGGGTAGAGGTGTGTCAAAGAAAACCTGGATGCAGTTCCTGGGGAAAAAAATGGATGCTCAGGTAGTACAAACACATGGCAGCCCATGCTGAGGGTTGGCTTGGGGACAGCAGAAATGATCTGTAAAGTGTTTGAGGTTAAAGGATTGGGGTTCCCTGAGTGCTCCAGGTGCATGTCTGCAGCTGTGACTGGGTGTGTACAAGCTGTCCCTGAATTTACTGGAAATCCCTTGGCCTCAAGATCTCCTGGTATCCTGTTTCCATCAAAACAATACAGAAAATGAATGGACAAACTTCCTGACTTTCAACTTTCCTTTAAGTATTCCAAACCAACTTTTGACAGTTCTCCTTGTCCCACTGGAAACAAGGGGTGCCACCAGCTGGTTTGATCCTTTTTCAGTGCAAACACCTGGAATGTTACAGAGAGAAGCAGCTCTGGCCATCACAGAGATGGGCACGAACCAGAGCTGGTTCATGTCACAAAACTGACTTTTTTCCATCAGATTGTTTCACTCACTTCTTCTCCCATTTAACCTGCCCTGAGCAGCACTGGAGTGGCCACAGACCCAATGGAGTTCCACTCCAGTGCTCCCAAATGATGACAACCAAAAAATCCTCATCACAAACTAAAAATCCTGATCACAAACTAAAAATCCTGATCACAAACTAAAATCCTGGTCACAAACTACAGATCCTCACCACAAAATACAGATCCTTATCCCAAACTAAAGATTCTCATCACAAACTAAAAATCCTTGTCACAAATTACAGATCCAGATCCTCACTTCAGGACAAGAATGTGTGGGCTTTTCCCATTTCCACATGAAGAAGTAACGCACAGGGTTATTCCTGCAATATCACCAGTAAAGATTTTGACTTTGTAACTCAGCTACAAAAATTCCATTTTGTTGAGGGGTTTGGTTTCCCTCCTCCTGCCGCAATTTGGTGGAGAAATGAAAAAAAATCCACTGTGCTCTCCACATTTATTAACAAATTCACTAGGATCTGGTGGCTCCCTTTTAAACTTCTGAGCACAGGGAATATTTCAAAAGGCGCCTCCTGAAAGGGAAAGGAGCCACTCTGCCTGGTGGGGGGCATCCTCCTTCCCTGGAGATCGTTCCAGGAGAGCAAACCACACACATCCACACAGGCTGGGCAAGCAGGATTAAAGGAAATCCTTCCACAATGCATTTTCCTGCTTCTGCCCCTACGTGATCTGACTCCACTATCCTTTCCAACAAATATGTAATTATTAGCATATAAATTTAACACCTAGCCATGCTATAACCACAATTCCTGCCTTTATTTCCTTTACTTACTTCATATGGAAAGTTATTTCTCTGGAATTATTGTTTTCTGGGGTTTTTATTGCAGAATGTTATTTATTCCTCAGATTATCATTAGCTTTCACACACCTGTCAATGCTGGTTTTTGGATCTCTTTAAAATAATGTTCAAAGATTGAGGATAATTGTTCAAGTGATTCTTTTAATATCCTACTGTATTTTAGTAGAATATTTGTGTCCTGCTTAATTGTTAACTCTTGGGATCACAAATGGATTTAACTGAGTGTAGGTTTAGAGTAGAAACTGGGGACAAATCCTTCCCAGGGAGGTGGGCAGGCCCTGGCACAGAGAAGCTGTGGCTGCCCCTGGATCCCTGGCAGTGCCCAAGGCCAGGTTGGACACGGCTTGGAGCAGCCTGGGACAGTGGAAGGTGTGGAATGGGATGGGATTTAAGGTCCCTTCCAACACAAACCAGCCTGGGATTCTATGATGATTCCATGAAATTCCGTTTGCTAGCTACAGGGACATCCTGGCCATGCTTAGATATGGAAGCTGCAGGTGTAGTACCAACAGAAATAAGAGGAAGCTCAGTTTGGAAGTGGGAAGAGAACTCCAGCTTCTGCTCCATGCCCATCCTTCCCTGCCAAGGAGAACTCTGTGGAGGTGTTACAACAAAACTTAATTTAATGAGTGGTGTAAGAGGCAGTGAGGAAGCTCCCTGCTGGAGCCACTCCTACCCTGGGTGTCCAAAATGAGCCTGGCAAAAAAACTGGGGCTGTGGGAACAAGGAAAGCCCAGCTGCTCTGGAGCCCCCAGGTGAATTCCCTCTTCTGGTTTAATTCAAAAGGCCCTGCTCTGCCTTAGTTCTGGATGGATGGATGGATGGATGGATGGATGGATGGATGGATGGATGGATGGATGGATGGATGGATGGATGGATGGATGGATGGATGGATGATGGATGGATGGATGGATGGATGGATGGATGGATGGATGGATGGATGGATGGATGATGGATGGATGGATGGATGGATGGATGGATGGATGGATGGATGGATGGATGGATGGATGGATGGATGGATGGATGGATGGATGGATGGATGGATGGATGGATGGATGGATGGATGGATGGATGGATGGATGGATGGATGGATGGATGGATGGATGGATGGATGGATGGAGAACCCCCACGGATTAACTCCCCACCTGAACTGCACCAGGAACTGAGGGACAGCCCCAAGCTCCAGCAGCACACAGATACCATGGGCACCTCAACATCTTTAATGGGTCCCAGATTTCCAGACTGGTTTGGGTGGGAAGGGACCTTAAATCCCATCCAGTGCCACCCTGCCATGGGCAGGGACACCTTCCACTATGTCCAGCCTGGCCTGGGACCTTCTGAGGGATTCAGGGACAGCCACAGCTTCTTTGGGAATTCCATTGCAGCCCCTCCCCACCCTGCCAGGGAAGCATTCCTTCCCAGTATCCCATGGAAATCTGTTCCATCCAGCACTAACACATGATTCCCTCTGAGCAATGCAGACCTGCTGATCCCCAGGTGGAAATTCCCTGTTTCATTGAACATCACCTCAAACAAAGCACCTGCACCCCAAATGTCCCAACCCACACACTCCACACTCCCAAACTGGACCATTCCCTCCTGTTCAACACTTTGTGTGACCTGGACAACGGCCAGGGCCAGCTTTAGAGATGATCTTTTGCAAATTGATTACTTTTCATTACATTATATCAAAATGAAAACAAAGCCCACAATCGCCACTAAGTGAAACCTCTCCAAAACTCCCTCCAGTGTGAGGGACTTCTGCTCCAGCACCCAAGGCATGGGGGTTACTGTCTACAACACACAGTCTGATTTTACTTTAATTTTTATGAAGTCTTCAATATTTAAAGGTTCATTACTTGAATTTTTATACCAAGAGGAAAATAAAATAAAACACATCAACATGGGGAGGCAGGGTGATTCCAGCATTATTTTCTAGCATTATTTGCTCAGCAATCTCAGTTTATATTGCACCCATTGCCATAAAACACTGAGGGGAAATCTGCATGACAATGGAAGAGGCTGGACAACAGACACAGGCCAATATTGGCTTTTTATTCCCCGAGTAATCTGTGTTTTACAACTGACTGTATATATATAAAAAAAAGTTGCTTTATCTAAAGTTTCAAGGAAAGGAGACAATGAGCAACACTCAGTATTTTCTGTCAATTTGCCCTTTCAGAGAAACAATTGTGCTGTGGAATCCAGAGGAACAGCCTCTCTCTTTTCTGGAGGTAAAACCTCTGAGCTTTTATGGCTTTTAAGGTGCTGCACTTCAAGCAGGTCAGCTACAAAAGGTTACTCTGAAAAATTCTAAACATTAATTGGGAAGAAATAAAAATAAATAGTCCATGAAGCCCCCTTCAATCTGATGATTTGGGGAAGATCAGATAATCCTGAATGCAAGGAAGTAACAGAAGGAAAAACTGGGGAAGCCCTGGATTTGCAGCCATGCTGATTTCCATAATGCACTCACAATTGCCAATAAACAGAATTATTGCTGCACAGGAGAACCGTGTGGTCTCTACTCTATCACTACAGAGGGCAGCAACAGACAACGGAGCTCTTTGGCATGACAGAGGGAATGTTTAACACTCCCAGTAAACAAGGGATCCGGGAGAGGCCGGGCTGGGATCTGCCTGTGCCACATTCCAGCCTCCTTGGGATGGGAACAGGCAGGTCGGGAAAGCCTTTGGGAAGCCTGGATGCTCAGCGAGCTGAGCCCATCTCCTGTCGATCCAGCAAGGCCAGATACTAAAAATTCCCCTAAACCATGAGCCACAACATTGGGGCTGGACCACAGGGCCATGAGCTGGATCTGCTTGGTGCTCTCTGCCTCGTTCATGCCCTTACACCCAGATTCCAGCTCCTGGGACACGGAGCAGAGGAAAGCCAAGAGCTGGGAAGGGAGTCCTGTCCAGCCTGGAGACCAAGGCGCAGCACAGCATTCCCTGCGAGGACACAAGGATGGGACCGGGGGGAAGTTGCTAGTCTGGATGTAGGTGAAGGACTTTCTGCAGCATTATTTTGAGCAGCAAAGCCGTGCTGGGGGCAGGGTGAGGCTCAGGCACAGCTCGAGCACTGGGCACAGCCTCCTCCAGCTCCGGCTGCAGATGCAAAGGAGGGCAGCAAAGGTCTGATGATCAAACGGGGAGAAAATGACTGACAACACGGAGCCCGTTCAAAGGAACTAATGGAATAATTAGTTCCAAAAAGACTAAAAAGACTGAAGAATTCATGATGTCATAAAAAGCAGAGCTACTTAAATTGGATTAGAAAATAAAAATGACACGAACATTGTAAATATTCACAGATCACATCATTGACGTGTAATGTGCCGTTAAATGATGTCAAATTAAAGGGGAAATTACATGTGTAAGAACTAGGAAGAATAAAGGGAAGACATTTTAAAGATGCACAGTCCTTCAAGTGAAAATCCCTCTCGTATATCAGGGCTGATCACTGCGGGGATGGGGAAACTATGAGAGAAGAATAAAATAAAATATGGGAAAGAAAACAGAGGGTAAAAACATCTCAATTTAGGGCTGTGGTGAAAGGCTGTTAACTCCCGAGTGCTTCCCCTCCGTGTGGCCTTGCCAGGTGTTCCCAGCCACAGCCGTGCCCAGGCTCCATCGCTGCTTAAACCCGACTAAAATGACTCCTAATTTATCCCAAGAAGGCAGGAGTCAAGTGTGCTTTCACACGGGAGAGCCCTGAGTGGGGCCAAGGGCCCGGGCCTCGGAACTCTGTGAATTGGGGTGCAATTAACACCGAGCTGCTGGAGCCAGAGCAACTGAGGGAGGCAGGGAGGGCACTGGTGAATCCTCTCCTTCCCATGGGAAAAGGCCTTTCTGGATCCCCTCAATCACACACGGAGAGGCTCCCAGCCCCTCAGCCAGACTGAGATCTCATCTCAGCAGAGTTGTGGCAATTAATTTACCTCCAGCATGCTCTTTCAAGTGAGCTGGGAGAGCAGGGGGGGCCCCCAGCTTCTCCCCCTTCCCTCAGTGTGCGATCGGAATCTTCTGTTCCAAAGGTGGCATTTCAAGCTCCCGAAAATACCTGCATAATAAAGGGTAAGAGCTCCTCTGCACACAGATATATGTACATATCTTTCCCTGCCTCGTGGGCCCTTCCGCCTCCAAACTCCGTGAGGTGTTAGCAACACGTCGCGCGATGGGAACTCGAGATTATCGGCATTATCTCACCCACCCTGCTGATAAGATGGGCTGATGCCGGCGCTGTTGTGATAACAGAGCTGACTCTGCTCCTCAGCAGCGCTGCCAGCCTGCTGGTGGCATTTCCTCAGCACTGGGGCGTTTTCCACAGGACATTCTTGTCCCCCAGGGTTTGGAACGGGTTGGGTTGGAAGGACCCTAAAGCCCACCTCATCCCACCCCTGCCATGGCAGGGACACCTTCCACTGTCCCAGGGTGCTCCAAGCCCACTCCAGCCTGGCCCTGGGCACTGCCAGGGAGCCCACAAGCCCTCTGGGCAGAGAGAGCATTTACACGAAGCACACATTCACGATCCCATTGGAGGTGACCACACCATTTGGGCTGAATCCCCCAGTGATGCTCTTCGCTGTCCAGCAGGTCCAGCGGATCCCAAAGCTGGCATGGGATGGAGCACTGGGCACCATCAGGAAGCCCCTGGCACATCCCAGCATGGCTCATGCTGGAATTACCCTCGTGTGCCCCCAGATCAGACATAAATGTCAACACCTGCCCTGCTAGAAAAATGCCAGGAGATCCTTAATGATCCCCACATCAGCTTTGTCTGGGAGCCAAAAGAGGAATATTTACATCCCAGGGACTCTCACACTCAAACACGTGGAAATGCAGAAAAATTTGCGTGAGAAAAAGAGCAACCTTTTCTTTTTTCTACTCTGAGTTGAAATAGCAGCACTTGAGTTCCTCAAGGCTGGAGTGATCTGTGTGCCCGCACCGAGGCCCTCGGCACCTCCCGTCCCCACCTGCACTCCCCGGCTGAGCCAGGAGCCCGCAGGGCTCTCCCTGCCAATGGCACAAAGCCTACAGGGCTGCTGTGAGTCTGGAGATCCGAGAGTGCAGAGAACAGCTGAAACCCCAAAGGAACGCCCTTTGATCACTTCTGAGAGCCTGCTTTAGTGCTGTCAATGCCCAGACATGAGGAAGGGCAGGTAGGACATGAGGCAGGAGGGCAAAGGAAGGGACAGCCCAGGACATGTAAAACTCCGGGATATTTAAGCTGGTTCAGCCCCCAGCCCTGCCTGGGGTGTCAGCATCCCCCTGTGCCTGGGGGACACAGAGGGGACAATGTCTCCTTGTCATTTATGTAACTCCAACCCACAGCCAGCAGTAATTTCCGAAGTGGGGCTGTCTGAGCCCCGGGAGCAAACAAAAGTATTCCGAGGTCTTTATTTGTGCAATGGCATTTCCACTCTGACTGCAGGGATCTGCTGGGTGCACTGGCATTGTCTCTCTAACAATCTGAAAATTACGCTGATAATTATCTCGGAGGTATTTTCCAGCCTCGATTGCTCTGTGAGTCTCAGCTCAAGAGAATTGGTCACCCTTTTGTCCCAAGGACTTTTCACATGTCCCAGGTGCACACATGGAACAGGTTCCCAACCCCAAAGGTACTGCCAGGGAGAGCTTTGCAGCCATCGCCCAGAATCTCTCAGTCACGAGAAGCCCTGATCTAACAGGAGCTCTGTCAGGGCTGAGGATCCAATATATCACGAGTCTCCAGGAAAAATAGAGCCCAGCTAAATAACTTGGGAAATATTCCACTTGTAATGGCATTGCAGAGTCAATCAATTTAAACCTAATAAAGATGACGACAGACAATGAATAGAAAGTTCAAGGACTTTTCACCCAGGGCTTTGCTATGGCTGGAAGTCAACCTGCTGGAGTCTGGGGGACCCTACAGACCCTGGGAATCAGCTCCAGGGATCAGGATAATGAAAAAAAGACGCCTTCCATTTCAGGGAACAGTGCTCTAAAAGACCTGGAAAAGCAGTGGAAATGGGAATATTTTTGGAGGCAAGGACAAATTTTCATATTTTTTTCAGCCATAACTCATCTTTTCATCCCCCAGCTTCATCTGTGAGCTTTATCATCACAGACCAGCGTCATGGGCAGGATGGAGTATTTGCCTTGACTTTGCTCTGTGCTTCCGCTGGTACAGGGAGGTTAATGCAGCTCATTAGCAATGCATCTCATTCCAGGATTTATTCCTTTCTTCCACATTTATTTCCCTAACTACTGTTTGTTCTTCCACAGAACCTATGGAAAGGGCCGGTGCAGGAGACACGGTTTAACGGCGGGGCTGGTTTACAACCCGCAGCCATGGGATCCATTGGGTGTTTAAAAACAGGTGACAGTTTGCACCCCTCCCTGCTCAGAGTGACAACTTCCCTGGGACACCAGGAGCAGAGGCTTTCCATGGAAATGCTGTTGTTTGCTGCCTTTGCTCGGGGTGTGGAGCTAGCTGCAGATTGCAATTGGGATTCAGCGCAAGATGAGCCTTGGAAGCGCGAGGTGGAAAAACTGCATCGCGTTTCTTCCTGCCAGGTGCTAAGAGACTGCCTTGGGATCCAGCAAAGTAGGAGACTGTCCCCATTTCAGCCCTTGGAACTGCAAAGTGAGCTTTGGTGGAGCTCACAGGGATGGGGATGCAGGTTCAAGGGATGCCCAGAGGATGAGCTTAGGCCATGGCAAGGGCCAGGAGCTCCATGTGATGCCACAGCAGAGCAAAATTTGGGCAAAGAAAAGCAGGGCACAACCAAACTGCTCTGCGGGGAAAGAAAGGTGGGAAAGAAAAGTCTGGGGGAAAAAATCCATGTTTGAAAGAAAAGGGGGAAATTCAAAGGTTCTGAAGAGGCTGTACATGAGTGAAGATCTGAGCCTGATGAGGAAAGAGCAATCATGGAATCATTAAGGTTGTAAAAGAGCTTTGAGTTCATCAAGGCCAACTCTCTTCCAGTGCTGGACCTTCTCTCACACTGTCCATCACAGGCACCTTGGAGGAGAGAAGGGCCAGAATGTCCTGGGACAGTCAGGTCAGGGAGAGGGGGCTACAGGGAAGACCAGTGATTATTAATGGTTTGACTGCACAACTAGAGTGGGAGTGAGAAAATTAATAGGCAGGAATTTGGAAAGCCTCATGGTGATATGGTGATTTTTTACATCGAGATTTTATCTCTATTAGCCCTCTAGCACTGAGCTGGGTCCTCCAAAATCCAGCTCTGCCGAAGACAGCAGCCACCACTCACCAGGAGGAGCAGCAACCTCTCCCAGTCACCCAGATTTCCAGAGTGATGCCTTGGTGAGCCCATGATTATGGACACAGTCATGCCAAATAAAATGCTCCTTATAAAAGCACCAAATAAACCCTGCAGCCTTTGCATCCCACAATATCAGGGGAACTTCTAGCTTTGGGAATTCCCCAATTGCCACAGGAGCTGACAACATCCCTTGCAACAGCCCAGTGCCATCATTAATATTCCCAAGGAGGGAAGCACAGCAATGCCAGGGCTGGAGCATTGATATCCCTGTGCAGAGTGATGCAGCACACTTTAATTAAAATATGCACAGGGAAAGCAGGACAGAGATCCAGGCATCACTCACCAGTGCAGGCCCTGCCTCAAGGCCAGACCAGGAACTCGAGAGAACAGAGCCACTCCTGCCACACAACAGGCCTGTCATCCAAAATTGAGGTTCTCTCTTTTCCTGACATTCCTAACAGGGCTAATTCCCGGAGAAAATCCCCTCCAGAGAGGTGGATCCCATTCCAGTGCAAACCATTGCTGTGCCAGTGTTCTTATAAAATAAAAGCTAAAACAACCCCAAACAACCCCAAACTCAAAGTTCTCTTCTTTTCAGGCATTTCCTGGGCTCTGTTGCTGAGACACGGATGGGACACATCAACACCCAAACACTGATTTGCAGGCACTGCAACTGGGGGTGTGTGGAGTGAGAGCTCCAACCCAAACCATTCCACGATTCTGAGTGGGGAGAGAGGGATGAGAGCAACAAGGAGCTTCACACAGTTCTGTGTTATTGAAGGTAAAAAAATTCTCCTTCTGGTCTCTACAGTACCACAGGATCATGGAATATCCTGAGCTGGAAGGGATCATTGATCCAACAAGGACCATGGATCCAGCTCCTGGTCCTGCAGACACACCCCAAAATCCCACTCTGGGCATCCCTGGCAGCGCTGTCCAGATGCTCCTGGAGCTCTGGCAGCCTCGGGGCCGTGCCCATTCCCTGGGGAGCCTGGGCAGTGCCAGCACCCTCTGGGGGAAGAGCCTTGCCCTGATCTCCATCCCAAATTCCCCTGGCACAGCTCCAGCCCTTCCCTTGGGGCTGTCCCTGCACTTCCCCTCATAAGGATGTTGAACACCACCATGAGGTCTCCCCTCAGTTTTTTCCTTTCTATGCTGAATGTAAAAGATTTGGGTTCTCTAAACTTGAAACAGGCCCCTTGCTCCCCTCCATGCTGCAAACTCAGTCTCAGCATTTAATACCCACTCGGATCAAATTATTGCTACCCAGAGGAATAAATTTCACCAGAATTAAGCCATTAACTGCTAAACCAGCAGCTAAGGAGCCCATATTCCTTTTAATACTGGATTCTTCATGTGGATTGAAAGAGCAGACATTTGACAAAGCTTATTCACCATACTGGAGTGACTGGGAGCACTGATAGCTCCAGGCTGCTGCTCCCTGAAGTTTATCTGGGAGCCAGATCCAAACAAAGGCTGCAACAGGAGCCAGCTGTTGACACTCTGCGTCACGAGCTGCATATTAAATGATTCATCAAATGCTGTGTCACAACCTGGATAAAGTCCTTAAAGCACGGGGCCCTCCTCTGTTCCTTTTGTTTTTAGCAGCAAAGAGTATCTGGATAAGCCTACACTTGCTGGAACAGCCTTCCTTTCCAGAAACCACTCCCCGTTTAATGCAAATATTCCACCTAAATCGTTATTAGGGAAAATGCCACTCGCCAAATTTCAGTAAATAGTACTGAAATAAATAAGCAAAAATTATTATTTATCCAGTGTAAAATTTGGTAAATAGGACTGAAATAAATAAATAAATAAAATTAAATGCACCCAGAACATTTTGGAAAATGAAATAATAGATGAGTAAATAATTTCCCTGGCTGCTGTGGAACGGCAACGTGTTATTGTAACCTGCCTTGTATGCTCCGTGTAAAGCACTGTAAATTATGATTTGAAATTATCATGTTAGATTAGGTTTTCTGCAGCTTAATATATTGTAATATAATATAATTGCTCAATGCAAATGAGCTACTGTACAGCTTTGGCATGGGGCTGTTCTGGAGCTGAGCATTTTACACATTATGGTGAAGTGCGGGTTATTAAGAAACAAATTATAACGAAGCTAAATTTAGTTGGGAGCCAAGATCCTGTCACTGCATGGCGCTGCCAGTGCCAGGAGGTGTCTCAGGGAGCTCTGACACCAATGCTGGGGCACCTCAAGCAGCTCCACACACACCTGCACAGGTAAGAGCTCCCTGCCCATAAGTGCTCATGTTGGTCTCATTATCTGGAAGTCAAGGATGCTGTAAAGTCACTGGGATGGCTCCAGATCTTGACTGCCAAACACCCTTTCCAAAATACATCACCCAGAGCTGATTGTGTCCCCACACTGCTCCCACAGAGGGAGGTTTGGGCTCACGTTGCCAACGGGGGACATGGAGGTGACACAAGAGTTAAAAACAACGAGTCTCCACACCCTCCAGAATCAGCCACAGAGTCCTGGAATCGTTTGGGCTGGAAGGAGCCTCTGGATCACCCAGTCCAAGGCAGGGTCACCCAGAGCAGGTGACACAGAAACACATCCAGGTGAGTCTGGGATGGCCCCAGAGACTCTCCATGGCCACCCTGGGCATCTGTTCCAGGGCTCTGCCACCCTCAGTGGGGTAGAACTTCTTGTGCTTTATTTTATGGGCATCACTCCTTGTCCTGTCACTGGGCAGCACTGGAAAGGCTCTGGCACCCTCCTGTGCCAGCCCTGGGAGTTATTTGTGTGGATGGATGAGATCCCTCTCAGCCTTCCCTCCCCTGGCTCCAGCCACCCTTTGTGCCCGTGACCCTGTGACCCACCCAACAGGCACGGCTTTCCCTCCTCGTTTCCATCCACGAGGCACGAAAAACAAGAGTTGCCGGTAGATGTGCCAGGAGAATGCACTTCCTAAATAATACATTGGCTTGTAAATTGTCCATCCAACTGTAAATTCCAGAAGAAAAATTAAAATGTGTTTCTTCAGCCCTTTCCGTCGCGGTGCTTGCTCCGCATGGCGGCATCCCCGTGTCCCCCCAAAAGCATGGGCACCGATGGGTTGGGTCCAGAGCAGGAAAAACCTGCTCCAAAGCAATTTATTATTAATGCCAGAATATTCTTGCTAAACAGTTCTGATTATTTCACAAGAAAGAGGTCAAGGTATTGGAGAAAGGGATTTAATCAAATAAACTCTCAATCTCTCTCCAAATAGCATTTTCATCCGGCTGCATGTAAATTCATCAGCTGACTCGCCTCCCAATGCCCAGGCAAGGTTAATCTGCTATGACTGTTAAAACTTCTCGGAGACGCCTTTGGAATAACGATTTGCACCGGGAGCAGCCATGCCAGTCACCCCAAATTAGTTCCTCATCCTGTGCCCCCAAGTCTGGCCCAGCCCCGATGTCCCTGCTAGCAGAGCCAGAGCTGAACCCCCCTCTTGGGCTGCACATGGAGACCCCACAAGAGCTCCTTGTTTCTGCTCAGCTCCCCAGGTTCTGATGGCCAGCAACAGCTCATTCCAAGGTGCCCCACAGCAAACATCCTGAGCAGAGGGGGAATCGTGGATTCTCAGGAATATTTCCTGAGTCACCGAGGCACTCGTGCTGGGAAACAAAGCAGTGTGGGCATAGCCAGAGAGGAAATGGAATTTCTCTGGTATCCTGAATTCAATATTGCTCTGCTTTGCTTAAATAAGGAGCCAAGGAATTTATCCCAGCCGTATCCCAAGGTGAATTTTGTGGCAAACACTAATAATCCCTCCTGGCCACTCCACACTTATTAGGCAAACCCTGCCTCCTAGCAGTGCAAATCTATGTGTGTTTTTAAAAAGGATCTTTGTGAACTTCATGTTTAAACACAGGATTATGATATAGCTGTAAACTGCACATTTGGTCAGAAATGGAGAACTGCAATTTTGGGGTTTGTTTGAAAAAAAAAATCCCAAATGCCTTTTGATCCAGAACTAAAAAGGAAACTGAAACACGGCAGGCAGGCAGGATTATTCTCACCCCTGTTTTTCACTCTCTTCAGTCTAAGCCTGGCCACAGATTCTGCAGTTGGTGGAATATTCTGTGGGTATCTTTGCGGAGCCAGGTCAGGTTTAGGAGGAGATGTTCCTGAGAGCCACAACATGGCTCAGAGAAGCTTCCCCAGCCTCCCACGGGCACACAAACCCACGCTGCCCAGCAGCCCCCAGGCAAGCCCAGGCACACCCTCCTCTAATTTTATTTTATTTCTCCTAAGTGGCCACTCTCATTTATTTGTGCCAGGCACATCCCTGCGCTCAAATCCCCCCGCCCTGCACCCTCAGACAGGTCTCAGACACCATTCCCTGCTTAAAATCCGGGAGGATGCCTGCAATCCACGGTCTCCATCCCTCGACAAGGAGCCGGCAGCTGCAAACTCTGCCTCACCCGGGGAGGAGGTGTTGTGATGCTGCTGCTCCGTGCCCCCGGTGCTCCCCGCACCTCTCTGGAAGCTCAGACACCATTTTACATGAGGATGCTTTCTAAAAAGCCCAGTGTAACTGTCTAATTAAGAGCGGAGTGATTGGCTGGTTCATGGACTCTGTGACAGTTCTGACAAATACACATATTGGCACAGCCCTAACCTCACTTCACAGTTTGCAACACAAAGATGGTATTTCCAGAAATGTGCAGAACACTCTGATACAAAGCTTCACCTTGTCTAGTGCTATTCCATTTAATTTTTTATTAACTGCCTGAACATATGCCATTCTAGAAGAGGGTAATAGTTACAAAATGTCAGCAGAAACATTTAAACTGCTCAAATGTAAATGATTTTATAAATTTGTAATGAAAGGTAATTGTCATGTGGGAAAAGTAACAGAAAAACAGATATGTGTAAATGTAAAACTGGCAAAAAATACATCTGACTGGTCGAAGGCAGCAAAACCTAAGTGTGTTTTAATGACCACTGTAAGGAGTATTTAAATAAAATTAGCTTCATGAGCAGAAAATGTGAATTCTATAATATTTTATTTTCTAACATTAGCAAAGTTCATAATAATGAAAAGACCTCATGGAACTTTAATGCGCCCAAATTCATTAAACAGTAGGACATTAAGATTCCTCACCTCATTTTAAAAAACAAATAAATCAAGTCAGATAACATAAATACAAAGCCGGCGCCGGCAGAGCCCGGCTTTAAAAGACCAATATTGGAGCGCGCTCAGTTTCTTTACTTTCCGCTAAAATGAGAAACAATTTGGTGATTAATCCCTTCAGCGATGCCGTGCTGGGTCAGTGCTCCCCGAGATGTCAGCCAGGAGAAGACTCGGGCGCAGAGGGGAGTTTTTCCTCAGCCACCACACAGAGCAACCACCTCCCAGTCAGGTTTGCGGGCAACCATCTTTAAATGCTTGAGCTGCTCTGCGTGGCCATGACAAGATTTGCAATTCCCCACGTTTATTTACACACCATCACCCCAAGTAGACATCACATGGAAGTGGCATGGTCGCGGCTGACCCCAGGGTAGTGGCTGTCTCTGCCGATCGCGCTCGCTGCTGCTCGGCGATTGAACCCCGCCGCCTGCCCCGGCTGCGTGCACGCTGCGCCGCGCCGCAATAAAATTAGCAGAAGCTTGTCAGGGGATATTTTCTACTTTTACGCTGACAGACACTGGACAAACACGTCTGCGTTTCAGGGAGCCCGCTCTGAGGGAATGGACGGCGGTGGGAAGGAGCCGGGGCCCACGCCTGGCACCCCACAAAGGCCGCCTCACTTCCCCTGCCTGGACCGGGGGGAAAAACCCCCAAATTACCACTCGGTTTTATTTTTATTGTTTGCCTACATCCACCCCTGCGTAAGCCTGGACACGCAGGACGAGTTACTGAGCCAGAAATTAACAGAACGGGAATCCATGCTATTCTGAAGGCAGAAGTTGGGGGGAGGAAGGGCCCTTCGCAGCCTGTGGAGAATGCACAAATTGCCTGGTACCTGCAGCCCACGTCAGAGCTCACCTGCCACCCTGCTGCCCCCGCCAGCCGGAGCTGCATTAATTTTTTTAAGGGCTTTCGCAAATAAACGAAAGAAAACGCTCGTTTGTTTCGGAATCGGGAGCCCAGGGAGGCTAACGTGGTAAATAGGGGAAATTTACCATCCGTAATGGGAACATTTTTAAATAAAACCACCTAATATGTTTAGTAATCTACACCAATGTAATTTTATTAGCTATTCAGTGCAGTTCTTACATCAAACAGCCTCAGAAGCCCCAGGATCATTTTATATTCACTGGAAGACAGAAAGAAATCCAAAACCTAGTTAAATAAATTGTTCATTTATTCCTTTCCTTTTATGCACCAAGATCTACATGTGGTCATTAATTATAAAGAGACTATTATAGCACCATATTTTCATTCAATA
The DNA here is from genome assembly GCA_024865655.1 of Emberiza elegans. Lineage (NCBI taxonomy): Eukaryota > Metazoa > Chordata > Aves > Passeriformes > Fringillidae > Emberiza > Emberiza elegans. Next base: position 33,911,856 of record JALJVW010003518.1, read on the forward strand.
CGATGTCCTGGTATATATCAAAGAAGTCCCATAATTAAAACAGAAGGGCCACAATGACAATTAAAATTACAATCTATATGGGGAAAGAAAGTACAGTTCTGCAATTTTTCACCCTGTCACTGTCAGCACCAGGGGATATTCCAGTCACGTCTCTTGTAAAGCAGCCTAAATTCTTCTTCACCAATGCAACCTCAAAAGCATTATCAGCACCTAAGCAAAAGCCTATGCAAGTATAATTTAATACCAAGCCACAGTTTGCAAGTAATAGCGTATAAAGTGATATTTAAGTGGTGTTTTAAGCACACTTCTGATGGCTACAGCCGCCTTTTACTGGTAAATGCGTTTTCCTTTGAGTAGTGATTATGAGTCCTGGGTGAAGAGGTCCTGTGTGCAGGTCTGCCTGTAAGCCTTACTTCCAGCTGCCAATCTTTACTTCACAGTGAAGAAAAAGCCACATAGCACCTTGTTCTTACTCTTGTAGGCTGTCATCCCCTGAGCCTGATAACTGCAAAATCATTTCCACATAACACTTTTCTGCTTCTGCCTCTTAAACCTCGAGACCTACACATTGTGCACGCACCCGCACCCCCGGCACTCGGCCCCCCAGAGCTGCCGCTGCTCCGGCCTCTCCCCCCAGCCTATTTTTAACACTTATCCCAGTAAATATCTGCATTAATGGAGTGCGGGGCCCTGCCGCAGCAATGTGTGTTTGCTACAATTTATTGTCTATAAAAGTCAGGAGCGGTGAGTTATTACGGCTAAAACTGTGTTTTTCTTTATAATAACTCCGAACCGAGCACTCACATATGAAGCATGCAATGGAGATGGAGAAGGTTTTGTATAATAAAACGGTGACATGGTCATTTTTCCCAGTTTTGCATTACACAGACACACTCATGCATGGTGCTTTTTAAATTCTTATTATATGGGAGGTCAGGAGGTCGAATGTCAGAAAGTACTGTTAATTTCACGGGGTTAGGGGAAAGTAAATTCACAGGGAATACAGATCACTTAGCACAGAAAAGCAGCTCCTCTGAAGTTTGGGTTTACATTTGTTAACCATATCCTTCAGCTGACGAACCATTGAGACCAGGGTGACATTGTGGGCCCCGCTGTAATGGCTTGACACGCCGCGGGGACAGCGGGATGCGGCGCGGGGCCGGAGCCGCCGCCGGAGCCGCCGGAGCACCGCGGCTCCAGGCAGCCGGAACCGAGCGGAGCGTGCTGCCATTTGGGCTGGATGCTGAAATTACACAGAAAGCGGGCGAGATGGCTTAAAGTTCAACCTGACAGGGAATGTAAAATATATTCCTGTCTCTGTTCAACGGGAAGGGAGAATCCTGCAGCTTCCCAGAGTCCTCTTAAAGCGCTTCCCAATATATCATCGGAGGCTGAAAGATGGGACGAGCACGCGGACTTTGGTTTGCTACAGGATGCTCTGATGGTTCATCTTTTCTCTATTTTTTGCTGTTGATGTTTCAGGGTTTGGGTTGGGTTTTGTTTTTTTCCCCCTCTCAGTGGCAAAATAAAATCGTGGAAAGCAGAAGAAAATTGAGAGGATCTTGGTTTTACAAATAACAGGGGAGTGGTGATAAAACACGGTGGCGGAGCTGCTCTTTTGCCAAGACAAATTCAGAAGCTACTTTTCTTTTATTAAAAAAAAAAACCAACAACCATTTGCTTGATAAAATCCACCATCTTCACATGCAATTTAAAGTAAAAAACAATTTAAAAATGCAAGGGTATCTTCAGAGGTGTTCAGTCAAAGACCTAGCCATTGTCTCTGCTGAAAGTGCAACTCAAGAGTGCAATAAGGCCCATGCTCTACACCTATGCATGACATGTAAGAAAAGGAAAAATCCAATAAAACAAACCAAAACCCCCTAAATTTACTCAAATGACCACAAGAGCCATTTCAGGAGACAGACAGGATTATTCCCTGCCAGGAATGTGCCAGGCCCACACTGGGCTGGGGTTGGGTTTCTGCGTTGGTGCCTTTTGCAAGATTCCTCTGAGTCAAAAGCGAGCCCAGGCTCAGCTGCCCCCTCGTAATTAGATTTTAATGAGTCAGGCTGGGTGTTTGTGTTTTGGCAGCGGGTTAATGGTGTTAACATTTCCCTGCTCACAACTGGCCCCGGCAGGGCAGAGAGCTGAACTTGCCCCTCTGGAGCTCCGGGAGCCGGGACAGGGGCATTCCCCAAACCCTGCCCCGGCTGATGCAGCAGGGCTGGGGGAACGTTCCCAACCCATGGACTCGGTGGGTCTGGGTTTTCCTGAGCAGCAGAGCCTGCCCAGGCTCTCCCCTCCTCTGCACCCAAGGACGCCAGCGCTGCTCGGTGAGTTCGGCACCGTCGCTCTCCGCCAAACCAGCACTCCCTGAACTCAGCCAGGCACGGCAGGCACAACAAACACACATATATTATATATTATATCTATATTTTATTAAAGATGCATTATTGACTCTGCAGTGGTGTATTTCACTAGCTGCCTTCTATAATTAAAAACTTTTCTCTCCAATCCCCTTTCCTGCGAGGAGCCTGTTGCCTGAAGATTTAATCCTTCATTACCAGTTAAAACAAAATCACCAATTAGGCACATGAACACGTCTGTATTAATCTCATTAAGGTGATGGCACCAAATAAATTGGAACTATTTTTGTGCTTTTACTGTGTTCCTACGGCTTTATCAGGCCCTGTGGTCATATACAAAGACCTTGCAGCTCAGTCATTTAGAGTCATTCGGTTGTGGACTAAATGTGGCATTACCATCTATGGCTGAAAATTGCTTTCAGCTTTTAAACTGCACTGACTAGTCTGTAGTTAATCTTAGATCATTCACTTGCAAAATTAAATGAGCCAGAACGATGGTCGTCTTTTTTTTTTTTTTTTTTTTTTTTTCTTTTTTGTAAAATAATACATCACAAAACACTTATTTGCCCTGCCCAAAAGAGAGATCAAATTCATTTAAAATCCCATAAACCAGAGTTGTGAATTTTTAATTTTATTTAGGAGCACAGGAATAGAGGGGGAGCTATCTTTGCACAGCACATCATGGCTATAAATTTACATACAGAACATAGTTTGATGCCTAACCAACCTTTAATCTACCTTTGATGTATACTCCTCCTTCAGTAGGCATCACGTGAGACACCTTATTAATGCAAATGTAAGAAGGATTGTTTGGGATCTCTGATGTAATTAGCCATAAACCACGTTTAAAAAGAAAGGGGGAAAAAAAAGCACTTCCTTTGTCAGCACGGCTGAGCACAGAGGTGCACGTGGAGATGGAGATCACAGAATCAAAGACTCTTCCAGGCTGCAAAAGACCTTTAAGGACACCCAGTCCAAGCCGGGGATGCTCCAAAAAGAGCCACAGCCACGAACCCATGGCAGGGCCCTCGTCCCCGGCCTCCTGCTTTCCCTGAGCTCGCATTATCCCTCTGGCTCTATCAGTATTCCACCAGAAAAAAACAAAAGTCAAGCACAGCCTGCTTAGTTCTTAACTTCCCAAACAGCACAAGTCAGGAAACAATTAATTCCTGATCCTGCCGCCGGTGAAAGCAATGACAATTTTGCATTTTAAATTAATATTCAGGCCACCTTCTCCAAGTTCCCCTTAGACTCTGCTTTTGCCCTGCTGGACCACCACGGCTGCTGCTTCCACTTGGCACTGTTATTATTGTAATTATTATTATTATTATTCCTGTGCTGCAAATAACAACCGGCCATAAGGACGAGGCTGGCAGAGGCTCTGAGCTGGCACAGCTGTCGGGGTGGGCTGGAGAAGGGGATGAGGGTTCCCAGCGTGGCTCCCCCAGCTCTGGGGTGACCCAGTGGGGATCGGGGTGAGGCTCCTCTGTCACCGCCGGACAGGGGCAGCCCCGGGCTCTGGGCAGAGGGAGGCACGGAATAATTAAATAAACAAGGCAGAGCTGAGCAGGCAGCTCGGGAACGGCCGGCACCGAGAGGCAGGGATGTGCGGGCACCGAGGGCACGGATGTGCGGGCACAGGGAGGCAGGGGTGTGCGGGCACCGAGGGCAGGGATGTGCGGGCACCGAGGGCAGGGATGTGCGGGCACAGGGAGGCAGGGATGTGCGGGCACAGAGGGCAGGGGTGTGCGGGCACCGAGGGCAGGGGTGTGCAGGCACAGGGAGGCACGGATGTGCGGGCACAGGGAGGCAGGGGTGTGCGGGCACAGGGAGGCAGGGGTGTGCGGGCACAGGGAGGCAGGGGTGTGCGGGCACCGAGGGCAGGGGTGTGCGGGCACCAAGGGCAGGGGTGTGCGGGCACAGGGAGGCAGGGATGTGCGGGCACAGGGGCGCAGGGATGTGCGGGCACAGGGGCGCAGGGATGTGCGGGCACCGAGGGCAGGGATGTGCGGGCACCGGCGGCGCTGCAAAGCCCGGGCCGCTGTCGGGGTTTAATTCCCGAGGCGATAACGCAGCCGCTCATCCCCGCCCGGTGCCATGGGCGAGATCCGAGCCCGCTGTGCCGCGGGGAGCGGCTCCCAGCCCGGGGAGCAGCCCCAGCCCACACCGCCCGCTCTGCCCTGGGTCCCGAGCGGCCCCGAGGGGCGGCAGGAGCGGGGAAAGCACCGAGCGAAACAAACCCCGAGAGCCCCGCCGCCCTCACTGCCCTGCGCAGCGCCCCGACACTTTCTCCACAAAGTTTGCCGGGCTCTGCTTTCCCGGGAAGCGGCAGAGCCGGGCACAACCGGGCAGAGCCGGGCACAAGCGGGGCACAGCCGGGGCACCAGCGGGGCAGAGCCGGCCACAACCCGGCAGAGCCGGGCACAAGCGGGGCACAGCCGGGGCACCAGCGGGCACAAGCGGGGCACAAGCGGGCACAAGCGGGGCACAAGCGGGCACAAGCGGGGCAGAGCCGGGGCACAAGCGCGGCACAGCCGGGGCACAAGCGGGGCACAAGCGGGCACCAGCGGGCACAAGCGGGCAGAGGCGGGCGCTCCCGGCTCGCTGCCGCCGGAGCCGCCTTTGCCTCAGCGGGAGCGGAGGGATGCGGCTCCATGTCCGCCCGCGGCAGCGGCAGAGCAGCCCCGCGCTGCCGATCAGCGAGCCAGCCTCGCCCGGCACACAGCCGTCGGCAAACAAATATTAAGAATATATCTCTCAGTAATTTGTAATAGCGATTCCCGCCCCCTCCCCGCCAAGAAATCAAAGTTTACTCCAATCACGCTCTCGCAGGAAGGATATGTAGAAATGATAAATTTGTATGTGCATGGAAAAATATTCTAAGATAAAGCTGCTATTCTCATGAAAATATATTTAGCTGGTAGTTTTTACTCTTCAGAAGAAAATCTGCATATTTTGTTTATTCTGGAAAATATTTTTTTTTTTTAATAGCCTGAACCAAATAATTTCTCATTTTTACAGGCTTCACTTCACTTTTCTCACAGTGAATAAATTGCAACTTATTTCCATGAAATTCACAGATGACACAGATCTTTATTTTGCATAAAGGCATAGAGAAGTGTCTAATATCTTCAATATTCATCCGCTAAGTGGACATTTGCATTGGGTTAGCAGGGAGAAGGAGCCCCGGCCCTCCCGCGGTGACAGCTGTACGGAGGGATGACATCTGACAGCTGTGACAGTGCTGACGGGAGGCTGGGATGGCTCCCGCATCCCTGATCCAATTACGGCACACATCCCTCTGACAGGGCCGGCAGCCGCTCCCGCCCGGGAGGACACTATTGATCTCTTGTCAGAGCCCCGCGCTCCGCTGCCCGAGCCGCAGCAGCCCCGGCAGCCGCCGGGGGCCGGCCCGGCTGCGGCTGCGGCCGGACGGGCCGGCTCGGGGCTGCCACCCGGCCCGGGCACGGGCCTGGCACGGGGAAAGGGCCCTGCCACCAGCCGGGCCGCAGGGGCAGGGAGAGCAGCGCGGAGCGGGCAGCGAAGGTGCCAGTAACGCCAGAGCCCCAAAGCGCACGGAGACCCGGGGATGCTCTGCTCTGCTCCTGCCTCCAGCACTGCCACGGGCAGCGCCGGGCACACAGCCTGGGCCTCCTCATCCTCATCCTTATCCTCATCCTCCTCATCCTCGTCCCACAGCCCAGCCCAAACTCTTCCTCAAACATGAAGTGACACCAGGAACAAACCCGCCCCCAGCACCCATGGCACACGGGCCAGTGGCCCCTCACACCTTGCATTTGGCTGGGAGTTTGTACCACACTCTCAATAAAAACCACCCAGTTTTTACCTTGCATTTGGCTGGGAGTTTGTACCACACTGTCAATAAAAACCACCCAGTTTTTACCTTGCATTTGGCCGAGAGTTTATACCACACTGTCAATAAAAACTACCCAGTTTTTACCTTGCATTTGGCCAAGAGTTTATACCACACTGTCTATAAAAACCACCCAGTTTTTACCTTGCATTTGGCTGGGAGTTTGTACCACACTGTCAATAAAAACCACTGAGTTTTTACCATGCATTTGGCTGGGAGTTTATACCACACTGTCAATAAAAACTACCCAGTTTTTGGGCTTGTCATGCTGTTTACAAGTTGCTGTAAGATCTCCAATAGCTCAAAGCAGAATTCTTTTTTAAGAGCCCCATGATGCCGCTGCTTTCTCCACAGAATACTCCCAAGGGTCTGTTCCAGCACCCTCACAGATCCCAGACCAAGCAGAGGTGGGGATTTCAGTCTGCTCCCAAGGACAGGCTGAGAGGGGCAGAGCGGGGGAGGCCCGGGAGCGAGCGGACACTTCAACAAGAGCGGAGGTGCTCCCTGTGAGCAGCAAGGGACCCTCCCTGATCCTGGGGCAGCACTGCCAGGGCCAGGGGACGCACAAGCACCGCCACGACAGGACAGGCTGCGGTTCTTTGGAAGCATCAGAAAATCACAAAATGAAGCCCTTCTCTCCCAAGAAGCCCCTCACACGTGGGCACCCTCCCTGCCTGTTCCATCTCAGTCTGTGCCAGCCTCACAGGGTGAGCCCAGCATTGCCACTGCTCCCTCCAACTTGTGTCTGGCCAGGCTGCTCAGCAGCAGCCCCACGCTGCCAGCTAGATGTCATTATAAACAAAGTTATTGATTACCTCCCTCCAGCTGGATTGGAACCTGCAGACAAACTGTGACTTGCTCCCGTGCTGTAATTTTATTGATCAGAGCAATCCAGCTGCCAGTGCTTTCTGGAGAGTAAAAAATAATAATAATAAAAAAAACCCCAGCCTGGCTACATGTTCCCTTTGCCCACACATGAAACAAAACACTATTTTTAAGGCTGAAAGACAATTTTGAAATTTTTTTCCTCCTCTTCCAAAATCCTTTGATAATAAAATAAGTTATTTCCTTTCTTTCAAAAGAGCATTCCAGTCTGACAGCTTTGGGATGAGACTGCAACCATATCCTACCACAATGAGTCCAAATTCACCCATGGGCTGTGGCCCATGTTTCATTAAAAAAAAATAAAAAAAAATTATCAGCTCTATTTCATTAAGTTCAGGGCTCCCTGCAAAGCAAGGTGTGCATTCACACGCTGTGGTCACTGCTGCAAGTCCAAACATTTGGCTACAGTTACTCCAATGCAAATTTGATTATGGTCACTCAAATGCCAGCGTTGCTTCATGAAGGTTTTTGGGTCCATGCCCCAGCCAGGTTTTCCATGGAATTTTGTGAGGTCGGAGCTGGGGGGGGATTTAGGGTCTGCTCCCAGGGAACAGGGGCAGGAGCAGAGGGAACGGCCTCAGGCTGGCCCAGGGCAGCTCAGGGTGGGCACAGCAGGAATTTCCCCATGGAAAGGAAAGGAAAGGGGGCTCAGGCACTGGAGCTGCCCAGGGAGGTTTGCAGTGCCCATCCCTGGAGGTGCCCCAGGAATGAGACCCACGGCTGCCCTGGAGGGAAGATGCCCAAGATGAGCCCAAGTCTGAGCCCACCTTCCCCTGGCCGTCCTGACCAGCATCTCCCCCTCCCCTCGGCACAAACATCACCCTCCCTCGGGAACTCAGCAGCACAGGCACAAAGCTGCCCACAAAGTCACTGGATAAAGTTTTTCTGTGAATAAAACCTCCCTGCCAGAGCTCGTTTACTCCTGACAGCGACACTCACTGCCAGGACAAACACCTGAGAAATGCACAAACGGAGAGGACATGGAAAACTCTGCTCTGTGCTCATCAGGAAGCGTGGCAAAATGTGCAGGCAGGAATTTGAAAAGCAAATGGCTTCAAATGCGTTTGGAAATGCAGTCCACACCTCGCAGGAGAAGCAGTCGGGGCTTCTTCTTGTTGTTTGGGTTTTGGTGGGTGGTTTTTATTTTTTCTGACACAGTTTGACTCAAAACAAAACTATTTCAAGGCAGAAATTGCTGCTTTAGCAGCCTCCCAGAAGGAGTGGGATCTGAGTTCTGCTCATCACCAGTGCAGAGCAGAGCTGCTGGAATATCACATGCCATGGAAAAAAAACCTCTAGAGTCTCCTTTGGTATTTTCCTAAATAAAAACAGGAATTAGCTTTACACCTGAGTTAACTGGAGTGTCACCTAAGGCAGAAGTGCCACACATGCAGTCCTGGGGCTGAGAACAGAGATCCTGATCTGTGCAGAAATTAGGGAGAGCACAGAGGCCAAACCGTGACTGTAGAAATCAATAAAACCACTGCACTGAACATTTAGCCTTGACTGGCACCTTTGATTTGAATTTACTGATTGCTGGAGGTCTCTTGGGCAGGGAAGTGCCAGGGAAGCCCCTCAGGTGACACCACAGCAGCAGGTTTGGGTGTTATGCTCCAGATCCATGACCCATACCCTGACTGCCAGCACACTGCCTCTGCTAGTCCTCATCTTCAGAGCAAAAACTGAATAATTCCATTTAAAACCGTTAAGAGCAGCAGCAATGGTTACAGGTGGGCTCACTGAGGAAGAGGGGGGAGAAGCATCTCCAGGAACACAGTGGAGGTTTCAGTGTACCTCATTAATTCGGCCTGGATTGCAGATACTCTTTGATTGTGATACTCTTTAATGGCAATTCTTAATTGTTGACATTAAAAAATCTGCTGAGCTGAGCAGCGAGCCCAAGGCTGGCTCCGGCACAGCCGTTCCTTCCCCTGCTCAGAAAGCGAGCGGAGCGGGCACGGTGGCTTTAATCACCTCCCTCCAGAAGCAGAGTTCAGTCCCAGGTGCCAGCAGAAAGGTTAGGGGTGTAAATCTTGCCAAAGAGGCAGCTCAGGGATTCCAGGGCACGCGGGCAGCTCAGCTCTGGGGCGCAGGGGAAGCGCAGAGAGGGAGAGGAGTCCTCTCCTGGAGGGGAAGAGGCTGACACGGATCGGCTGCTGGCAGCACCTGCATCCCACTGGAATTCCCATTCCATTCCATTCCATCCCATTCCATCCCATCCCAGTGCCATCCCAGCCCATCCCAGTGCTCTGAGCACCTTGGCAGGAGCCCAGCTGTAACAGAACCCCCCTGCCCTGGCCCAGGGCAGCTCAGGGTGGGCACAGCAGGAATTTCCCCATGGAAAGGGGGCTCAGGCACTGGAGCTGCCCAGGGAGGTTTGCAGTGCCCATCCCTGGAGGTGTCCCAGGAACTCCTGGAGGTGGCACTCAGGGCTCTGCCCTGGGGACAAGGTGGGCATCAGGCATGGGGGATTTGGCCTCAGAAGCTTTTCCAGCCTCAGGGAGCCTGAAATTCTGGGTTGGCCTGTCCCACAACAGCATGGAAAAGCCAAGACAGCTCCCTGGGCAGGGCCAGCTGTGCCTGCAGCACTCAGGAGCTGCTCAGTTAAAGTTCCATCCCACAACCTTATCCTGGGCTTGAAAAATTGGAAGTTATAAACCAGTTCAGATCACGCTGTATAAATACCTCGGGTCTGAATTAATCTGCAAAGTTTGTTAGAAATGAAGGTCAGGACTTGAATTGGCAGCAATTAGAATCATTGATATTTTCATGGTATCAGCCTCCTGTTCCTGATTATCAACTTCCATGGTGCTGACACCTCAAAAGTTGGCCCCTCTGACCCTGCTTGGGTTCAGCTGTGGTTCTGTAATGTTGAGAATATGTTTCTGCATTACTTTTTGCAAGTCAGAGAAAATTTGTTCGAGAAAACATCACTTAGAGAAAAAATATATATGCAGAAATATATATTTTTACATATTTTAATTGAATATTGTGGCCAAGTAAAATACTGATTGGGATTCTGCCTTCTCCAACCTTTGCCTCAACACCTAATGCAATTTATTAATGGTGTTCTGACCTGTGGAGGAACTAACTGGGAGATCAACTTCCAGCACAAACTTCTGGAATGAGCTTGCCAGCACTGAGCTTTTATTGAAAGCAAGGCCAGAGGGCAGAGCTGGCAGTGGGAGGCCTGGAAAGAGGGACCATTCCCTGAGATCCCTTCAGACAGGACGTTTGGGTGGTCAGAGGGGAAAACCCAAGATATCTTTGGTTAAAGACATCCTTTGGTATTTCTGCCAGCACAGAAAATAGATATCCTTACTCAGTACTGCCAGTGTGCCATCTCTGCAGATCCAAGGCGCTGAACACGAGAACTCACAGGGATCCCCAGGAACACGGGGAACAGGGATGGGCAGAGCATCACCTCAGGGATTCACACACCCAGGAGCCAATTCCCTCCGGTTCCCCCCAAACAATGCAGACACCACAGAACCCCAGAACAGCTCAGGCTGGAAGGGACCTCTGGAGATCACCTGGCCCAGGCCCCAAATTTGGCTGAAATCAGGCCTGGAGAACAGACTGAAAACCCAAAAACGGCGCCTCATTTTAGTCCAGCTGAGCAGAATGGTGGATCACAAAACCCACCCCCATCCTTCCATGGCTTAGGAGCCTCCCTGTCTCCCCAGCATGGTGGATTTGCTCCTGTGGGGAGCAGTTTCCTCCACCCTGCAATCTCCAGTCCCTCTCTAAGCAGCTCAGCCCCCAAATTAAACAGAGCCAGGGTCCCATGACTGCAGCCCCAATAATCCTCCTGGGCATTTTCCCAGGGAATGCTGAGGGAATGCAGGGCCAAGGTGGATCCCAGCCCAGGAGAACCCTTTCCCCTCAGGGGGAACTGCAGGTGTGTGGTTTCTGTACACACCACTTTTCCCATGGCCAAAAATTACCCAAATTTAAAACACACAGGAGGGAAAAACCAAAACAGAGCCACAGAGGAAGTGGGAATTTTCCACCCTCTGGATGCACAGTAAAATGATGGAATGGTATAACCTTATTTTTTTCTTGCTAATACACCTCAACTCTGACCTTCCTGAAAACCAGGACCTCCTGGGTAATATGGTAATTTAATGTGAGTGCTTATATGCTGATTTCTATGGAGTGGGCTGGCTTGGTGAAATACGACGTGGTTTACTTTTAAATAGAGCTCAGCTGAGACCTCAAAGGGAACTGGAAACAGGCTTCCAATGGAGAGAGATAAATGCCTAATTTACTGTCCCACTTAATCCAGAGCTTTTTCCTTAAGTCATTATCTCCCATCCCTCATTATTGTGGCAGCACAGCCATGAAAGACACGTGCAGTGAGACCATGATTGGAGCACTTCTGTTTACAGTGGCCACAATTTATCATTAAAACAACTGCAAAGCTGAGCCACGATGGGAAATATTAAAAATAAATAGGATAAAGCCTGGAAGAGCCTGTTCCAGCTCAGAGGTGCCTTTACCTGCAGAGCACCACACACACCTGCAGCTGGGAAACCTGCTGCCCAGAGCACCAGTCATACAGGAATGTGGGTTATGGAGAAGACGAGGGCATCAAACACTTCAACATCCTTTTCTTCTGGTTGTATTTTTTGTATTCTGAGCCAGCAAAGCAACAGCCCCAGTCCCTAAGAAGCTCTTGGGATGGTGCCACCCCCAGGTTCTGCCCTTTGGAGAGCCCCAGGAGACACCTCCAGTGAGGAGCTGCAGGGAGCTGCTGGCCGAGCCAGGCCCACAGCTGGGCTTCAGCAGCCTGAACCCAAATCCCAGAATTCCACAATCCTTTATGCTGGAAAATCCATCCAGGATGATCCAATCCCAGCTGTGCCCAATGTCCCCAGCCCAGGGCCCTGAGTGCCACCTCCAGGGATGGGCACTGCAAACCTCCCTGGGCAGCTCCAGTGCCTGAGCCCCCTTTCCATGAGGAAATTCCTGCTGTGCCACCCTGAGCTGCCCTGGGCCAGCCTGAGGCCGTTCCCTCTGCTCCTGTCCCTGGTCCCTGGGAGCAGAGCCCCGGCTGTGCCCTCCTGGCAGGGAATTCCAGAGGGAGATCCAGGGAATTCCAGAGAGGGAAAAGATGCCCGGCCCTGGGATCCTCCTGCCCGGCTCCCAGGTGAGCCCTGCCCGGCTCCCTCAGGGATTCTCCAGGCCCCTGCCCGGCTCCCTCAGGGATTCTCCAGCCCCTGCCCGGCTCCCTCAGGGATTCTCCAGGCCCTCCAGGCCCTGCCCCTCCCAGGGGATTCTCCAGCCCCTGCCCGGCCCAGGGATTCCCCCGGCCCGGCTCCCTCAGGGATTCTCAGCCTGCCCGGCTCCCCCAGGGATTCTGCAGCCCCCCTCCCCCTCAGGGATTCTCCAGGCCCTGCCCGGCTCCCTCAGGGATTCTCCGGCCCTGCCCGGCTCCCTCGGGATTCTCCAGCCCCTGCCCCCCCTCAGGGGGCCCTGCCCGGCCCCAGCCCAGGCCCTGCCCCCGGGATTCTCCGCTCCTGCTCGGCTCCCCTTCCCAGCTCCATTCCCTCCCCTGGACATGCTCCAGCCCCTCGGGGTCTCTCCCACCACAATGACCCAGAGCTGTCCCCAGCCCTGGAGGTGCCCCAGCAGTGCCAGCACAGGGGACTGTCACTTCCAAGGAGCCTCTGGAGACAATGAGATGAGGCTGCATTAAAACCCCTGAGGCCGCTGGGGCTTCTCCCTCTTCCCACTGCCCGTCACACTTGGCACTAAAGGGAAGCCCAGAGCAGGAGCTCACGTGTCCAAACATTCCAAGTGTGCACATAAAATAATCTCAAATAAAAAACAATTAAAAGTAATTGTAAGTTTGGATGAGCTCAGGGCCACAGTAGCTGGGCTGTGATGTGGCCTTTCCATTTGGGATTCACCGGGGACAGGGACATTTCAGTGCAGCCTCTTCCTCACTGCAGCACCCCCCGGCCCCACAGATCTTCCCTCAGCTGAACTTCATTTACACCCCAGAAATTCCATCACTTCACGTGTTTCCGAAGAGGAAAAGAAAGCACAGCTCTGTTTCCAAAAGGCTTTTCAAGATGCCAGGGTTGGAACCCTGGGAAATGTCTGGGAGTGCCCCCGTGCTGCAGGAGGAGCTCTCTGGGATCACCTTCCCACCCTCACACAAACAACAGCCCTGCTCCGAAATGGCACAGCCTCGACATGCAAATGAGCCAGTTAATTTCTCGCAAATTTCCCATTAATTATGACTCTTTATCAGTTTCACTGTTGGTGTCAGATGTTCGGTTCCAGGGCTACTCCTTGGCACAGATGTTGCGAGAGAAGTGGAGTGTAAATATTGATGGGTTAAAAAGAGAGACTTTGGAGTTTGAAGATCTCTCCCCATGCTTCTCTCACGCTGCCTCACCCCATCCTTCTCTGGGGGCTTGTTTTGGAGACAGACAAACTCTTTATATGCACACGTATCAACTGCCACTTGCAAATTCGCCTTCTCCAGCTCAAAATATCAAATATTTAACACATGCACAGCTAGAACAGAAAATATTGTTTTCCAGAAAGAGTTTTGCTCTTTATTTCCTGCGAGTCTGGCATTTCATTCGCTCCTCTCCTGCTTTTTGCACAGTGCAGGCACTCGGCACCTTTCAAAGCCAGGCCCAAAGCGCCTGAGCTGGGAGAATGGAGCTGAAGGTGCCCAAGTGGGGCTCTGCCTTGGCAGCCCGGGCTGGAGAACTCATGAAACCCTAACCCAGCACGAGAATTCCTCCTCCTGTCACCAGAGAGAGGAAATGCCGGCCTGTGCAGAGATCTGGGTGAAATCCCTGCCTGGGAGGGTGGGGAAGGGCTGGGATGGGATTCCCAGAGCAGCCGTGGCTGCCCCTGGATCCCAGGCCAGGCTGGACACTGGGGCTGGGAGCATCTGGGACAATGAGAGGGGTCCCTGCCATGGGCTTTAAGGTCCCTTCCAACCCAAACCATTCCACGATCCCGCCATGTGGGATTGGGTTTGGGTGTATCATTACATGACAAACCACCCCTGCATGTGCAGGGAGGGAGGAAAGTTCTGAAGTTACGTAACAACAACAACAACAAAAATGTACCGGAGTAGTTTACTTTAGTTCTAGCAAATATTTCAGTTCCAAGAAACAGAGAAATCACACCCAAGCATTTTATTTTAGCTCCTACTCTGTCTCACTTCTCTCAGGTTTTCACTGATTTGGGGGGAAAAAACAAACCAAACACAACAAAAACATTCACCCACTGGCTTTGCTCCTTGGCATAACTGTGGTATCTCTTTTAAATATCAAATTTCTAATGAATCCAAGCAAATCATTGAGTCTCCTAAAGTTAAAGCTAAAATTTAAATTTAACTTAAAATTAAAATCCTAGATTCAGCTTTTGTCAGAGCAGTATATGAAGGGTATCAGAGTGCAGAAACTGCATCCAAGCCTCCCTCTCCTGTTCTGCCCCACCTCCTGTTGGAAAGCTCAAATATTTAAATTTAATCTCTAAGACATCACAGCAGGAAAATGCAGTTACCCTTTTTTTCCTTTGAGAGAGAGGGAAAACTGCAATCCAAGAGCACTGGAGCTGCTGCCAGTGTGCCAGAGCAAGCACAGACCAGGTCTGTGGGCACAGAGCAGGGCAGCAGCTCCACCACCTTTAGGTTCATTACTGCAGGGGTTTGAAGGTACAAAATTTGCCATATCTGCAGCTTGGTGGCCTTCAGAGAGAGGAGGGAAGGATGAGGGAGGAAGGGCAGGCAGTGGAGGGGTGTGTGACATTTGCATTAGTTACAGCACACCTCCGGGGCTCCTGGGCACCTGCAAACCTGCAGAGGCTCTCACTGGAACCTCCCCCAGCACCCACCACGGGGCTGACACAAACCCATTCACTTAGACAGAGCTTTAAAACCCTTCCAGGTTTCACAGGGGTGAGCAAAGCTCCCTGCAGGACAAGTTTGGGGAGCCTGAGCCTCAGAACATGGCACAACTCCCCAGTTCCTTCCCAAGTTCAGGGATTTGCCCCTCCTGGGGTCACTCACTGGACACCACCGAGGCCGCACCACGAGCAACAAGTGCCAGGGCTCCCTCCAAAGCTCCAAAGCTCTTGCTCGGGGTTCATTCTCTCCCTTTCCTGAGGCTCCTGGCGGGCTGGGCAGTGATTAAATGAATAAATATCCGGCCACGGGTAGCAATGACCTATCCTGGGGGACAAGGGCCATTATTCACCCAGCATAATGCACCTCCAGCAACGCCACGGAATTAATCAGAGCCCTGCAAAACCTGACACCTGAGCAGAGATTAAAAGAATTGGGGTTGTTTATCCTAAAAAAGAGCACTTAGGGGAGGACACGATAACAATTTTCGAGTGTGGCGACAGCTGTGGCGAAGACGGAAAGAAAATAAGTTTTTTTATGTATATGGATACATTAAAAATCATTTTTTAATGTATATATGGTGGATTTGGGGAAGAAGGTTTAAATTGCCACAAAGGAGGTGCAGAAGGAAAACAAAAACCCAACATGGGAGAGTTAAGCCCTGGATGAAGTTTCTTGGGAATGTCTAGGAGTGGGGGAGTGGGGCATGGCCAGCCCGTGAGCGGAGTTGGGCTGGAACGTGGCCCCACGACATCCCCTGGTGCTTTTCCAGCCGGGTTTTCCTGTGAGCCACGCAGAAGCTCACTCTATTGGAGAGGAGTAGAATGTCTTGCTAATTGAATGTCAAAGCAATTAAAGTGGGTATAGACTTCTCTCAACATTATCTTGACTTGATAAAATAAAGTTGTTTTGACAACGCTCACTGACAATTCCTGATTTTCAAGCGCAGCGATTTTTCTCCAGGCAAGACACGGAAAATGCTGAGACTTTGGAGTGAATCTTCCAAAGATATGCAGAACCATTATTCTCAGAATAAGCCTATTAGACAGAACTAATGGGCGATTTTCAAGGCATTGCCATGATCACAGCCACCTGTACCTGCAGCTCCCTTCCCTCCCACCTCCCCACAAACTGCACACAAACACTCCCGATGCTCTTTAACAGCTTTGCCCTCCAGACACACTCAAGGAGTTCGAGGTCCAGCCCTCAGATGATCCCTACAGCCCTGAACCCGGGGGCTCAAACCTGTCTTCAGCTGTTTGTGTTTCACAGTCATTCATATTTTAACCAATATGCATAAACAGAAATTATAAAAACCCCAATAAATATAATTTTGTCACTATTTTTGCATTTCCTCCTCTCCAGACCCATTCCAACTCTCCCCCTCATCCAGGTGCCACGGCTCATGCTTTCAGAGGGAGCTCAGGAAAGCAGGCCATGCTCAGGGAAAATTCCAGCAATGCAAAAGACTAGGTAGCAATGACCTATCCTGGGGGACAAGGGCCATTATTCACCCAGCATAATGCACCTCCAGCAACGCCACGGAATTAATCAGAGCCCTGCAAAACCTGACACCTGAGCAGAGATTAAAAGAATTGGGGTTGTTTATCCTAAAAAAAGAGCACTTAGGGGAGGACACGATAACAATTTTCGAGTGTGGCGACAGCTGTGGCGAAGACGGAAGGAAAATCAGTTTTTTTATGTATATGGATACATTAAAAAATCATTTTTTTAATGTATATGGTGGATTTGAAGGGGGGAAGGGATTTAAATTGCCACAAAGGAGGTGCAGAAGGAAAAACAAAAAACCCAACATGGGAGAGTTAAGCCCTGGATGAAGTTTCTTGGGAATGTCTAGGAGTGGGGAGTGGGGCATGGCCAGCCCGTGAGCGGGAGCTGGGCTGGAACGTGGCCCCCACGACATCCCCTGGTGCTTTTCCAGCCGGGTTTTCCTGTGAGCCACGCAGAAGCTCACTCTATTGGAGAGGAGTAGAATGTCTTGCTAATTGAATGTCAAAGCAATTAAAGTGGGTATAGACTTCTCTCAACATTATCTTGACTTGATAAAATAAAGTTGTTTTGACAACGCTCACTGACAATTCCTGATTTTCAAGCGCAGCGATTTTTCTCCAGGCAAGACACGGAAAATGCTGAGACTTTGGAGTGAATCTTCCAAAGATATGCAGAACCATTATTCTCAGAATAAGCCTATTAGACAGAACTAATGGGCGATTTTCAAGGCATTGCCATGATCACAGCCACCTGTACCTGCAGCTCCCTTCCCTCCCACCTCCCCACAAACTGCACACAAACACTCCCGATGCTCTTTAACAGCTTTGCCCTCCAGACACACTCAAGGAGTTCGAGGTCCAGCCCTCAGATGATCCCTACAGCCCTGAACCCGGGGGCTCAAACCTGTCTTCAGCTGTTTGTGCTTCACAGTCACTCATATTTTAACCAATATGCATAAACAGAAATTATAAAACCCCCAATAAATATAATTTTGTCACTATTTTTGCATTTCCTCCTCTCCAGACCCATTCCAACTCTCCCCCTCATCCAGGTGCCACGGCTCATGCTTTCAGAGGGAGCTCAGGAAAGCAGGCCATGCTCAGGGAAAATTCCAGCAATGCAAAAAGACAAGGAACTTGTGGTCAAATGACTCTGTCTCGTGGAGGACCATCAGGAATTCCTTGTGGGCCCCGCAGCAGCTCAGCTCCATTCCCACTGAGATCAGTGACCAGGAGCAGGTACATAAGCCTTGAGCAAAGCTCACCTGCAGCCATTCTCCTCCAAAACTGGGTGCAGGGAATTCCTGAGCCCCTGGCCTTGGTACCAACCCTCGCCTCATCAGCAAACTTGCTCAGCTGCCCTTTGAGCCACGGGAAACTTTTGGTCCCAAGGAGGTAGAGCTTGGAATCAGACTCGTTTGGGTTGGAAAATACCCCTAAAAGCACTGAATGCAAGCACTGCCCAGGCCACCAGGATGATTTGTAACTCATCCTGTAACAAAAGGTGTTTCTAACCCCAAGACTTGTCCTCCCAGAGGCAGAAATCTGAGAAAAGGCTTTTCTAATAGGTACCAGTTTGTCTGACAGGAGAAGAGAAGTGTTTGGTAAGTTACTCATGAAGAGTAATTGGGCAGTTGTGTTAAGCAGGGGCATTTATGGATTCTGTGAGCAATCTTTGACCTTTGCAAGTTCTATTTCCAGAGCTCCGGGCTCACACCTTTCCCCAGCATGGCCTGGGCAAGAGGAAAAATAAATGCTTGTATTTATTGTCCTGTTCTTTGCTGCCATTTGCATAAGTGCCCTGGTAAAGGCAGCTCTGTCTCTCGCTCCCCACACCTGCAGGGCCAAGCCAGGGAACTGGGGCTGCTCCAGCCCTGGGACAGTGGGAGGTGACCCTGCCATGGCACAGGTGGCACTGGTGGGATTTAAGGTCCCTTCCAACACAAGCCAGTCTGGGATTGCCAAAAAAACTCATCCAAGACATTATTGCATGTGACCGTGTCCACAGGGGGCACCAGGATGAGGGAAGAGATGAGGATCTGACTCCATGTTTCAGAAGGCTGATTGATTATTTTATGATATATATTACATTAAAACTATACTAAAAGAATAGAAAAAAGGATTTCATCAGAAGGCTGGCTAAGAATAGAATAAGAAGGAATGATAACAAAGGTTTGTGGCTCAGCTCTCTGAACCAGCTGGGCTGTGATTGGCCATTAATTAGAAACAACCCCATGAGCCCAATCCCAGATGCACCTGTTGCATCCCACAGCAGCAGATAACCATTGTTTGCATTTTGTTCCTGAGGCCTCCCAGCTTCTCAGGAGGAAGAATCCTAAGGAAAGGATTTTCCATAAAAGATGCCTGCGACACCCCTGAACCCCTGGCTGTTTCCCCACACCTGCCCAGCCCTGAGGTGTTCCACAGCCTCCCCTTGCCCAGGCAGGGCAGCACAGCAGCCGAATCCCTGCACCCTCAGCGTCTCCAGGCTGCAGCCATCCCCCAGCAGGGCTGGCTGTGCAGTCCCACAAATCCAGAGTGGCTGCACTGATATTAAAGGGGCTGGGCTGGACTTAGACCAGAGCAAACGAGAGCACAGCCTGACCTTTTCTCGCCTTCCTTTCACACCTCCTAATGGTTTTTTTATTAGAAAAGATAAAATATTTGTAAAACCAAGGAAATCCCTCAAATACCATGTAAATTCCCCTTCTAATTTTCCTAGATTCATTTTGAGACTCCTTAAAAAAACCCAAAAAGTAAACTGCAAAGAGAAACTTCCAGCACCTTCCCCCTCGGTCTCTACTTTTCTGTGGCCTTTCCAAAATGCCCCATTTGGGCATCTGGGATGGGGATCCTGCTTTGGAATCACCCTTGTGTCCCAGCCAAGCCCTTCCCTTCCCTTCCTTCCCACCTGAGCATTTCCTGCAGCAGCATGTGGATTCCTTTTGGCCACAGCTTCCCAGGATATTCATTCAGGTAAAGAGAATCCCCTGTGTTTGTCTGTTGCCTCTGTCCCCAGCTCTGTATTTTTAACTCCCTCCTTTCCCAAAGCTCCCAGGGCTTCTGGCTTGGCATTTGCTTTTCCATGTCCTTAGAAGAGCACTAAGTGGATTAATATTTCAGATTCATTGTGTCATTTAAAGTTATTAACAAGCCCAGCTCCTCTGAAATGAGTGAAAGCTAATGATAAAAAATACTTCTGTTCTCTGCCTCAAACAAAGTCCTTCTGCTGGAATCAAAGAGTCCCACTTTCATTTGTGTCATTTTTTTAAGGCCAGTAATCACAGCAGAGCAGCATTTCTAACTTTTGAGTCATCAGCAGCACAAATAAAGCTTTCACAAATTGCAATAATTTCTCATCAAGGCTTCCCTACAGAGAAAAAACCACAAATTAACACAGTGTCACGTATCAGAAATCTAACACTGCTGCAGAACATTTTGGGGAATAAAAGAAATTGTGGAAAACAAAGCAGATCATCTGACAGAGAGAGGAGAGTGAAATGGAGCCACAGTTCTGCAGCAGCTCCAGGCACTCCTGGAATTCTGCTGGAGCAGAATAAACCTCCTCCATTCACAGGCTGCCAGCTTTTCCATGGAAAAAACCCTGGGCAAAGCTGCTCCTGTGTAGGGGGCTCCAAACTTGTTCCTTTCTGAGTTTGAGGGGAAAATCGCCTCATTCTGCAGAGGCAAAGAAGAAATTGGAGCCTCCTGTTTTGCACTGCAAGTGTTTCTACATTTCCTCATTTTTACCTTCCCCTAAAAGCCTGAGTCCAGTCAGGGTTACAGGGCAGAGAGTGGGGTTTATTCAGTATTACACTTTCTATGGGATGCGTGACTGGGAGTTTGTCAGATTTGAGTCCCACTCAGTGAGGAGCTCAGAATTGGTGGAGCAGGATGGTTCTGTGTTTCATTGGATCTCCTCCAGCTCTGCATCCATCACGGACCTTCTTCTACCCCAGAGGAACAATTCAGGGGAACTGACAGCGGCACTCCCCACGAGAGGCACACAGAGAAGCCAAAAACCCTTCGCTGCCTCCACAGGCACAGCAGTGGGGCCATGCCAAGGGAAGCAGCGGTGCCAAGGTCCTGTGCTGTTATCCCAGGATTTAGGAACTGGATTCGCCCTGACGGCAGCAAAACCTCAGAGACAAAAGCAAAGCCACCCTCTGCTGAGCTGGGCTGCAGCTCATCCCCTCCAATAAATCCTGCTCTGGGAGGAGGCTCTGGAGCAGCCCCAGGATTCTGCACTTCCAGGGCTGCACTCCCCTTTCAAAGGGCTCTGCAAGAATGAGGGGGAAAAGAGATTTTCATCTCCTCAGAAGTGAAACCTCTTCCTTAAAACACCAATTCTTCAGGAAATGTTGTTGCAGAAGAGAAACCCAGGTTGGTTTCCACCCATTTTGTGCCCCAGCCAGCCTGGAACCCAACGCAGCTGGGCTGCTCTTTATTCACTGCCACGGTGAGGGAGGCACACAGAAAGGTCTCTGTGCTCCTCACCAGCCAGGGAGCAACCCAGAAATGCACAGGAGGGAAAGAATTCCTGCCTGTGACTCTGTGTGGGCGTCCCTGGGGTGCCTGCTCTCCCCCCAAGCTGGTAATTGGCAGCTCCAGCTGCAAGGCCCTGGGAAATGCTCCCATTTGTCACTGAACGGGCTCTGCTGCAGCTGAGACAGTCCCTGGGCACGGGGAAGGGGAAGGGAAAGGGGACACCCACCCTGCCTCAGCCCCCAGGTTAAACTGGCAGGGCTGGCATGGAGCTGGGTCCTGGCAATGCTCTGAGCCAGGCAGGTAAGCAGGGGATGAGCACAGGGCACAGCAGGAAGGGGAACTGGGCACTGATTCTCCACACAAACCAAAATCTAGTAGCCTCATCACCAGTGTGATTTTCCACACAAACTGAAATCCAGCAGCTTCATCACCTGGGTTTCCTTCTGGAGCCCAGGGCTGCTTCTTTTCCTGCCAAACTCGCAGTTCCAGGGAAGCACCACCACAGCAGGAGCAGGGAATCTGCTCCAAGAGCCCAGTGCAGGAAAAGCAAAGCAGCTGAGTGCCAAACCCCTGCCAGGGAGAAAAAAACCCCAGAAAATCTTCACAAGTGGATCCAGATAAATTTCCTTGGATTTACTCCCCGTTTGGCAATGCGAAATAGTGACAAAAAAATCAACGTGGCTTAATTTTATTGCTTTTTTAATTCTAGAGCTACTTTATTAATGCACACAGAAGGAAATCTAAAATTTAAAAAGTTTAGTATAAAATTATAAAATGAAAAGGAAATTGCCTCCAAAAGGACAGGGCTTAACCAGAGATTTTTCAAGCAGATTCCAAGGGTGCTTCCAGCCCTGCATCCACCTTCTGGGCACCTACTCCCCTTTCTCAGCTGAACATAACCCCCAAAGCAGGAGTTAAGACCCAGAGCTCCACAACTACACAGTGGTGAAACCCCACCAGAGCAGGGAATTTCTACAAATCAGCCAGTAAATTAACTAATAATATTGGGGGAAAAATATTAAATTTTAATTAGTTTTAATTAATTTTAATGGGAAAATTTTATTCTTAATGATGGTGTGGCTGTATTTATCCTGATTCATTCAGTGCTTTTTTCTGCCTGGAAAGGGACATGGCAGCCATGGAAAGGGAAAGGGACATGGCACCTATGGAAAGGGACACAGCAACCGCCTGGAAAGGGACATGGCACCCATGGAAAGAAGGGACATGGCACCCATGGAAAGGGACACAGCCACCGCCTGGAAAGGGACATGGCACCCATGGAAAGAAGGGACATGGCACCCATGGAAAGGGACACAGCCACCGCCTGGAAAGGGACATGGCACCCATGGAAAGAAGGGACATGGCACCCATGGAAAGGGACACAGCCACCGCCTGGAAAGGGACATGGCACCCATGGAAAGAAGGGCATGGCACCCATGGAAAGGGACACAGCCACCGCCTGGAAAGGGACATGGCACCCATGGAAAGAAGGGACATGGCACCCATGGAAAGGGACACAGCCACCGCCTGGAAAGGGACATGGCACCCATGGAAAGAAGGGGCATGGCACCCATGGAAAGGGACACAGCCACCGCCTGGAAAGGGACATGGCACCCATGGAAAGAAGGGACATGGCACCCATGGAAAGAAGGGACATCCACTGCCAGGAAAGGAACTCTGTGCCCAATGAAAAGGGACACTGCCAGCGCCAGGAAAGGGACATGGTGCCCACGGAAAGGGACACGGGGCTCATGGAAAGAAGGGACACGGCCATTGCTAGGAAAGGGACACAACAGCCATGGAAAGGGACATGGTGCCCATGGAAAGGACATGGCCATCACCAGGAAAGGGACACAGCGGCCATGGAAAGGCACATGGTGCCCATGGAAAGGACATGGCCATCACCAGGAAAGGGACACGGCAGCCATGGAAAGAAGGGACACGGTGGCCATGGAAAGAAGGGACATTGCCATTGCCAGGAAAGGGACACGGTGTCCCTGGAGCCCCACAAGACATGGGGGCTGTGCTCCCTGCCCCTGCCTCAGCCCCTCGCTGCCCCCGGTAACATGGCAGGCAGTAATTACCAGAATTTCATTTTCATTAACTAATAAACCCAGGAAAACAATTTGAGTATCTGAATGTCATTTTTCAAAGGAAAATAAACTGTAAACATTTGAATAACATCACAGCAGGGATAATATACCTAAGGAAACCTATTGAAATATGCTGGAGAATTCCTCCTCTTTCATCACATTAAAACTGCAATTGACTGTAAACCTCCTACCACTCTCCGCTGAGACTTTAATTGTAAAGATTCCTGTTACACATCATATTAGAATTTAGTTAAAATTGTAGAACACATTATTTCCAATCAGACAGCCAACCATCACTCACAAAGATTTTTAAAAAGGTGATTAATAATTCATCTCAGATAAGGAAAAGATCTATATTTATACCATCTTCTCAGCCACCATAAACTACCTGACAATTGTTCAGTAATGATGCCCAGTAAATTCTTTAAAATGGTAATTTGTCATTCTGTCACTTCATTTGTGACCTAAAATTCCTCACTTGAGGCATCATCAAATAAATTAATCACTTTCCAGGATCCATTTCTCTGTTCTGCACGTTATTATGCCCAGGCTCTCTTGTGTTTCTCTTCATTTACATATATTTAATGGCTCAGCAGTGGTTCACTATGGCACATAACGCACACATCTCATTACAGGTGAAATATTCTAACTGCCACTATCACTGGGAAAGAAAATAACTCTCCCAATTTAATTTTCCTGATGTAACAAAACCATGATTCTTCACTATGAAATGTTGATGCCATCCATCAGTCACAATCAATAAAATCATCATGGAAGTACGCCTTCTCCAGCATCATCCCCTCAGCCTGGGATTATTTGAGGGAGGTAATTAAACTCATAATATGTAATGAATGTAAATGAAGAAAAAAACCCCCATGTTCTCCCTCTAACTACGCTTATTTTACTGCTTTGATTTAAAGTATTTTTACATCTCCCAATCTATGAAATACACAAAGCCCTGAAGGAAAGGCATCACAAGTACAGTAAGCATCAATCAATACATATAATGACTAATTAAAAAGGAACATATTTTAACATTAAAAACCCACCAAATGCTGTTATTTATCGATTTTTCATTTAAAATGATGCATTCCCCCTGGACTAATATATTTGCTGTCTTTCTGAAATATAGATTAGAGGACACCAATTTTAGATACTGTTGCTTTGAAAAAAAAAAAAAAAAAAAAAAAAAAAAACCAACAACCCACCCCAAAGTGATTTTGTGTGTCCCTCATCCCCCAGAACCATTTAAAAAGCCAGATACCCGACATGCAAACTACTCCTGTGCTGGAGAGAAAACCTTAATCATTCCAGTCTCATCTCTGTGCCTGAGCTCATATAAGTCAAGAATGAAAATAGGCGCTTAGAAATGATAACTTTGAAAGAAGTCCACAAAAAAAAAAAAAAAGGGTTTTAGAGCAATGTTTTGCCATAAAGAGCAAAAAGGCATCATCTCTCTTGTAAATGTTCCCACAATCTGGGTTTTATTTAAAAGCACAATGAGTGATGCTGTTCTTGTGCTGGGGAATCCAAAAGGTTCCAAAAGCCCAAGGGGATGCTCCTGAGATCCTGGGATCTCACGATGGAACAGGGGAAACATCTGAGAAGTGAAGTTCAGAAAGGCTGAGATAAAGTTTGGGGAAAGAACGCCCACCAGGAAAGAATTGTTTTCAGCAACTATTAACCCACAGCTGTGCACAAAACTTCTGCACCACATAAAGGAACTGCAGGCACGGGGAGCCGGGGCTATAAAACCCCCCAAATATTTCTGGGGTTATAAAACCCCCTAAGATTTATGATTTTATGTTAAAGGTCATTTCCCAGCATGCAGGTATGTCCAGAGAGGTGAGCCAAGGGCTGGGGCATCACAGCCAGCCCAGCACGGAGCAGCCGTACCAGGGGTGCTGCAAAGAGCCGGGGGGGCACCCAACAGCTGCAGGCTGAAAGCCCCAGGCCCCAGGGGCACTCTTTGGAGAATATTCCCATTTGCTGTCCCATACTTTTGCTGGAAATATTTGGAGAATATTCCCATTTGCTGTCCCATAGTTTTGCTGGAAATATTTGGAGAATATTCCCATTTGCTGTTCTCTGTGCATGCTGCAGCAGAGGAGCCCAGCCAGGGTTGCTGCTGCTGATCCCCTGCACCCCAAACAGAGGGGATGGGAACCCCAAACCCAGAGAGCCACGGCGTGGCAGGGACCCTAAACCCACCCCACTGCACCCCCAGAGTGGCAGGGACCCTAAAACCACCCCATTGCACCCCCAGAGTGGCAGGGACCCTAAAACCACCCCATTGCACCCCCAGCAAGGCAGGGACCCTAAAACCACCCCACTGCACCCCCAGCAAGGCAGGGACCCTAAAACCACCCCATTGCACCCCCAGAGGGGCAGGGACCCTAAAACCACCCCATTGCACCCCCAGTGGGGCAGGGACCCTAAAACCACCCCACTGCACCCCAGCAAGGCAGGGACCCTAAACCCACCCCATTGCACCCCCAGGAGGCAGGGACCCTAAACCCACCCCACTGCACCCCCCCAGCGAGGCAGGGACACCAATTAGTGCAATTAGTACAATTAGTGCCCGGAGCACGGTGCCCTCCGGGGCCGGGATGGGAGGGAAGGGAGGGATTGCCTCCTGTGAGTGATGCTGCCCAGCACCTCTGGGCACTTCAGCACCCTCCAGGTGAGCCCAGCACCACCTCTGAGCCCTGCCAGAGCCAGGAAAAGGGGAAACGGGGAGAAAGGGGAGCCAGGAACCCCAACAGTGCAGGCACTGAGCCCCCGGTAAATAAGGGAACAACTCCTCAGTGTCCTTTCCCTAACAGAGAAACGCTCCCATCAGAGCACCTTGTTCCCATTGAGCTCCAGCTGCTGGCACAGGGAGCGAGGCTCTCGGGGTTCATTGCCAGGAGTGGGGGTTTTCTCCAGGGAATTGTGTCCTGCAGCTGCCCTGGGCTCCAGG
Source organism: Emberiza elegans (assembly GCA_024865655.1). Classification (NCBI taxonomy): domain Eukaryota; kingdom Metazoa; phylum Chordata; class Aves; order Passeriformes; family Fringillidae; genus Emberiza; species Emberiza elegans. Next base: position 33,937,917 of record JALJVW010003518.1, read on the forward strand.
ATTATCCCACCTGTGCAAGGCACAAACCCCACAGCCCCTCCGGGAACCTGGCCAGGCCCTCACCTCCCAACAGGGAAGAGCTTCTCCACACCAATGCTCTGCCTCTGCAGCCATTCCCTGGGTTTTTCCCTTTTCCCCAATAACTGCTGGTGCGTGGGGGCTGTGAGAGGCACCAGACCCAGCAGGTTCTCCTCTCAGCCAGGATAAACTTGCTCGTAATGCCTTGTGAGAGCACCATGATTCATTTTTATGGCTCATGAGGTGGCTTCGTGATGAATATTGTGGTTCGTACACGAGGAGCCTGTTACCTGCAGTATTTGTACTCTTTAAATTCTTTAATACCTGCTGAGATCCCCGGCAGATGCCAGGGTGCACATGGGGGTGAAGATGATGTGCAGCAGGATCAGCTTTAAGTTCAGTCTGGCAACTCTGCTCTGCTGATGGAAATTACTTTAACACCAATTAGGGGATGCATGTTTTAATTCTGTTTCTTGTTTCCCTACACCACCCTGGAATTACACCAGCTTTCTGCTTAAAATAATTAATTCTGATGAGGTTTACTTTTTTTTATAAGGATTTGCCTGGTGAGGACTTCAAATGTGCTGGAGGCAAAAGCAACCTGACACAGGAGAACGGAACAGCTGAGGGTGTGAAGTCACCTGGGATGTAAAGGTAATTGAATAAAGCTCAGCGATTGGGGTTCTGTGGGCCTGAGCTGCCCTGGGGCCTCGCCCTGACCCTTCCCCAGGACCTGACACACCCTGACTCACAGCCTCAATAAAACCTCCAACACGTCTGCACCCAGGGAACACAGCCCTGGCTGTGTTGATGGGCACAGCCTCCCCAGAGAGCCATGTCACCCACTCCTGCTGCTGCCCACGGAGGGTTTCCAGTCAATCCCACCCAAACCGAGCCCCAGCTGGGGCAGGGACAGAACCCACTGGGATGGGTGGGGGTCTGGGGGAAGGAACCCTCCCGAGGAACCCAAAACTGTGCCACCCGTGGGTGAGGACCCTGCTGTGGCCCCTGGGGACAGAGGGGCACAGCAGGGACAAGGGGACACAGCAGGGACAAGGGGGGACACAGCAGGGACAAGGGGGGACAGCACAGCCCAGGGCTGGCAGCAGCCCCAGCCCATCGATCTGCCTGTTCCCCAGCAAAGCTGACTGCTACATCTGTTCTGTGAGAAAACATACATTCTTGCCTCCAGTACAATCACTGTAATTAAAAATTAACATGCATTAATTGTTGGAGCTGATGTAAACAGCTGATGTTCCACTTAGCCCCGTCTTCTGTACATATCATTAGGCAAAGCCAAATATTGTTAAGTAAACAGGCAACACTTACAAGAAGAAATAGGAAACTAATTCCAACTAAATAAATTGACAACACCGTGCAAGCCATATTAAAACAGTTGGGATAATTATTAGGCTGCTGGACGAACAGAGGGAAAATCATGGAAGACACATTTAATTGTTTGAATCTCATCTCACTAAACGTATTTAGGCAGAGGGTGAAACACAATTGAACTGGAATGCGGAGGCAGCTTTTCCCCAGAAGCGGGACGTGCAATGTGCTGGGGGAATAAAAATATAAGTTGGAGCAGGATGCGCAGGTAAAACAAATAACTTCTGAAACGCCGCGATTTCTGCCAACTGCTCCGGGAGCCGCGGCTCTCCAGAGCGGTCCCGGCTGGTTATGCAATGCAGAAGGTTTATTCTCGCTCAGCCACATGTGCGGCGGTGCCCGTGGGAGCCGCACGCAGGCACCGGAGAGGGGAGCGCGCTCCGAGGGTCCCCGCTCCTTTCCGTGGCTGGTATTTAAATGTCAGAGCGGAGCCGGCTCTCCAATCCGCGCACAGCGAGCAGCAGCCCCGAGCTGCATTGCCTGGGGGTGTCAGCTGTGGTACCCCCAGGCTGCTCCTGCTCTGGGTGCCGCGCTGCCAATCCCAGCCTCGGCCCAGCCTGGAGCCTAAAGGGCACTCCTGGGGAGGAGAACCCTGCAAACACGGCGGCAGCATCCTCCTGCACATCCCTGCCACCCCAGGGCTCTCTGTGCCCCACAAGGGCTGGACAGGCTCAGGGCCAGGGACACACCGCATCCCCGGCCTGCACGGGGACAGTGGCCAGGAGCAGCCACAAAGCACTCAGGAACAGCACACATCCTGCCATGGACACCCCATGTCCCTGCCATGGACACACCACGTCCCTGCCCTGCACGGGGACAGTGCCCAGGAGCAGCCATAAAGCACACAGGAACAGCACACATCCTGCCATGGACACCCCACATCCTTGTCCTGCATGGGGACAGTGCCCAGGAGCAGCCACAAAGCACTCAGGGCTCAGGAACAGAACACATCCTGCCATGGACACCCCACGTCCCTGCCATGGACACCCCACATCCCTGCCATGGACGGGGACAGTGCCCAGGAGCACACAGAACAAAGCCCACAGAACCCAGGAACAGCACACATCCTGCCATGGACACCCCACGTCCCTGCCAATGGACAGGGACAGTGCCCAGGAGCACACAGAACAAAGCACACAGAAGCCAGGAACAGCACACATCCTGCCAGGGACACTCCAAATCCAGTGGCTCCCACCATCCAGCTGAGCCAGGAGTGAGGGAATTTCAGCTTGGTCTGAAAAAAGCCAAAATTTGTTTGTTTACAGAAATCAGCTCTGAGTGGAAACACCATAGAGAGTTTTTCTTTTAGCAGAGGAGATAAATAGAGCCCAATGACTCCCACTGAGGAATCCTGCTCATCCTCTCCAGCACCACTCCACACCTCCCTGTCACAGGCTTTTCTCCGCCACATCCATGAATCCATCCCCAGCAATCCAACTTCTACCCCATCCCCAACTTACACATCCATGAGACCTGAGCGGTGTCACTTTGGGTAATTCCCATCCCACAGTCACCCTCCTGTTTGCTTTGGGGTTTTTGGTTTTCTTGCCAGGAGTTGTGTGAAATGTAAAAACCCAAGCCCAGCTCAGTTTGAAGGGCGAGCCCTGGGCCTCTCCTTCAGCTGCCCAACACCAGCAAATGCCATCAAATCCCAGCATTTCCCTCCTTCAGCTGCCCAACACCAGCAAATGCCATCAAATCCCAGCATTTCCCCTCCTTCAGCTGCCCCAACACCAGCAAAATGCCATCAAATCCCAGCATTTCCTCTCCCTGCTTGGGATGGAAAGGGCAGAGGGGATCAGAGAACATCCTGAGCTGGAAGGCGCCCACAAGGAGCATTGCCAAGAGGGCTGCATGGGGTTGGAAAGGAGGCTCCTTGCAGTGCCAGGAGCACAGAATCGTGGCCCAAAAGCCGCCCAGAGCAGCACAAGGCTCACAGCTGGGTGTTACCCACGTGCTCTCAGGGGCATTAAAGGAACCGCTGGAGAATCCCATGGGAGTTCAGGAACTGGCCACATGGAAAGCACACAGGGGAATCTCTCCTCAGGGACAGTGTCTGTGCCATTGGCTGGGACAGCCCCGAAAGCCTTTGGGCAAAACAAGGTGCTGCCTCTCCCAAAATCAACCCATCCCCACCAACAGCACTGAGTAAAGCTGGCTGCACTTTGTGTGAGCAGCAGAAATAAAATGCTGCCGACAGAGGATGCAGAAGTTCCAACCACATTTCAGTTTTGTTGGTCAGTTCACGTTTGACTCAGTGCTGATGAAACCTTTCAGTGCCTGTTGCAGACAGTGAGTTTTTAACCAAACCCCCCTGGTTTTCCACTTTTCCAGGCCCAGCACCCCTCACAGCTGAAGTTGCCTGCCCTGAAAGCCCTGGAAGGTTCACAGCACTGCTCAGCTGTTTCATAACAATATCAGGCTCATGATGAACCAAATGAGTTCTGATTTGTGCTATTTAATGTCCTAATGGCTTGACTAGTTAGGTAGATAATTACACAGTATGATTTATCCAACCCATTTATAAATATTTATAATAATGGATAGATTAACCTTTGGGATTTCTATCCTGCAGTCCCTCGGTGACGGGGATCTCTCCATGGCAGCAGCGATGGCAGAGCCTGGGAGGGAGCAGTGGGGATGGGGCCCTGGGGACACAGGGATGGGAACACAGGGACGTGGGGCCACAGGTTCATGGGGCTGTGGGTTCATGGGGACACAGGGATGGGAACACAGGGACGTGGGGCCACAGGTTCATGGGGCCATGGGGACACAGGGTTGGGGCTGTGGGTTCATGGGGACACAGGGATGGGAACACAGGTTCATGGGGCGATGGGGACATCAGGATGTGGATGGGATCAGGGCCATGGGGCCAGGATAGGGATAGGGCCCTGAGTTCATGGGGACACAGGGATGGGGATGGGGCCATGAGGACACAGGGATGGGATCATGAGGACAGGTTCACAGGGACACCAGGGTGGCAATGGGGTCGAGGCCAAGGGGACACTAGGATGGGACCATGAATTCATGGGGACACAGGGATGGGTTCATGGGGACAGGTTTGTGAGGACACCAGGGTGGGGATGGGGCCATGAGTGTATGGGGACACTGGGATGGGGCCATGGGGCCAGTGGCCAAGACCCCAGGCCAAGGGTCCCCACTGGCACCTCCTGCTCCCCTCCAGGAGCTCTGTGGCAGACAAGTGCACCCCCAATCCTATTTCATCAGGACAAGGACAGCCACGGGCCCAGCTCCTGCTTCTGGGCAGTGTGGGACCAGCTGTGCCATCAAAGCAGCTGTGCCAGCCCAAAGCAGCAGTGCCAGCCCCCCTGGCAGCTGGGCCGGTCCCTCCCCGCCCGGGCGCACGGGGGTGGCACAGGCGCAGGGCAGGCGCGCCCAGGCTGGCAGCTGGCGGGTGACACTGAGTCACAGGGCGCACAAGGGACACTTTGTGGCACTGCCACCGCTGCAGCGGGACAGGCCGCCAACGCGGGGCCCTGGGGACAAAGGGACAGTGTCTGCGGGGCTGCGCTCCCAGCCAGCCCAGCCCAGCCCAGCCTGGCTGCTGAGAGCAGGGAAATGTGCTAAAAACACGGGAGACGAACAAGGAGCCCAGCCCCATGGAGTGACCTGCCTGGATCGGGCCCCAGCCTGCTCCTGTCACACCTCCGAGCACAGAGCAAACCTGCAGAGCTCCAGTTCTGCACCCAACAGCCCCAAATGACTCCCTGCTCCTCAGCCATCGGCAGCGAAAGCCAAGGGAACACACAAGTCTTGGCACGCACAGGGGAAGGCTCTTCCAGACACCATTAAAGTGTTTTATACCCATTATTACCATGTCCTGCTCTTGGGAGTGGTACCACAATACTGGAAATGGTGATTTCCAATACTCTGCAGGGTCTCTCCTCACTCAGAAGGAGCATCACTGTGTTTAGATTATCAGGGCTCTGTTTATATAAAACTACATGGGGAAAAAAAGACAAAAGTAGTGATATGAAAATAATAAATAGCAGGAATACTCAGGTTTTATATTTCTGGGATTTCCCTAAAAGGCAAAAATCGCTTTCATTCTCTGAGACTGAGCTGCAGCACTTATCTTTTCTATTGACTGCTTAAACAGAAATTCATTGTGTAAGCCATTAAATAAACTTTTAAAAAAGTACAGCACTCAAAGCGAAATCTTTTAAGATTTTTTTATCAGAAAATTTTGACAGAATAAATGTGGGGCTTGAGAGCTCATCTTTTCACATGCAAGTCATCACACCTATTAAAAAAAAAATCCCAACAATTATTTGCAAAATGCATCTGTATTCGCAGAGCGGCAGTGAAATATGAAATAGGGAATTCCCCCGTCCCCCAGGAGGGCAATCCCAGCTTCATGTGGGATAATTCCTGTGTTTGAAATCAGGGCTCAGCCCCTCCAAGGGCTGCCCAGCCACATCACCCACCTCCATTGCTGGGGCTTGTGTGGAGCCAGAGCCGGGCAGGGAGGGGAACCCGGAAATGCTGAGGGGAAGGGGAGAGGACACAGAGTGCTTGGCACCTGTCAGGGAGTCCACGATGAAGCCTTGGGGTCTCTCCCGGGGGTCAGAGCACAGGGATTCACAGCACCACAGAGCAGCCCCATTACTGGGCACAGAGGGAGCAGCTGCCGACAGAGTTCCCCTCTTGCCAGGGTGGGGGTCCAGCAGCCCCTCCCCGGGGGGACAATGCTGGAGGTGACAGAGCCAGCAGTGCCCTGAGGAGGCTCTGGGTGTGTGAAACCCATTGTGGCAGGGCCTGTTCTGGGGTTTCCCAAAGTCCGGCTGGACAGGGGAGCCCAGGGCCGTGCCCAGGGCCGTGCCCCTGGCAGGGGCTCCCCAGGAGACACCCAGGGCTGGCACTCAGCACCAGCACAGTCTGTTCCAGCCTCGGTCAGACACACACAGCTTCAAACACTCCAGTTTAGCTAGGCCTGACCTTGGTCTAGCTCCCACCCAAGCAGAAATCCTCCTCTGGAGAGTCACAGAACACCCTGAGCTGGACAGGACCCACAGTGTCACTGATCCAACCCCTGAACCCGCACAGACGCCCCAAATTCCCACCCTGGGACAGTGTCCAAACCCTCCTGGAGCTCTGGCAGCCTTGGGGCTGTGCCCATGCCCTGGGGAGCCTGGCCAGTGCCCACCTCCTTAAAACCCAAACCCTCGAGAGTTCATAAGTTCATAACTCCTCTAGAATTAAATTGCCTGGCGATTGACAGAGTTAATAACCAGCAACCCCAACACCCTAAGAAACGAGGACAGCTTCCTCAGGGAACGGGTCCAGGGCGGTGCCGAGGGGGATCAGCCAAAGGAGGAGGAGGAGCGGCACCAAAACCTTCTTATCCCAATCCCCAGCTCCCCTGCCGGGTCCAGTGTCACAGACATCTTTTATGGAAAATCCTTCCCTTAGGGTTTTTCCTCCTGAGAAGCTGGGAGGCCTCAGGAACAAAATGCAAACAATGGTTATCTGCTGCTGTGGGATGCAACAGGTGCATCTGGGATTGGGCTCATGGGGTTGTTTCTAATTAATAGCCAATCACAAGGAGCTGGCTCAGACAGAGAGCCGAGCCACAAACCTTTGTTATCATTCTTTGCAATTCTATTCTTAGCCAGCCTTGTGATGAAATTCTTTCTTCTATTCTTTTAGTATAGTTTTAATGCAATATATATAATTAAATAATCAATCAGCCTTCTGAAACGTGGAGTCAGATCCTCATCCCTTCCCTCACCCTGGTGCCCCTGTGAGCACGGTCACACCTGCCCTCTGGCACTGGGAGCCATTCCCTGGCTCCTGTCCCCAGTCCCTCCCTGCAGAGCCCGCCATCCCTCACTGCTGTCCCTGGGCTCGGTCTCATCCCTGCCCACAGAGCAACAAAACCCAGCTCAAGGGGAGCCCGTGGCACTGCCCAGCCCCTGCCTCTTCCCGCGGGGACATCCCAGTGTCCCCACCACTATGGGATTGTCCCCATGTGTCACTGGGCACATCCCAATATTAATCATGTCCCACCTTGGCTCTCCTTGCCCTGGCCACTCCCAGGGCTGAGGGACACCTCTGGCCTCTCAGAGTAAATAAATCCTCGCCACTGTAATATCCTCAATGTGACCAAATTCCCCACGAAAGCTGCAAATGAAACACACCACTCCCAGGACAAATAATTGCCTTTGTTTTCATCATTTTGTCTGTGCATCGCAGGAGGCTGGAGAACAGTGTGAGTTTTCCTGATCTATAATCAGACAGTTCATAAAAATCCTAATGGAAATGAAGATTTTGCTATTTGGAGTGGTCAAATTTCCATTTTCAAACACATCACATTTTAAAACCCAGGTTGGCATTTTGGTTTGCTGAGAGTTTTAGGATAATAGCAAATTACACAGAAAATCTACCAATTCTTTGTCAAGTGAACTATGCAAAAAGGAACCATTAGTTCATAGTTCACCTGTGAGATGGGAAGACATCCTGAATAATAATTTTGCCAGACTACCAAGGGCATTTATTCACAAATAACGCTCCCATCCACAGAACTCAGACTGCCCCGCTGCCTGTGGAACCTCTGTGCTCACTTTCCACAGAGGGCAGGATTAAATAGATTTGTTTTCCTCGCTGGGAGGAAACCCAACCATCCTGTGCGAGGTTGGCTCAGACCAAACACCACCCAGGATGGGATGGGGACCTGAGAGCCCTCAGGGCAGCAGAGAGCCCATCCTGCCCAGGCAATGGGAGCTCCTGCCATCCTCCATGCTGCTGATCCAGCAGCAGGGCTGTGGGACAGAGCCTGTGCTCCCTGCCTGCTCTGGATATTCCATGATCCCATAGCCAGGCTGATCACAGGTGTCAGAATGGGATGGGCACCCGAGAGCCCATCCTGCCCAGGGAATGGGAGTTTTTGCCATCCTCCCTGCTAACCAACACCAGGGCTGGGGAAGGGCTGTGGGACAGAGCCTGTGCTCCCTGCCTGCTCTGGATATTCCATGATCCCATAGCCAGGCCGATCACAGGTGTCAGAACGCAGCTCTCACTCAGACTGCCTCCCTCACCCACCTCCCCGCTCTGCTCTTCCTCCTGCTGAGGCTGAAAGCCACCCACCCACCCACCCAGCTGAGGCACCGCCAGCCAACAGAAAGGGTTTTATTCTGGGCAAAATTAAAAACGCTGCAGCGCTGAGGAGGCTCCCAAGGCAGAGCTCTGGGTCCTGTTATTTAGGAAATGAAAACCCCACCCAGAGCAGGCTCAGAAGGGGAGCGCTGGAAGCCTGGTGAGGGAATTAATCCACTTTTCCTCCCGCCCACAACAGTGCCCGAGGCACAGCCCAAGCACAGAAGTGTCTGTGCCTCGGCTTTGAAGGCAGCAAAGGGAGCCCCAGGGGGATGTGCTGCCTTCCTTACAGCCCTGGGACAGACTCGGCTGAAAATACACGTACTGGGGCTTTGGGGAGCCACAGGGAGCCGAGGTGTTTGTGACAAAACCCTGTTCCTGAGGGGCAGGGCTGGGGGTGAGCTCCGACTCACTCTCCTGGAGTTCCGTGTGGAACAGGGGAGCACTTTCGGTGCTGTCTGAGGATGAATCTGCACATTTCTCCATTTGCTTGCCTGTAACTGTGAGGAAAACACTGAATGCCCAGGGACAGCCCCCCTGGCTGGGTGTCCCTGGACCGGGGGATGCTGAGCCCTGCAGAGCAGGTTCCCTGGAAACTCCTCCAGGACCTCAGAGCCCCACCGCCAGCACTGCCCGTGTCCCCAGGGCACCCCACGGGGCTGTGGCAGCCCTGCAGGGATGGGATCGGCATCTCTGCCTTGTCACAGGGACCCCGAGACAAGTTAGGAATTCTCTTTTCCCAGCCCAGCGCTCAGAGAAGGAGTCAGAGCTCTCCAGTTTGTCGCAGACATCTTTTTCACTAACAAGCCTTTCTTTAGGATTTTCCCTTCTGAGAAGCTGACGCCTCAGAAAAAGCATGCAAACAATGGTTATCTGCTGCTGTGGAATGCAACAGGTGGATTGTTGATTAGGCCATCTTGAATGTTTATAATTAATGGCCAAACAAGACAGAGCTATCTTGGACACAGTCCAAGAGACCGCCTTCTGTTATTCATTCTTTCGTTTCTGTTCTTAGCTTAGCTAGCTTCTGAGGAAACCTTTCCTTCTATTTCTTTTTAGTATAGTTATAATGTAATAATATACATATATATATATATGACAAAATAAATCAAGCCTTCTGATCATGGAGTCAACATTCTCGTCCTTGCCTCATCCAAGAGCCCTTGTGACCGCTGTCACACAGTTCTCAGTCTCAAGGTTGTTCATTGTTCCTTATCTATAAAATTCTCTCTCCTGCCCAGCCCAGGTCAGCTCAGCAGGACAGACAGAGGCACTCTGCCTGCCCCAGGGCGATGTTATCTTTTTATACTAAAAACTACCTGTGCAATATTTACAGTTACTGCCCAATGCCCATCACCTGTGTTAGACAGTGAGCTTCTACTCTAAACCAATCCCAAAGTGCCACCATCACAGCAGGAGATGGAGGCCAAGAAGGAGAAAGAAGGAGAAAGGCTGGGCACAGCCAGCTCCCTCCATCTTGCCTCCTGGCCCCCATACCAAAACCCCTAAAATCTACATTTCCACCCCATGATAACTTCACTATTATTCTACCTAAGATGTTGTGGCTTGCAGATCTTCCTACAAGGTTGGTAATTTGCTCCACGGGCCATAATCAAACCCACACAGGTGTTTCAGGCTCTGTGCCAGGGTCTGTGAGCCCCTGGCAGGGTCCTGGCAGTGCAGGCCAGCCAGAGGGATGTGCTGGGTCCTGACAGATGGGGACTCCGGCCTTCCCCAGGCAGCCCATTCAGGGAAGGGATTTTCCTGAATTTCCAGCCTAAACCTCCCCTGTCCCTTGGGAGAGGGGAATGGGAGCTCACCCCCGGAGAGCCCCCCTCACTCACTGCACTGCAGCCCTCAGAAATGCAAGGCACAGAACGCAAACCAGTGTGTGACTGCACAAACCAGAGGGAAATTGTCAATCAGCTCTTCATTCCTGCCCCCTCCCCTTAGGCTGCACTGCTCAGAATGTTCCTTAACAGCAAACCCAGCCTCTGAGGCTGCCAGCTCTCAGTCTGTGCTGCAGGCGAGGCTCCAAACACCAACTCTGGCCACCAAACCTGGGGACGTGTTCTACCAGGGGCACAGATTACAGATAAATCACAGATTAATGAGATAACCTTCCCTCTGCAGTCCAAACCCCCATGAGAAAAGCCCAACCCAGACCAGGCCATCAGTTTAAAATCTCACAGCACCCTGAAAAAGCAGCATCAGGGGCAGTCTGAGCTGCTCCTTAGCTTCACAGCACCATCCAGGAGTCCCAGCCACCAGCAGGCTCAGGGACCTCAGCCTAGAACACAACCCCAGGGCCCCAAAAAGCAGCCAATAACCCAGCCATGGGAGCACCCAGAAACTGTCCCGTACAAAGGGAGCACCAGCTCAGTCTGGGGCTTGCACAGAGCGGGGAAAACAGAACAGGTGACGTTGTGCAAATCTCATTTTGCCACTGCAAGGGTTCCAAACCATCTCAGCCTGCAGCAAAGCAGGGCCAGAGTGTCCCAGCCCTGTCCCCGGAGCAGAGCTTCAGCACCCAGCAGTGACAGTTCCTACAAGGTGGGACCTGAGACCCTGCCCAGGGCAGCACAGCCCTGACCCTGCTCCCCCAGGGGCCCTGGCTGCTGCAGAGATCCTGGAACCAGACCAAAAGTGACTCTGCTTTCTTTCACCAGAGCCAAGCAGAACACGGGCTCCCAAAACCACATCTCTACACAAAAACCAGCTTTCAAACGGACAAACCATTGCTTCCAAAAACAGCCCACAAATGATTAAAAACATTCCATAAAAAAAACCACAAGCTTACCTGGATCCTCCTGTCCCCAGGGCTGCTCCTAAACCACTGAACTTTGCTACTGCTCCTAAACCACTCTGCTACTGATAAAGGGGATTTATTGTGGGGTCCCCCCTGCCCACAGGCACCTCCTGCTCCTCCTCCTCCCAGGTGGCCCCGCTCAGGTGGGCAGGGGGTGGCACTGCCCCACCTGTGGGCAGCCCTGGGCTCAGCTGGGGCGCAGCAGCTGCCCCCTGACGGGGCTGCCTGCAAACAGGCACGGCCCTGTAAAAGCCCTTAAAAGCCTCCCAAACTGTGACCCACGCCAGGAGCCCCAGAGAAATCAATACAGCTTAATGCTTCGTTGCTGAGCAGTGGATTGCAGCAAAAAAATAAAATTAAAAATCCAATTTTGCACCTCCTAAAGTTCTCAAACAAACACGATTCTGTACAATTTAAATAAATGTTTGAAATTCTGGTCTTTGGTGTTTTAGCTTTCTTTCTTTCTTTTTTTTTCTTCACAATGGTCAATCCCTAGGAAGTGTAGGGTTTGAAATAATCCTTTTCCCTGGATGGTTTAGGGTTTAACTGGTGCCATTCCATGGAAAAGCTGGGTTTGGGGTTTAAGGGGTGCCATTCCCAGGGAAAAGCTTGGTTTAACTGGTGCCATTGCCATGGAAAAGCTGAGTTTAGGGTTTAACTGATTCCATTCCCATGGGCAGGTCAGGTTTAGGTGCCATTCCTAGGGGAAAGCTGAGTTCAGGGTTTAACTGGTGCTATTCCCACGGAAAAGCTGGGTTTGGTGTTTAACTGGTGCCATTGCCATGGAAAAGCTGGGTTTGGGTTTAACTGGTGCCATTGCCATGGAAAAGCTGGGTTTGGGGTTTAACTGGTGCCATTCCCATGGAAAAGCTGGGTTCAGGGTTTAACTGGTGCCATTGCCATGGAAAAGCTGGGTTTGGGATTTAACTGGTGCCGTTCCAGTGGGCAGGCTGAGTTCAGGGTTTAACTGGTGCTATTGCCACCCTTTATAGGGACAGGATCCTGGTGAGGAATGGGAATCCCTCAGCCCTGAGCAGCAGTGCCTGGGTTTCCCCTCTCCCCGCTGAAGAGGATTTAAAGCTGGGTTTTTATTTCAGCGCAGAGCCCAGGTTTGGCTCAGGAGAGGGATGAGCAGTCGCTCATTTCAGGCTTTAGTTCGAGCCCTTTAATCCCCCAAATCAGCGAGCGCCGTTATCCCCGCAGCCTCTGCCTCGCTCATCCCCACCTGGCCCCAGGTGAGCCCTGCCAGACCAAGGGGCTCGCCCAGCAAAGCTCGGCTTAGTGGGGCTTTCCTGCCCAAATCCCGCCCTGTGCCCCCGCCAAACAGCGGCCGGGCGCAATAAATAACGGGGCATCATTAAAATTCCGCCCCGGCGTTGGGAGCGGCGTGATAAACTGTTTGTGAATCGGTAATTCTATTTATTAAAAGCAGGGGCATTAATTCTGACACGTTGAATTATAACGCAGACAAACAGATCTTGTGTTTTAATTAAATGCTTCTGTTTGATGAGGTGGTTTTATATTAAGATTTAACACCAGATTCTGCTGTTCCTGCCTTGGGTGCTGGGGCAGGGTTCCCGCAGGAGCGGGAGCATTCCCGTCCCTGGGAATTTGGGAGCATTCCTGTCCCTGGGAATTTGGGAGCATTCCTGTCCCTGGGAATTTGGGAGCGTTCCCACCCCTGGGAATTTGGGAGCATTCCCATCCCTGGGAATTGTGGAGCGTTCCCATCCCTGGGAATTTGGGAGCGTTCCCGTCCCTGGGAATTTGGGAGCATTCCCACCTCTGGGAATTTGGGAGCATTCCCACCCCTGGGAATTTGGGAGCATTCCCATCCCTGGGAATTTGGGAGCATTCCCATCCCTGGGAATTGTGGAGCATTCCCATCCCTGGGAATTTGGGAGCATTCCCGTCCCTGGGAATTTGGGAGCGTTCCCACCTCTGGGAATTTGGGAGCGTTCCCATCCCTGGGAATTTGGGAGCATTCCCATCCCTGGGAATTTGGGAGCATTCCCATCCCTGGGAATCTGGGAGCGTTCCCATCCCTGGGAATTTGGGATCGTTCCCACCCCTGGGAATTTGGGAGCGTTCCCACCTCTGGGAATTTGGGAGCGTTCCCACCCCTGGGAATTTGGGAGCATTCCCATCCCTGGGAATTTGGGAGCGTTCCCATCCCTGGGAATTTGGGATCGTTCCCACCCCTGGGAATCTGGGAGCGTTCCCATCCCTGGGAATTGTGGAGCATTCCCATCCCTGGGAATTTGGGAGCATTCCCATCCCTGGGAATTTGGGAGCATTCCCATCCCTGGGAATTGTGGAACATTCCCACCCTTGGGAATTTGGGAGCTCTGGCAGAGCCCCCCTAGACAGGCGCCACTCCAGGGCACACAAGGAGGCTCCGGCCTCCCTTTTCCAGCACCTTCTCCTGCTTTTCCTCCTTTTCCCAGGCTTCCAGGATGTTTCCAGGTTCCTACCACATCTCTTATTTCCTTCTGCACAAACAGAGATGAATATTTAAAAAAAAAAAAACAAAAAAACCCGACAAAAAATAACTGTACTGCTTTGAGGTTTCTTTCACATTAAGCTACATTTAATATTCATTTCACTTTTTTTTCCTATTAATTAAAAGTAAACCGTGTATTGTATGGTACATTATCCCTCTAACAGCCCCATGTGGAGATCATGAAGTGGAAGACTAATGGTGTAGACTTTAGCATTTAGTTTTAACCAGGATAATTTACATATCTGTGAGAAGAGTCCGAGGCATGTGTAAATAAGCAGAACTCGGAGATATCAGCCCCGTGCTCTGCTCTGGACTGAGAGCCACGGGCTGTGCATTTATTCCATCACTCAGCTAATTTAATGAGACTTTATCCAGCATCCATTTCTGCAGAAGACACAAAACTTATTATTAAGGAGAGGCATGTGGCAGTAAGAAAAATGTGTTTGTTTGCTTTTTTATTCTATTACCCCCAAGTAGCAAAGGTGATCCCATTCACTGTTCATTAAAGTTTACCTTTATAATTTATCAAAGGAGCCCGATATCAAGAGCTTTATGCTGAGATTTCAAAATTCGAGACTGATTAAAATTTAATGGAAAAGGCCAACGTTTTGGGGTGGGTTGGCAAGAAAAATCGCTTCCCAACCTGAGAGGAGAGATTTCATTAATGCACACCTCTATTAGAAGGCACCATAAAAGACATTAGAGGCATGAAAATGGCATTTTCACTTCAAAAATCTCTCTGGCTTTTTTAGCATAAGTTTCAAGGGAAAGAAAGTTGTGTTGGAATTCCGGGAGAGCAGCACTGGCTGGGCTGGGCCTTTTGCAGTGCCCTCAGTGATCCTGGGGGTCTTTTCCCCCCTTGAGGATTTTGGGATTTTGGGATTTAGGCGTCCCAGCCATCCCTGGCAGACAATGGACACAGCCAGTTCCTCTGAAGTTCACATCAAGAAAAGCAGGAATTACCAAGAATAAATGTTTAACATCTGTGTGTGATGGCTGGTCAAAATGACAGCCAAATTCGCAGTTTTGGCAAACTGAACAATAAGGTGCAATGTGGGGGAAAAAATCAAATATGAAATCTATTTCAAAGCCAGACAAAGAAGGATTTTCACCATGAGAAAATGATGTTTTCCTTCCCAATTTGCCTATTGGTGCAATCTCAAAAATCTTACAAACGGGGAAGAAGAATTTCCGCAAAGAAGAATTTCCACGATGAAGAATTTCCACTAAAGTGATATAATTGAAGTTGTTTCTCTTTTGAGTTTGCTCCATGTGTTGAGAGATCCAGCACAGACATCACTCCCTGACTTCTGGATTTCGGCAAATTTCCCCAGAGCTCTGAGCACATTTCTGGGTCTGGCTGTCCCTGAGCAAGAGGGGAGGCAGCAGAGGCTCCAGGGCTGTGATTAGTGCCAGGAATGTCATTAGAATAACACAAATATGGTCTGGTTATGGCTCCAATTAAAGGTTTCCTCAGTGAGAAATAATTAAGGGTTGCAGGATCTGGTCTGTGCCCAAACTAAATCCTGGGCTCTCTGTGCTGAGGTGAGCAAGGACACCCCAGATCCCTAAAATCAGCCCTCAGATACAATTTTCCACAGGTTGTATAAAAACAGGGTTTTAAACTGCCAGAGGGAATTCCAAAAAATTCAAAAAAATTGTGTGTCTCACTTATTG
The DNA here is from genome assembly GCA_024865655.1 of Emberiza elegans. Classification (NCBI taxonomy): domain Eukaryota; kingdom Metazoa; phylum Chordata; class Aves; order Passeriformes; family Fringillidae; genus Emberiza; species Emberiza elegans. Next base: position 33,953,429 of record JALJVW010003518.1, read on the forward strand.
CAGGGACACTGGGCTGGTTTGCAGCTTTGAGCAGTAAATCCCTGGCAAACCGAGAGCTGATGCTCCCAATAAACAAATTGAAAATAAAAAAGAATTAGACTGGTGAGTTAATTTTGAGGGGGGGGAAAAGGGGGTATTTAGAGGGAAAGGATAAAAAATAAGTAACTAAAATGAGAATTAGTGAGTAGTTTTGACTAGCAGTGGCTGGAATCAGAAGGACAGTGTAAGCCTGTGTCTGAGTGAGGACTGGGACTGGTTCCTGCTCATTTTTCCTGGGGTTTTGCAGGATCTGCAGGGTGCTGGGGCACTGGGCTGTTCCCTGGGCACTCAGTGTGTGGGCACACCCCTGCCAGGGCAGATTTTGGGGCAGATTTTGAGGCAGATGTGCCTCAGTTTATGGACACACCCCTGCCAGAGCAGATTTTGGGGCATATTTTGGGGCAGATGTGCCTCAGTTTATGGACACACTCCTGCCAGTGCAGATTTTGGGGCAGATTTTGGGGCAGATGTGTCTCAGTTTATGGACACACCCCTGCCAGTGCAGATTTTGGGGCAGATCCTTGCCAGATGTGCCTCAGTTTATGGACACACCCCTGCCAGAGCGGATTTTGGGGCAGCTCCTTGCCAGATGTGCCTCAGTTTATGGACACACCCCTGCCAGTGCAGATTTTGGGGCAGATTTTGGGGCAGATGTGCCTCAGTTTATGGACACACCCCTGCCAGTGCAGATTTTGGGGCAGATCCTTGCCAGATGTGCCTCAGTTTATGGACACACTCCTGCCAGGGCTGATTTTGGATATTCCTTTGCAGATGTGCCTCAGTTTATGGACACACCCCTGCCAGAGCGGATTTTGGGGCAGCTCCTTGCCAGATGTGCCCAGATGAGCGGCGCTGCCCCTCCCTGCTCCCCAGGGCACCGCTGGCTGTGCTCAGCGTGGGCAGAACTCGCTGCCAGCTCCACTGAGCTGGATTACAGACCATGACCAGCGAGCCCTCACATGACAAAGCCTTTGTGTAATTAATATGCAGGGAAAAATGCTCCCTGGACGGCTGCTAAAGCGATTTAAATCATGCACATAAAAAATGTAATCACAAATTTAGCATGGTGGACATTGTAGTCACACTGTGCTTGATTGCATAGAAGGTTCCAAGTGTGTTTTAAATGTCCTTTAAGATTGAGATTAGGACTTGTACTTACAAGATGCATATTAATCTAAAACTCAACATTTTTCAGTGTGGGATCACAGTAGGAGAACATTATGGGCAATAGAGGTTCATTCTAATCCCAGTAGGTAATTACACTTTGAAATAATATTCTTTAATTAAATCTTGTTTGCAGTTGATTGATTTAAACACTAAATCTAAAAACCTAAATTTGAGTTTTTATCAATTTTTGATGCTTATTGCACAGAACTTGGGCTTTAATTGATGTTTCTGAAGTTTCTAAAGCTCTTGTCCACCGTATCCTGGATGAATTTATTGTAATTACCAGCCCCATTCCTGGGCACTGCAGACGGCTCTCCCTGGATAATTTTAAGTCCTTTAAAGCAGAAAATGCTCGTTTGGGTGTCAGAGCTCCTCCTGATCGCACAGAGGCCCTGCTGCAGCACAGGAGGCGCTTCCCCAGCTCTGGGGAGGGAGGGGACTCTGCTGTCCCAACATCCATCCCTGGCTGGGCTGCAGAGTGGCACCGGCAGGACAGGGCTGGTGGCACCACGGGGACAAGGGGGACACTTTAGGGACAATGCCACAGAATTAGGGGCTGGCCTGCGCTGGAGAGGACATTGAAGATCGTCCCACTCCTTCCACTGTCCCAGGGTGCTCCAAGCCCTTCCCAGGCTGGGGACAGGAGTGTGTCCATCAACTGAGGCACATCTGCAAAGGAACACCCAAAATCTGCCCTGGCAGGGGTGTGTCCATAAACTGAGGCATCTGCATCTGCCCCAAAATCTGCTCTGGCAGGGGTGTGTCCATAAACTGAGGCACATCTGCCCCAAAATCTGCCCCAAAATCTGCCCTGGCAGGGGTGTGTCCATAAACTGAGGCACATCTGCAAAGAACTGCCCCAAACTCTGCTCTGGCAGGAGTGTGTCCATAAAGTGGGGACAGTCCGGGACAGTGGCCGGTGTCCTGCTTGTGGCAGGGGTGGGACGAGAAGGGCTTTCAGATCCTTTGGCAGGGAGGTTCTAGAAAACTGAGATTCATTTGCAAAGGCCCTGTCCTCCCAAAAGCTTGCCCTGGCAGAGCAGAGTATCCATAAACTTTGGGCACATCTGCAAAGATCTGCCCCAATCTCTGCCCTGTGCAGGAGGAGTGTGTCCATAGGGTGGGGACAGTACAAAGTGCTGGGGAATAAAGTGGGAGTGTCCTCACACCTGGGGACACGCTTGGGCCACGGCAGGGATCCAGCAATGATCTGGGGAAGGGACATGGGAAAAGCTCCCCCTTGGCCACCGCTGTGAGGTCCCAATTCCATCTGGGAACGTTCCAGCCTGGGAGCCTCCAGCTGGGCTGGGGCTGCTGCATGCCTGGGCTGGGACAGGGACAGGGACAGGGACAGCCCTTTGGGACAGGAGGGTCAGCCCCACACCTGGGCTGGGACAGGGACAGCCCCGTGCAGGGAGGGACAGGAAGGGTCAGGATCCACACCTGGGCTGGGACAGGGACAGGGAGTGCTGGGAGGGACAGGAATAAAGGATCCACACCTGGGCTGGGACAGGGACTGGGGACAGCAGGCCTGGGACAGGAAGGGTCAGGATCCACACCTGGGCTGGGACAGGGACAGGGACAGCAGGGAGGGACAGGAAGGGTCAGGATCCACACCTGGGCTGGGACAGGGACAGGGACAGCAGGGAGGGACAGGAAGGGTCAGGACCCACACCTGGGCTGGGACAGGGACAGAGACAGCAGGGAGGGACAGGAAGGGTGGGACAGGGGCAGGGACAGGGACAGGGACAGCAGGGAGGGACAGGAAGGGTCAGGATCCACACCTGGGCTGGGACAGGGACAGGGACAGCAGGGAGGGACAGGAAAGGTCAGGATCCATCCCTTCCCACCAGGGCTCACGGGGCCATTTGGGCTCTGGCAGGAGGGGGACGGGGCCCCAGCAGAGAATGACCCTGGCATGGGGGACCCTGGCACAAAGGGACCCCAAAACAGAGGGACTGGCACAGAGGGACCCCAGGACAAAGGGAACCCTGGAGCAGAGGAACCCTGACACAGAGGGACCCCAGAACAGAGACCCTGGCACAGAGGGACCCCAGAACAGAGGGACCCTGGCACAAAGGGACCCAAAACCAGAGAGATCCCAACACAGAGAGACCCCAGAACAGAGGGACAGTGGCACAGAGGGGACCCTGGCACAGAGGGGACCCTTAGACAAAGGGACCCTGGCACAAGGGACACTGGCACAGGGGGACCCCAAAACTGAGAGAACCCAGCACAGAGAGACCCTGGCACAGAGGGACCCCAGAACAGAGGTAATCCTCAACAAAGGGACCCCAGAACAAAGGGGCCCTGGCACAGGGGAACCCTAAAACAGAGGGTCCCCAGCACAGAGGGACCCCAGAGCACAGAGGGACCCTGTCACAAAGGGACCCTGGCACACCCTGGGAGCAGGGAAGGCAGTGCCACTGTGCAGGGACATGGGACAGGCTCCAGGAGGGTGCCGAGCTCCGCGCTGCCGCACAGAGCAAATGGCACCCATGAAAGTTTAACTGCTCCTCCACAGGCCTGACCTTTTCCAGCGTGAGAAATTCCACATCCAGGCTTGGGGAGTGAGTCAGTGGTGCTGAGGAGCGAACTTTAAACACCCCCACGTCGCCGTGCTCTGCAGGCAGCCCCAGCCGGGCTGCAGTTAGAGGGCACAGTCCCCAGCTACGGCAGGGAAGGGACAGGTTGGGTATCAGGAAGAAATTTTTCACTGAAGGAATAACAAAGTGCTGGGATGCTCTTCCCAGGGAGGTGGTGGGGTCACCATCTCTGGATGTGTTAAAAGAAGCCTGGACACGGCACTTGGTGCTAGAGTTGAGGTGTTAGGGCACAGGTTGAGGTCTCTTCCAACCTCATTATTCTGGGATTTTGGGATTCTGGGATTCTATGATCGTGTGGTCCTGTGATCCTGTGATCCTGTGATCCTGTGATCCTGTGATTCTGTGATCCATTTGTGTGACTGTGTGATTTGGTGAGCCCCGTGTTCTGCACAGCTCACACAGCTGCCCTAAGCCAGCACCGCCCTGCGCTCACCTCCACCCTGCAATTCATTCCATTTGGTATTTTTCAGGCTCCCAAAGCTGTGAATGTTTCTTTCAGCCATCCTGCTCCAGCCTGCACGTTAGAGGGCACCGTCCCCAGCTACGGCAGGGAAGGGACAGGTTGGGTATCAGGAAGAAATTTTTCACTGAAGGAATAACAAAGTGCTGGGATGCTCTTCCCAGGGAGGTGGTGGGGTCACCATCTCTGGGTGGGTTTAAAAGAAGCCTGGACACAGCACTTGGTGTTGTAGTTGAGGTGTTGGGGCACAGGTTGGACTCGATGGTCCCAGAGGTCTCCTCCAACCTCATTATTCTGGGATTCTGTGAGTTTGGGAGTTCTGCCCCTGCTCCAGGAGAACACCACGGACGTGTGGCGCAGGAAATGAAATCCATGACGCTGAATCCCTAATAACAGAAACTCCACGTCCTGCCACAGCCACATTTGTCACATCTGAGCAAAAACAAACGGGCTGCTGGAATGTTTTATTAAGATGACTTCGGCGTGGTGAGAAATGATGAAGTCACTCTAAGAGCAAAGTAAGAGCACGGGACCTCATTCATTGTAACACTAATATTAATCACACAAATAATATAAGTGTCTTACAGTAATCCACATTCCCTTAAAATATACATTATATATCCTGGGGGCAAACAGCAGCACGAGGAACTTGGAATAAATCCCTCCAGCCATAGTGGCCAGCAGAAAGCCATTTATATTCTGACAGATTAATGTATATTTTGTTATGCGTAACAAATGAAAATATTTACAGCGCTATCAGAGAGAGCTCAAGAAAAATTAACTCGCGCTAATCAATACGTTTCAAGCATGAATTCAAATTCTTTCCAAACCCTACAATGTCCTCCAAACACTGGCACCAAATAAACAGGGGTGTTTCTATCAGTTTAACTGATATTATTGTTGTATTTAATCCTAAAATTTTAACCTACATTAAGTGCACTGACCATGGGCAAGCACTGACCAAAGGCCAGAAATGGGGAAATCAGCTGAGGTCTGGAGCTGACCAGTTTGGAACTGACCTACCTGCAGGTCAGCGGGCAGTTAATCAGCAAGAGTCATCGCTATTAGGAAATTTTTCAGAAAATGGAATTACAGTTAAAAAATGGAGCAAAGGAGGCTCAGGGGGACCTGAGCAATCTGAAAAATTCCTGACAGGAGGGGATGGCCAGGGGTTGGGAACAGGGACAGGGACAGGAGAGGGACAGAGGGACAGGGAACAGGAGAGGGAACAGGGACAGGGAACAGGGACAGGGAACAGGGACAGGGAACAGGGACAGGGAACAGGGACAGGGAACAGGGACAGGGAACAGGGGGAACAGGGAGGGACAGGGAACAGGGACAGGGAACAGGAGAGGGAACAGGGACAGGGAACAGGGACAGGGAACAGGGACAAGGAACAGGGAATAGGGATAGGGACAGGGAACAGGGACAGGGAACAGGGACAGGGGCAGGGAACAGGGACAGGGAACAGGGACAGGGAACAGGGACAGGGAACAGGGAACAGGAGAGGGACAGGGAACAGGAGAGGGAAGAGGGACAGGGAACAGGAGAGGGAACAGGGAATGGGGAATAGGGAACAGGGGACAGGGAGAGGGAACAGGGGAGGGAACAGGGACAGGAGACGGAACAGGGACAGGGAACACAGAACAGGAGAGGGAACAGGGAACAGGGACTGGCAACAGGCAACAGGGACTGGGAACAGGCACTGGGAACAGAGAACAGGGAACAGGAGAGGGGACAAGGAACAGGGACAGGACAGGGAACAGGGACAGGGACAGGGAGCAGCCCCAGCCAGGGCAGGTCGGGGTGGACAGCAGAGAGCGGCTCCAGCTCCATCCCTGGAGCTCTCTGACACCTCCAGGCAGCCCCGGGCTGCGGCTTTGGCACCGTCTGTCCAGGCAGTCCCTCCCTCGGAGCCCTGCCACACTCCCCTCCTGTATCTCGGGCAGGAGAGAGCATTATCACTTCCAACACCACTAAAAATTGACTTTCCTTCTCCTTAACCTATTCATCCCCATCTCCTCCTCCCATTATTCCCAGGCAATTTTGTAAGATGACTATTATGCAAATGCTACAATAAAAATCTTATTTTCTGCTCCCTTTTCAGAGCCCTGCTCTGTTTACCTCCATTCTCTCTCCCTGATGGAGTTCTCGACAAAAAGGAGAGAATAAATGTGTCCATTATTGACCCAAGTCTGAGGAAACTCAGCGGGAGGTCACCAACTGCAAAACAATTTACAAATCCCTTCCACCCAACCTCCCAGAGCTCCAGAATTCCAGGCTCACTTTTCTTCCTCAGCAAGTTCTGCCATTCCCACCGTGATTCCCACTCTGGGTTTTCTCACTGTCCTCTGCCCCTGAGCTCTCCTGGGCCTTGCCCAAACCCCAAGGCCCCTGTGCCTTTGATTTGGCCCTTGGAAAAAACAATTACCAACCTTTATATGAAGAATTACAAACCACAACAGTTTAAGTAGAATGATAGTGAATTTATCACTAAAAAATAGATTTTTTGCGTTTTTAGATTGGGGGTTCAGGGAGCAAGATGGAGGGACCTGGGTATGTCCAGCCTTTCTCCTCCTTCTCCTTGGCCTCCATCTCCTGCTGTGATGGTGGCACTTTGGGATAGGTTTAGAGCAGAAGCTCACTGTCTAACACAGGTGATGGGCATTGGGCAGTAACTGTAAATATTGTACCTGTAGTTTTTAGTATAAAAAGATAACACCGCCCTGGGGCAGGCAGAGTGCCTCTGTCTGTCCTGCTGAGCTGACCTGGGCTGGGCAGGAGAGAGAATTTTATAGATAAGGAACAATGAACAACCTTGAGAGCGAGAACTGGAGAGCTCTGACTGCTTCTTCGAGCGCCGGGCTGGGAACAGAGAATTTCTGACACATCTCGGGGTCACTGTGAGCAGCCAGAACCCCGAGCCCCAGCCTCTGCCAGGAGCAGAAATCAGCTCTCATGGCAGCTCCGGGGCTCTTTGCATGGCTCCCCAATGGGCAGGTCTCCCCAGGGAGGGCTGCTGCCTTCCAGCTCAGCCTCGGAGGGGGCTCTGCAGAGCAGCAGCCCCAGCACCCTCCCAGCCAGTCCCACCTGTCCCCGCCAAATGATAATTACAGCTAATTGCTGCAGCTCAGGATGCATTCATTAATGGAAATGAACGCATTAGCTGCTTTTAAACTGCACTTTGGTTAAACTTATGGCCAGCCTAAGGAGTGTTTTGCTGGAGCTGATGGCTTTGAGGTGACCGCACAGGCCCAGGGGAGCAGGTCCTGAGCCTTCCCCATCCCTACAAACGAAGGACTGGTTTTGTTCTCCTGCTGCTCCTCTCCCTTGCTCTGGGCTCCAGCACCACCCCAGCGCAGGCAGGGACCCCTGGGAGGGCTGTGGAGGGGTTGGTGTGGGAGCAGAACCTGTGGGACACACGAGGGTCAGCAGGACCCGGGACAGGGGCTGGGAGGAGCTGCCTGCCCCATGGGCACCATGATGTGTTCCCCTAAACAAAGGAGAGTTTCATGGCCCCAGCCCAGAGCCCTGCGTGCCACAGAGCTCAGGCACAGCAGCAGGTGCCAGCTCAGGGCTGCTGGGCACGGGCAGGGCGATTCTGCTTCCCACGGCCCCACAGGACGGGGATGAGCAGCTCCAGCTCTGCTCACCTCCTGTCCCAGGGGAGGCAATCCCAAACCCAGCACCCTCAGCACACCGGGGCTGCCCAAAGCTTGGGCTGGGGGTCCTGGAGCTCCTTCCCCACCTGAAGGACTTGGAATTCTCTTCTGGAAGGGCCCGAGGCAAGCAGGCAGTGACAGCAGCTGCAGCATCGCTCCCCGCTCCTCAGCAGGGCTCAGCAGTTCCCGTTCCCCAAGGTTTGGGCTTGGTTTGGGGTTTTTCTGGGCTTTGGGAGTTGGGGATCTTTGGTTTAGGGGTTTTGTGGAGGGTTTTGTTTTGGTTTGGTTTGGTTTTTTATTTGGTTCATTTGGTTTTAGTTTTTTGTTTGGTTTTTGTTTTGGGGTTGTTTGGTTGGTTGGTTTGGCTTGGGTTTGGTTTTTGGCTTTGGTTTTTGTTTTGGTTTTGGTTGGTTGGTTTGGGTTTTGGTTTGAGTTTTTGTTTTGGATTTGGTTGGTTTGGTTTTCAGTTTTGGTTTTGGGATTTTTTGTTTGTTTTTTTGTTGGTTTGGATTTTTGTTTTGGTTTTGAGTTTGGTTGGTTGCTTTGGTTTGGGTTTTGGTTTTTGTTTTGGGTTTGTTTGGTTGGTTGGTTTGGTTTTAGTTTTTGGGTTTTTTTTGTTTGCTTGTTTTGTTTGTCTTGGGTTTTGGTTTGGTTGGTTTGGTTTTGGTTTTTCTTTTGAGTTTGGTTGGTTGGTTTGGGTTTTGGTTTGAGTTTTGGGGATTTTTTGTTTGTTTTTGTTGGTTTGGTTTGGATTTTTGTTTTGGTTTTGGGTTTGTTTGGTTAGTTGCTTTGGTTTTTGTTTTGGGTTTGTTTGGTTGGTTGCTTTGGTTTGGGGTTTGGGGTTTTTTTTGTTTGCTTGTTTTGTTTGGTTTAGGTTTTGGTTTGGTTGGTTTGGTTTTGGTTTTTGTTTTGGGTTGGTTGGTTGGTTTGGTTTTGGTTTGGGTTTGTTTGGTTTGGTTTTCATTTTGGGTTTTGTTGGTTTGGTTTTTGGTTTGGGTTTGTTTGTTTGGTCGTTTTGGTTTTTGGTTTGGGTTTGTTTGGTTGGTTTGGTTTGGGGTTTTGGTTTGGTTGGTTGGTTTGGTTTTTGGTTTTGGTTTGTTTGTTTGTTTGGTTTGTTTGGTTTTTGTTTTGGGTTTGTTTGTTTGGTCGGTTTGGTTTTTGGGCTTTTTGTTTGTTTTGTTTGGTTGTCTTTGGTTTTGGTTTGGTTTTTGGTTTTGGCAAAAGGGCAGAGCCGTGCTCAGGGCAGGCAGTGCAGAGCTGGGCTCAGGGTTTAGGCAGGGCTCAGGGGAGCCGTGGGGATCCCAATTAGGAGCGGTTTTAGGGACACCAAACTGCGTATTCCCTGTTATAGGGACACCAAACTGCATATTCCCTGTTACAGGGACACCAAACTGCGTATTCCCTGTTATAGGGACACCAAACTGCGTATTCCCTGTTATAGGGACACCAAACTGCGTATTCCCTGTTACAGGGACACCAAACTGCGTATTCCCTGTTACAGGGACACCAAACTGCGTATTCCCTGTTACAGGGACACCAAACTGCATATTCCCTGTTATAGGGACACCAAATTGCGTATTCCCTGTTACAGGGACACCAAACTGCGTATTCCCTGTTACAGGGACACCAAACTGCGTATTCCCTGTTACAGGGCCACCAAACTGCGTATTCCCTGTTACAGGGACACCAAACTGCGTATTCCCTGTTACAGGGACACCAAACTGCGTATTCCCTGTTACAGGGACACCAAACTGCATATTCCCTGTTACAGGGACACCAAACTGCGTATTCCCTGTTACAGGGACACCAAACTGCGTGTTCCTGTTACAGGGACACCAAACTGCGTATTCCCTGTTACAGGGACACCAAACTGCGTATTCCCTGTTACAGGGACACCAAACTGCGTATTCCCTGTTATAGGGACACCAAACTGCGTATTCCCTGTTACAGGGACACCAAACTGCGTATTCCCTGTTACAGGGACACCAAACTGCGTATTCCCTGTCCACGCCTTCGCTGCGCTCGCAGAGCAGCCCATTATTAAGCTATTAATCACCTCCCTCAATTAATTGTTCTAAAAGGAGCCGGGCTTTAGCAGGCACGCTGCAGTTGAAAAGCTCACTTACTTTTGGAAAGGTAAAGTTACAGGCAGTGGTAATTTGAGGGCGCCGAGCCATTAAGCCACTGTTTGGAATCTCAATTACTCTGCGGAAGGATAATTACAAATAAAACAAACTTGTGATCCCACATCAGTGAGAACACTTCTTCCCTGCTTTATGGAATATACAAGCAGTTTTTCATCCACTGGATTTAATTTCCACATGAAAAATTGACCTTAACAGTATGAAGTATGGCTACAAGTAAAAACTGTGTTTTCATTGAAGAGAATAAATGCATTTCCTGAACGCTGGCTGTTACAGCTAATTGATTTATTGGCTCTCTATATAGTGCACTATTGTCTTTGCACTCATGGGACAGGGAAGCTCTTGAGAACAGAACTAAATTCTGCCACAGCAACCTGACAGCTGGAGAGGGTTGGTTCTATTTTTTTAATATAATGTGCAAGTGTCTCGGAGCTGGGAGGAATCTGCCCTGCATTGGCACAAACTATCTGGACCTGTGGTTTCCTGAAGGATTTTTTTTAATCCCATAATATTTCTGGGAAGCTGACAGCACTGGGAGCAGGTAATTTTCTTTTAATCAGATTGTTTTTACTGTGAAACGTTTATGTTCAAGCAAATGCACAATACTACTGAAAGGATAGAGATAGGAAATTCCCTTTTTTAAAATTTTCCTTTAAGGCCAGCAGTCAAAAATTCAGAAGGAAATAAAGGCCCTGCAAAAGTATTTCTCCCTGGTAACGAAAACAATTTTAAAATTCATGAAATTGCCAAATATTTATTATTATCCCTTGCTTTTAGGTTTTATGCAAATGAGTGCCCATAAGATGAAAGCCAGTGCTTGGTAGCAGGTGGGAGCAAACTCACATAATCATACCAATAAAAAAGCCCTGAGGAAAAACAAACCAAAATGAAAAATCAATAGAGGATGTTGTTCTCCAGATATACTATTAAAATATAGTATTCCACAGCTGCACTGTTGTCCTAAATAACGGATGAGCCTCTCTCTGGGAGAAAAGCTGAGGCTCAGATTCTCCCCTTTTATTCAGTGGGTAAAAACCGCACAGATCCTGAAGGGATCCAGGTGGGGAAGCCCAAATGGGGATGGAGATGGGCTTTGCAGGAAAGGTTCCCAAATGGGGGAACCAAAGCTGGGGTTTCCCATAAAACCCCCCTGTACCCCTGGGTTTCACAGCATCCATGAAAAACACCCCAAAGTTTCCTGAGATCTCCCAACTGCTCCAAAAGAGAAACCCAGAGCACAAATCTGGCAAGAAATGGGATTACATTCCATATTTCTGCAAGGATCCTCCTGTTCCAGTAACCAGCTGCTTGGCTAGAAATTGGATTTTTCTCTACTTTATTTTTGTCTCAGTTTGGTTCTTATTGCTAGCTGCAAGCACAAATGACACCGAGTATAAATCCCATGGATTAAAATCCTTCAGGAGCTGGAGAAACACCTCTTTGCCAGGTGAGCACAGTTTCCCCCCAGGCCAGGTGAGAAGCCAGCTCCTCAGTCATTGCAGGGGATGCTGAAAGCCATCACCAGCTCTTTATTATGAGAAAAAAAATCTCATGTGAGCATTTTTATCACCCCTCCCTGTGAGCACATCGCTACAAAACCCAAAAATGTCTCAATTTCTTAATTTTCTTAGCTTGTCCTTGGTGCGATCCCCTGCTCTCCTGCTGCTGGCTCCAAAGTGGCTTCATCCCCAAGGAGGAGAAGGGGAGGGGGCTCAGAGAGCAAAACCAGCCTGGAAAAGCCACATTTTACAGGCAAGGAGAGAGTTCAGCCACAGAGATAGAAAATGGTAACTGTGATCACAACAGCAAACAGAGGGGCTCGCTCAGGAATTAAAGCGGGCATTTAAAAATGGGAGGAGAGCAGGGAGAAGGCAGATTTTCACTTGAAAGGGCCTTTAACATGATATTCTTTTAGAAGGTGAACAGCTTTAAATGACTTTGTCCTGGCACAGCCAGAGCAGGTGAGAGCCCTTCAGCAGAACCTGCATTTCAGCTCCCAGAGCTGCCCATGCCAGCTCCCTGCCCCTCGGGGAGCAGCACCGAACCGGAGCTTCAGCAGAACCTGCATTTCAGCTCCCAGAGCTGCCCATGCCAGCTCCCTGCCCCTCGGGGGGCAGCACCGAACCGGAGCTTCAGCAGAACCTGCATTTCAGCTCCCAGAGCTGCCCATGCCAGCTCCCTGCCCCTCGGGGGGCAGCACCGAACCGGAGCGACCCAGAGGGGCCTGGGGAGGGCTGCAGGACCCCCCCCTGCACTCCCCATTCCACTGCTGCCCATTCCTGGGGCTCTCCCTGCCCACACCCAGGGTGTGCAGCTGCCACCTCCCCCTGGGGTCACCTGACACCAATTAATGACCTGGAACCATTCATGCATGCACAGGTCATCGACTGCTGCAGCACTGCTGGTCCTGTAGCCAGTCCCAGTCTGGGCATTCATGTGATGGGATCGCTGGATCCCACCCTGGTTTGGGTGGGAAGGACCCTGAACCCCATCCAGTGCCACCCTGCCGTGGCAGGGACACCTTCCCCTGTCCCAGGCTGCTCCAAGCCCCTGTCCAGCCTGGCCTGGGACATTTCCAGGGGTGAGGAGCCCCAGCTGCTCCGGGCACCCTGTGCTGAACAAGGGAGGAGCAGAGACTGATGCAGAATCCCCAGTTCCACCTCTCTCTCAGTGTTTGGGGCTTGGAGGCAGTGAGGGGACACGGCTAAGCCGGGCCTGGCCAGGCTGGGCTTGCCTGGGCTGTGCTGGTGGCTCTGGGCAGGTGTCCCCATCAGTCTGAGCGCCGGCGCTGCTCAGCCGCAGTGACAAATGGCCAGGGGAGCGCGGGCAGAGGCAGCAAATTAGGGAATGAATAATTAAACCGGCAGAGAAAGGTGAGCAGATCAGGAGGGAAGGGAAAGAGAAGGCTCAGTCGGAGAGCCTGGGAGCCAGCAGCTCTCAGGGGCTCCAAGGAAAGTGCTGGGGAGGGCTGGGAGCAGCCAGGACCTGCCTGGCCATCCACGAATCCCAAAGTTCCAAGGAAACGGGAAAATGGCACAAACAGAGGAGCTGCTCCAGCCTCTGCCCGGCTCCCTCAGCCCTGTTCCCACAGCCATTTCCATTGCTGCTGCACAGGGGGCCCTTCCCTCTCCCTCCTGCTGCCTTCTGCAGCAGCACCAACTGGGGCAGCAGTGCCACCAAACCAGTGGGGACACTGGAGCACCAATGCCACCAAACCAGTGATGACACTGGAGCACCAATGCCACCAAACCAGTGATGACACTGGGGCAGCAGTGCCACCAAACCAGCAGGGACACCGGGACAGCAGTGCCACCAAACCTGCGATGACACTGGAGCACCAATGCCACCAAACCAGCAGGGACACTGGGGCAGCAATGCCACCAGAGCAGCAGGGACACTGGGGCAGCAGTGCCACCAGAGCAGTGGGGACACTGGAGCAGCAGTGCCACCAAACCAGCAGGGACATTGGGGCAGCAGTGCCACCAAACCAGTGATGACACTGGGGCAGCAATGCCACCAAACCAGCTGGGACACTGGGGCAGCAGTGCCACCAGAGCAGTGGGGACACTGGGGCAGCAGTGCCACCAAACCAGCGGGGACACCGGGGCAGCAGTGCCACCAAACCAGTGATGACACTGGAGCACCAATGCCACCAAACCAGCAGGGACACTGGGGCAGCAGTGCCACCAAACCAGTGGGGACACTGGGGCACCAATGCCACCAGAGCAGCGGGGACACTGGAGCACCAATGCCACCAGAGCAGCGGGGACACTGGAGCCAGCCCTCTCTGCAGCACACAGCACAGGGGGCTCCCCCACAAACCACCTCTTCTTTTAACTCCTAATTCTTTAAACCATCAGCATTTCATCAAACCCAGGTTCTGAAATCCTGACTCTTATCACAGCCGGTACTTTTAATCCTTTTTTCCAGACTAGATGTTCCCAAATCATGTTACATCTTTCATCTTCCTTGTGATTAATTTCAAGGTCTTTACTGAGTCAAATGAGATATTTTTTAAATCTCTCTTGTTTTAGTTTTTCCAGCTTTCAGTCAATTCTGGCAGTTCAGAGGAGCCATCAAAATTACACGAGCGTTTTGTGTTCAACCACTTCAGTGACTCCTGGGTTTAGGAGAATCCCATAAAGGCAACCATCTTATTATTTTAATGCATGCAATAATTTAAGTGATAACAACTGCAAAAGTCAGGCTGTTTTGTTTTATGGATTATCAACAGCCTTATGACCTTGAAAATAGTCGAGTTGACTCACTAATTTTTACAATTTAGCAAAATAGCACATGCAGCATAATTTTATCAACTTTGATGTGGTGAAAGTGCAGAGATCTCCAAACAGATGAATCTCATTCCCAGAGCCAGTCTGCAGCACTGGGGAGCTCCAGGCTGGGGAACCAAGGAGAAGGGGGGTTATCTCAGGGGAAAAGGGAGTTATTTGGGGGGAAAGCAAAAAGGGAATTATCTGAGGGGAAAGCAAAAAGGGAATTATTTGAGAGGAAAGCAAAAAGGGAATCATCCGAGCTGCAAACACAGCGCCTTAAAAACTTTCCAGCGTCTGTTTTGTTTTGCTGCAATGCAGAGTGAAGTTCTCCAACACACAAATGGCAGGAGCAGCCCCGACCCCCATTTAATTCCTGCCTGGAAAAGGTGCAAGCAGCAAAGGTAAGGAGGAGGCACTCGCAACCTCTGGTGACCAAAGGTGCTCTCGAGCTGTTATTTTGTATTCCATACTCTTCAAAGAGCAATATAAACAGAATTATTTATGCCCGGCAAAATGTTGCTTAATTACTTATGCACCACTGTTTGCTTGTATTTTAAGCTCTCTCTACCACCCACAGGCAGACGTTAAACAGCTGCTAAAAGCGAGCTTTAGTCTTGCCTGTTTGAAATTAGCATACTTGAGCTTTGAAAAAACTTTGTTGCCAATTTACATATGCATAGAGACTGATATTTAGACTCACCATATGATATGTCCCTCAAGAGCTTTTCTTATTGCCTCCATCCTCAGGTCTCAACCTAGAGACTGTAAATCTAGCAGGTGATTAATTCTATACCCTTGAGAAACTAGCAATTAGCACTTGCAACCAGTAAAAAATTGTCATTTCAAACCCCTGTTTACTATGCCCATGTATTTTCTATGAACTCACAGTTAACTCCACACAGAAATAGATGGCAATAGGTTTGCAGTGACTCCTGTCTCTTTATGTAAAAATATATTATGGCTTCCAGCTAATCAACCTATTAAACACACTGGAAAAAAAATAAAAAAGAAGGAGAGGAAATAATTGGCATTCCTTCTTTTCTATATAAATATATAGAAAGTGGGAAGCTGGAGCAAGCATGAAAACATTCTACATGATGTTTTATGTTCCCAGACCTTAATCAGCTCATTTCAACATGACGACTTTGTAGGGTTTACCTGTTTTGTGTCAATTCTTATCTCTGATAGCCGAAATTACCGCACTTCCAGATGTTCTTATGCATTATTGAGGTCTTCTGCAGTAGATGCTGGAAAAGGTAAGATAAGGTTTTATTTCTTTGTAGTAGTCACAACACCCAGATCAAAGGCAGGAAAGTGCAGTGCTTAGTATTGAAAACTATGATGAACTTCACATTTATTTTCAAGTAGAAAATCTGCCACAAACCTGCTCATCAATCTTCAGTCACTGTTTCAAGTGTAATCCACTGGAGCAGGGCACGGGAGTTGAAAGGCCCGGGGCTGCTGTTGCTGAAAACTCGGGCTGAGCGTGTGCTGAGCGGGTGTGCTGGCACAGAACCCGCCCCAGGGGGACACGGGCACTGCCCTGGGCACCCTGTGCTGCTCCCAGCCTGCTCTGGGACAATGAACCAGAAAACCCCGGCTGCTCTCAGCAGGAACCGGCCACCCGGCACCTGGCGGGGGCAGGAAAATGGGGACCCTGGTAGTGCCACAGAGCCTGCTTCAGCAAACAGAATTAGGGGATTTGAACCTGGTTTAAATCTACGAATAATGGGGGTAAATCTAGGCACAGATTTAAATGTGTGTGCAGCGGGTTTAAATCTACCAGAGTCAGAGCTCCTAGATTTTACCAGCACGAGTGGATTTCCTAGATTTGACCAGAATCAGTAAATTTCCTAGATTCACCAGAATCAGATTGCCTAGATTTACGAGAAGCAGATTGCCTAGATTTACCAGAACCAGTAGATTTCTTAGATTTACCAGAATCAGATTTCCTAGATTTACCAAAATCCGTAGATTTCCTGTATTTACCAAAATCAGATTTCATAGATTTACCAGAATCAGATTTCCTAGATTTAACAGAATCAGATTTCCTAGATTTACCAGAATCAGATTTCCTCGATTGACCAATCAGATTTCCTAGATTTACCAAAATCCATCAGTAGATTTCCTATATTTACCAAAATCAGTAATTTCCTAGATTTACCAGAATCAGATTTCCTAGATTTACCAGAATCAGATTGCCTAGATTTACCAAAATCCATAGATTTCCTGTATTTACCAAAATCAGATTTCCTAGATTTACCAAAATCAGATTTCCTTGACTTACCAATCAGATTTCTTAGATTTACCAAAACAAGTAGATTTCCTAGATTTACCAGAATCAGATTTTCTAGATTTACCAAAACAAGTAGATTTCCGAGATTTACCAGAGGCAGTAGATTTCCTAGATTTACCAAAACAATCAGATTTCCTAGATTTCCCAGCACCAGCAGATTTACACCCAGATCCCACCCATTGTGCAGGGGGCAAGCACTGCTGCCCCACACCAGTTTTGGGTGGAATTCTGAATATTTTTGGAGCGTCTCGAGGCAATCTGGGTGGAAAATGCCAGGAGCCATCTTTTTGCAAGCATCTCTGTGCAGCAGCGAGGGTTTAAGGGTAAATATAAAGGCAGTCAGCAATGCAAGGATATTTTTTCCTGCGTTGCACAGTCATTAAGGGGTCTGCTGCAAAAGCCTGCTTGACTTTCTTCCCACTAATTACATCATCAGATCATCACACTGCTAAAATCAGGCGCAGAGTACTTGCACACAACTAAATCCCTGCTTCTAATTACTATTTTAGTCTCTTTTTCCTCGTGACATGTTGGTGATAGATCATTATTTTTTCAGCAATTTGTTCGCATTTATATGCAATATAATTGGATCTGATTAATTATTATGATTAATGACTGCAGAATTTCCTTGCAAAGCTATTAATACTGGGAGTATCAAATGAAAGACATGGACAAATTAAAGCCAATGGAGTCCTGTTGCTTGTACTTACAATGCCTGGGCTCAAGTAACCCTTTGCTGCTCCAGCCCTGCAATAAATACCAGGGTTTATCTGGAATTTCCCCACGGATCCCTGCATTTTCCAGCGCTCTAAGTACATAAGTAATGGGGGAGAGATGCAGGTGGAATTCTTAGGTGGACTGCTGTAGTTAAAATTACATATATTTGGATATATTTTAAACGAGCTCAGCAGCATAAATGCAGCTACATCCATTTAAAGTCAGGAAACTGGCAAGAAAGAAAAGCCTGGGTGATATTTCTATGTATATGAAGTGGATTTACCCATTTTTCAGGTGGCAGTGCAACCAAACACCACAATAAAAGCAGTTAATTTCCATTAAATGTCACATTAGCCCATTTCTGAGGGATGTATTTACGTAGCGTGTGCTGTATTTGAAATTACAGCCCGGCTCAGCAATGGGATATTACATGTAAAAAAGCAAACAGTGAGGGAGTAGCTTAGGGGATCGACTTTGCTGCTGCCTCGGGGACCTGCCTTTAAATCTGCCTTTGAGCAAACTGAGCAAAAATCATTTCCCTCTAATGGCAGCAGCACAGGGGGAAAGCAGGAGCTGCAGGCAGGGGCAGGAAAGGGCTGGAGCTGGGCTGGGGCTGGCTCTGCTGCCTGGGACAGCCCCAGACAGGGGGGATAATCTGGAATAACGAGCCAGCAAACCCAGGGGCTGGAGGGGATTTTAATCTGGAATAACGTGCTCACAAACCCAGGGGCTGGAGGGGATTTTAGTCTGCAATAAAATGCAGGAACACTTAGCAAACTCAGGGGCTGGAGGGGATTTTAATCTGGAATAAAATGCAGGAACACTCAGCAAACCCAGGGGCTGGAGGGGGATTTAATCTGCAATAAAATGCAGGAACACTCAGCAAACCCAGGGGTTGGAGGGGATTTTAATCTGGAATAAAGAGCAGTGCCCAGCAAACCCAGGGGCTGGAGGGAGTTTAATCTGCAATAAAGTGCCAGCAAGCAGTGCCAATAAAATGCAGGAAACCCAAAGGGGTTGGAGGGGATTTTAGTCTGGAATAAAGTGCTCAGCAAACCCAGGGGCTGGAGGGGATTTAATCTGCAATAAAATGCAGGAACACTCCAGCAAACCCAGGGGCTGGAGGGGATTTTAGTCTGGAATAAAATGCAGGAACACTCAGCAAACCCAGGGGCTGGAGGGGATTTTAGTCTGGAATAAAGAGCCAGCAGGACCCAGCAAACCCAGCCCGGAGCAGGGGCAGAGACTGTCAGATATTCCTGCTGAGGAATCCTGGAACTGTCCCCTGCGCCCAACCAGGAATGGGGAAATGCAGCCTGGAGCAGGAGTGGGAACCTGCGGGGATGGGGTTGGAGCTCTTCACCCCCTGGGGGAACAGGGGACATCTGCCCTGGGAATTGCCCTCCAGGATAAAATGTGAGAAGAAGATGGGGTGTGTTGTTAAATGAGAAATGGTGGGCCCCAGAATATTTTGAAATAAAGGTCAGGTGGGCGAAAGTGTAACTCCAGTCTTGGAGCATCAAGTTTGGAGACTTTGGTTTCTTTAATTTTGAATTTTTGTCTTAACGCATTTTAAAGATTATTTGAATCCCCTTATTTAAGATAAAAGGGGGCCTAGGAGAGCTGGGGACGGACTGGGGACAAGGGATGGAGGGACAGGAGCCAGGGAATGGCTCCCAGTGCCAGAGGGCAGGGATGGATGGGACATTGGGAACTGGGAATTCCTGGCTGGGCTGGGGCTGCCCCTGGATCCCTGGCAGTGCCCAGGGCCAGGCTGGAACACCCTGGGATGGTGGGAGGTGTCCCTGCCATGGCTGGGATGGAATAAATGGGATTTAAGGTCCCAGACCTGCCCTAATCTCTGATCCAATCACCCCGACCTTGCTCCAGCCCACTCCTGCTGACCAAGCCCTGCATTCACCTCGCAGCCAAAACCACCTGCTCACATTTACAGTCCATTTTCAGGAGTTGGCGTTTCTAACCCGATCTCACCCCAGGAAGCCGAGGATCAGTAACCCTTTCCTGCCCTGGTAAAAGCCCCTCGTGGTCCTTCTCCAGCTCCCTGTGCCCCGGCTGGGCAGCGGCAGCCCCACACCTGCAGGGATGGGCTGAGCAAGCACCCCCCTCTCCTCTGAGATGGAAAACAGAGACCTGGGAGCCTCCAAAATGCCTCCCTGCAAAATGCTGACTTTGAGATGATTTCACTCTTCTGTTTTCATTTTTCTTGGGGGGGCTTTAATCATTTTTTTTTTAATAAAGGCGGTTGAGATGAGCGAAATATCAGCCCAGGAGGAAACAACATTTAGAGCCCGGTAATGGAGCAGGCAAATGTGAGCGTCACAAGCCCTTAGCATCTCGTGCTCCGCATTAGCCCAGCTCGCTCCATCAATCTCCCCCGGCTGGGCTCGCCTGCCTGCACAGCCAGCCTGAGAGCACTGACAGCCACCGAGTCACACACAGGGCCTGCCACAGGCAAGCCACATCCTGGGGTTGTTTCTATTTCTTTTCCTCCTGAAACTTTCTGGAAGTTTTGTGCTTTTTTTTTTTTTAATTAATTTGTTGCTTAATTTAAAATGTCGCATTCAAGTTGGCATCAAATTCTAATGGTGTAAATTCTAATGGTGGCCTTCCAGCAGCTGAAGGGGATGACAAGAAGGATGGAGAGAGAAAATTTACAGGGTCTGGAGGGACAGGAAAAGGAGAATGGCTTCACTTTGAAAGAGAGCGGGGGCAGATGGGAGACTGGGAAGGAATTCCTCCCTGGCAGTGTCCCAGGCCAGGTGGGACACTGGGGCTTGGGGCTCTCGGGGGCTCTGGGAGGTGTCCCTGCCATGGCAGGGTGGCACTGGGTGGGATTTAAAGGTCCCTTCCAGCCCAAACCATTCTGGGATTCTGACATTTTATGATTCTGAGTCTACACATAACGGATTTACCTCCCAAGTGCGAGCCTACCTATTTTTGAAGAATTCCAGTTTAATTCAGAATTCATTAATAATTTAATTAAGAAAAGTAAATTAATTAATTACTAAAATAACATTTCTATGTATTTTTCTAAAAACATAAAAGCACCTCCCTTTATATTTTCTCTATGTATTTCAAAGCCAAATATGCCTGGAAAGACGGGATGGAGGGAAGGATGGATGGATGATGGATGGATGGATGGATGGAGGGATGGACGGATGGATGGATGGATGGATGATGGATGGATGGATGGATGGATGGATGGATGGATGGATGGATGGATGGACAGATGAATGGATATGTGGATGGATGGATGGATGATGGATGGATGGAGGGATGGATGGATGGAGGGATGGATGGATGGATGGATGGATGGATGGATGGATGGATGGATGGATGGATGGATGGATGGATGGATGGATGGACGGATGGATGGATGGATGATGGATGGATGGATGGATGGATGGATGGATGGATGGATGGATGGATGGATGGATGGATGGATGGATGGATGGATGGATGGATGGATATGGATGGGATGGATGGACGGATGGATGGATGGATGGATGGATGGATGGATGGATGGATGGATGGATGGATGGATGGATGGATGGATATGTGGATGGATGGACGGATGGATGGATGATGGATGGATGGATGGATGGATGGATGGATGGATGGATGGATGGATGATGGATGGCTGATGGATGGATGGATGATTGGATGGATGGATGGAGGGATGGATGGATGGATGGATGCATGGATGGATGATGGATGGATGGATGGATGGATGGATGGATGGATGGATGGATGGATGGATGGATGGATGGATGGATGGATGGATGGATGGATGGATGGATGGATGGATGGATGGATGGATGGATGGATGGATGGATGGATGGATGGATGGATGGATGGATGGATGGATGGATGGATGGATGGATGGATGGATGATGGATGGATGGATGGATGGATGGATGGATGGATGGATGGATGGATGGATGGATGGATGGATGGATGGATGGATGGATGGATGGATGGAGAACACCCTGGATGGTCTATGATGGATGGATGGAACACGGAGCCAGGACACACGGAGGCATGTCCTGTCATGGATGGATGCTGGACCACATGGATGGATGGATGGATGGACCATGCTCCCAGTTGTGACCACTTTCCCCATGCTGACCATGCTCCCAGTTCTGACCACGTTCCCATGCTGACCACATTCCCATGCTGACCACGTTCCCAGTTCTGACCACGTTCCCCATGCTGACCACGTCCCCATGCTGACCACGTCCCCAGTTCTGACCACGTTCCCCATGCTGACCACGTCCCCATGCTCACCATGTTCCCATGCTGACCATGTTCCCATGCTGACCTGTTTCCCTCAGCCATCAGCAGGAACAGGCCCAGGGGTTTCTGTGGGTGATGTCTGAACCACCCTGAGCAGCCTTGGCTGTGCACAGCCCCCAGTGCCCCCAGCCCAGCCCCAGCAGCTCTGCAGGGACAGAACCCCCCCTGCACAGGCACAGGGCGCTGGGTGGCTCCAGCAGAGCCTGGCAGTGCCAGCACAGGCAGCGGGATGGAGCCAGGGGCACTCAGGGCCACTCTGCAGCAGCCCCTGTGCGCATGCCCAGCACGGGGGCACTGCCTGCCTGGGACCCCCACCCTGCAGGGCACAGGCAGGGGGGTTTGTGCATTTGATGTGTGCTGGGCTCGAGGAGGCTGTGCTGTGCCCCGGAGCACGGCGCTGGGGCAGGCTGGAGCCGCTCTGTGACACACAGCAGTGTCTTTGTGCTCTCCTCTGCCATGAGAGCCGAGCAGGAAATCAATACATTTTATCCATGGAATGTACATAAGTCTTCTTAAGTCGTGATCCATTTTAAGTAACGTGTGGAGGGGCATTAGGCAATTAGAGCTGGCTGAGGAACTGAGCATATTTATACATTTTAACGCCTGTCTTTTTATCTTGAGCTTGGATGAAGCACTAAGACCTAAAAATCAAACACTGGATGAGTTTAGATGATCGGGTATTTAATTTAAGATCTCCATCTTAGCATTAGAAACCCTTCCAAATGAAGTGTCTGTGTTTTAAAAATTGGCCATAGCCAGTAGCTGCTAAGTCTGATGTGTAATCTCTGCTTGGCTCTGCACAGAAAGCACTTATTGAAATTCAAGTACATGCTCAGGGCTCATTAATGGCTATTTTTGCCTCATTAATACAACAAACATCACTGATATGAAAGGTGCTGTTCCCTTACACTAATACAACTGCAAGAGGTCAGAAATAACTCCTCATGCTCTCTAGTTCTTTATCCAACGTGTCAGTGACAAGGAAGTGGAGAGCCAGTAGCAACAGGAAGGTGGATTTATCAACAAATGCTCTGTTAGTGAGACCACCAACGGCCCAGCCTGGCCTCCTTTGGTGCCCACATTCCAAAACAAGAGGCTGGAAATTTCAGGAGGGTCCTGAGCAGCCCCTGAGGAGCGACTGGGGTGGACAGAGATGCAGAGGGACAGACACGAGTTTAACTCAGTGAATAACTCAGAATAAACTGCTCAGTTTATTCCAAAGAGGGGGAAGAATTGGCTTGGCCATAGATTAAAATCCCAGACTGGTTTGGGTCTCAGGGACCTCAGAGGCCACCCAGTGCCACCCTGTCATGGACAGGGACACCTCCACTGTCCCAGGTGCTCCCAGCCATGCCCAGCCCTGCCAGGGCTCTCCTGCATTCCATAAGGGAGCAGAAGCTTTGCTGGTAGAGCTCTGCTGCAAACCATGACGGGCAGCACGAAATGAAATTTGGGCAGATTTGGCTGAGCCTCACATTTCTGTGTGACTGCTTCTTTTCATCATGATACCATCCCAGACTGCAGAGATCTCCACCAGCTGCACCACAGCCCAGACACCCTGGCTGTGCTTTGGAACAAATGAACTCCCATCCGCACAGGGCACCCCTTGGTGCACTTGAAGCACCAAGCAATGACTGCACCGAGAGCCAGGGGTGCAGTAATGGCCCCATTCCTTGGGAGAGCACTTCTTTCCCTCTAATTCCCCACAGAACCACGTTGGTTTTCTGGGCGTTGGCGTTAACCCATCCTTCCCTCCAAGGCGCCCCGTTTCCCCAGCAGCTGCACACAGCCCCCCTTTGGAAAAGGCTCAGGGACACGGCAGTTCCAGCGTTCGGGAGGGCAGCATCCCAGCAGCACGCCCAGCTCCCGACCCCGGTGCCGCTAACGCCGAGCTTTACAAACCCAGCAAATTGAAACCAGCTCCGGGGGCGGCTGGGGGAACTTCAATGCATTGCTTTCAAATTTCCCTGCAAATAAAACTACGTGTGAAGGAGAGGAGCTGGGAGGCCCCGGGTGTGTCCCCTGAGCATGGTTCAGAGCCCCCAACACCCTGCCCTGCTTTTATGGATTAGAAATCTTGTCATCTGATCACAGAGACCAAGAAAATTGTGGCAAACTTTATCTGCTAAGTGAACCTTAATAACCTCAACTTTAACTTCAAGAAAATTACACTCGGAAACATTTCATAGGCTTGCAGGTTGCAGGAGACATAAAACTCTTTCTTTTCTCCCACCTCTCCAGGAGTTATTAACCCTCCCCACAGAGCCTCGGAGACCTCCAGCAAATTGTCCCTTCCCACAAACCACATGGAATGGCTGGAATAGCTGTGCCAGGGGCTCCAGCGGCTCTGGCAGCACGTTTGCACTAAAAGCTGCACCCAGACTCGGATGAAAACCCTCACAGCTCCTTGAAAGAAGGCAAAGAAAAAAAAATAAATCCCAGCCTTTGAAAGAAAGCTGTGGTGTGGCTGCTCCAGGAACTGTCACACCTGGCTGCTCCCAATTAACAGCTGGGGCTGTTTAATTAATTACCTCTCTCCCTAAATAGCCCCCCTCCTCGGGGGCAGAAATGGGGAAAGGGCAATTCCAGGCTCAGCTCTGTCAGAGGAGCTTCAAGAGACCCACAGAGTTTTGGGGAGTAAAGAATAGAAGAGAATCTCAGAATATTTAGGTTGGCAAATCCTCCAGGAGCGTCAAACCCAACCTGTGACCAAACACCACAAATGCCCCCTAACCACACACAACAAAATGATACACTTTAGTCATGTGGAAATGGGTTATTCAAGTGAAAATGTTGCATTCAAAGAAAAGCATGAAACATTATTATTATATTATATTATATTATATTATATTATATTATATTATATTATATTATATTATATTATATTATATTATATTATATTATATTATATTATATTATATTATATTATATTATATTATATTATATTATATTATATTATATTATATATTATATTATATTATATTATATATATACTTATATCTCATATAATATATAATATATATCATATGTCATATATCTTATATCTTAATACATTATATATTATACATCATATATTTATATTATATATATATTATATATTATATATTATATATATATATTATATATTATATATTATATATTATATATTATATATTATATATTATATATTATATATTATATATTATATATTATATATTATATATTATATATTATTATTTTATCCTGCACATTTGTGGGTGAGATCCCACAGTGGGTTTCACACCTGACTTGGCCATGCTGCTGCTCTGTGCCTGTGCAAATACAGCCAGCCCCACCCTCCCCCAAAAAAGTGCCCTGCAAGAGAATGGCCTTGAAAATAAAAGCCCAGAAAACAGAACTGAAGCTCCGCTTGTGGCACTGAGTTTGGACCAAAATCCCCCCACGATTCCACGGCCAGAGCGGGGCAGGTTTAGCGGGCAGGAAGGAGATGCCTGGAGGACCCAGTGAGGCAGAGCTGTCCCTGCTCAGCCTGGGGGACAGGGATCTGCCTTTCCCAGGATTTTCCCCACACTTTTGGAAGCTGTTTCCTCCAGCAGTTTCATTCTCTGCCGCCTCCACCCTCCGCGGCCAGGGAGCCCCAGAGCCCCCGATGTTTTAATTCCCATTAACGATGCTGAGCTTTGGCTGGGAGCCCCGAGCAGGAGGCCACAGCTCCTGCGGGACACCCTGGTGCAGCCCAGGGGCACCTGCTCATTTTGAGGTGCAGAAGAGGCTTTCTCCCAGAGCCGGCAAAATGAAGGATTCTCCCCCAGATGCTGGTGCAGAGCTGCCTCGTTTGGTGACCTCGCATCGCCCAGAGTCACTCTCACACCTCAGAGAGGTTTGGGGGCACGAGCAGAGAACTGAGCAGGTGTCGGGAGGAGAACTGTACTCCAACCAGCTCTCCAGGCAGGGGAACCCTCCTGCCAGGGAGCCACTGCCACCCAAAACCCAAACACGACTCCTGCAAACGCTCCCTGGGCAGACCTGCAGGAAAACCTCCTTATGGTGTTTAGTCAAAAATCAATCCAAACCCGCCTGGTAAAACGCTGTTTAAAATTGTGGGGGAAAACGCAAATTCACTGAACTTTGCACTTGAGGCTGAGACACCTCCAGTGTGTTTGCCACCAGTTAGAGGCGTGAAAAATGCCCTGCTGAGGGAATATCCCAAATATCCCACCCGGAACCCTGGACACAGCAGTGCCCTGCTCCTAGGTAACGGGGTTTTCTGCTCTCATTGAGGGGTTTTCTGCTCCCAGAAAAGGGGTTTTTCTGCTGCCAGGAAAGGGGTTTTCTGCTCCCAGAAAAGGGGTTTTCTGCTCCCAGGAAAGGGGTTTTCTGCTCCCAGAAAAGGGGTTTTCTGCTTCTAAAAAATGGATATTCCTGCTCCCAGGAAAGGAGTTTTTCTGGTCCCAGAAAGGGTTTTTTTTTTGCTCCCAGGAAAGGGATTTTCTGCTCCCAGGAAAGGGATATTCCTGCTCCTAGGAAAGGGATATTCCTGCTCCCAGGAAAGGGGTTTTTCTGCTCTCATAAAGGAGTTTTTCTACTCCCAGAAAAGGGGGTTTTCTGGTCCCAGGAAAGGAGTTTTCTGCTCCCAAGAAAGGGATAATCTTTCTCCCAGGAAAGGTGTTTTTCTGCTCCCAGGTAAGGGGATTTTTGCTCCCAGGAGAGGGATATTCCTGCTCCCAGGAAAGGGTTTTTTCAGCTCTCAGAAAAGGGATTTTTCTGCTCCCAGGGAAGGGGTTTTCTGCTCCCAGGAAAGAGGTACTTCTCCTCCCAGAAAAGGGATATTCTTGCTCCCAGCAAAGGTTTTTTCTGCTCCCAGGAAGGGTTTTTGGCACCCAGGAAAGGGATATTCCTGCTCCCAGCAAAGGGGTTTTTCAGCTCCCAGGAAAAGGTTTTCTGCTCCCAGAACGGGTTTTTGGCACTCAGGAAAGGAATATTCTGGCTCCCAGGAAAGGGGTTTTTCTATTCCCAGGAAAGGGGTATTCTGTTCCCAGGAAAAGGGTTTTCTGCCCCCAGGAAGGGTTTTGCTCCCAGGCACCAGGGGCTGGGAGGCCCAGCACAAAGGCTGGAGGTGTGTGCAGATGGGAGCCCTCGGATCGCACAAAGCTGCCGGAGGGGCTGGGCTGAGAGGGGCCCGGGTTATTAAAAGAGGGATCAAACCAGGCTGCAATTACGCCCAGCTAATCCTCGGAAAACAGGGAGGTATTTCTTCATTATTTGCACGGGGTGAAAATAACAACCGTGCGGGACAAATGAAAACTTCACCTTCAGATGGCACCCCGATTGTGATGCAGATCCCACCCGGCCCGGGCAGCCCAGGAGGGAACCCGAGCGCGGGTCCCAGAGCGTGACATCAGCACAGAATTAATTAATTAGGGGCTGCTTTGATTGATTTGGAGCGATGCTGAGGCGGGAGCCGCAAAGGGTGAGCCATACATCAGGAGCCAGGGAATTCTGCAGGCAATACCTGGGCGCTGCTGCCAGGGTGGGGCACAAACTGCTGGGGGAGGCAGTTTCTTTCAATTTTTAAATGCAACCGTCGAGCCTCCAAATGTCACAGCGGGCTCCAGCTAGCCGAGGTGGCAGCTCCTTAAAGCCCAGAATTTATGGGGTTGAGATTTTCCAAATGTGAGACCGGAAAGGGAAAAAAACCTGTCTGGCTTTTATTTATTCCCTATATAAATACAGGCAATTTAGTCCTTCCCCCAAACAGGGGCAGATTAGATGAGTTAGACAGCAGTCGATTCATTTTGCATAGGAATGGCTCATTAAAAGAGAGAGCCCCCCGTTTGCGGCGGGCGCCGATTGGGCCCGGCACAAAATGGATTTACGGTGTCACTCAGAGCCGGCAGGACTAATGAGGGAGGAGAGGCTGCAGCGGGGGCAGCGCTCCCCAGCCCATCCCCGTGCCCCGGCGAGATGGAGGTGTCCCTCATTATGCATGTGTCTCAGGAGCTCCCTTTAATATTTTAATAAATAACAACATCGGCCCAACAAGAAATTAATGAATAGTATCATTAATAATGAGCCTGGGCCTGGCGGTGATAGGACAGATATTAAATTGAAGCACAGTGGTGCTGTCTCCAGAGACTTGGGAATTTTCCAGCGGCAAACAAGGCCGCTGAATGAGGCAGCCACCGCTCCGTGCCAACAGCTTTTACAACAGGTTGGGAGTAATAAAAGAGGATTTTCTGCACGATAAAGTTAAGCCTTAGAAAATCTGCTGGTGTAGATCGGTGTGAAAAGTACTGCCAAACGTGATCCTTAATTAAACTTTAATTAAGATAAAGCTCTTTCCCTTAAAAAGGGGGGCGGGGAGGGGGAGGCAGCAGCAAAAAGAGTGTCAGCTCTTTTCCTACCGGTTTCTGATCTGAAACGATTCTATATTAAATCGCAGAAAACTGTGCTCAAATAAGTTAAACCCACGAAACCCCGGAAATTCAGACCGGGGGATGAAATGCCATCCGTGGCCCAGCCATGTGCCTGTTTATCTATATTTATCCCTGTTCCTGTACCGTTTGGAGCCCGTGGTGTAGGAGATCAGCCCCAGCTGGGAGCACTGGTGGGAACGTTCCCATCTCCCAGCTGCCCTGGGCCGTGCCTGGGCCCACGGAATGCTCCCCATCCCTTTCCTAAAGGTTCGGGATTTTGTGTTCCACAGCACAGAACATATGTCACGCGCACACAGAGGAGCAGCCTGGGGGAACAGAACATTTCCACTTCCCCAGCCAGGACCAAACCCTCAGCGCGGGGCCAGAGGCTCTGCAGGAGCGTGGAACAGTTTCAGTACCAGCACATCCATCTCTAGGAGCTTCCCAACACAGGGACCCCAAACCAATATTCCACCATCCAGAACCTGCTTTTCCCTCAGCCGATGGTCAGCCTGGCAGCTGCAGCAGGGTGGGAGAGGAGCAGAGGGAGTTTTCCACCCAAAATTACTGAGCAGGGGCTGTTCCATAGCCCAAACCCAGAGCAGGGAGGCTGGGTCCCACAAAATCCATGTACAGCCCCCGTTTCTCCTTGGGGCTGGAACCAGCTCCTTGCCCAGCCCCACAGCCAGGTCTGTGATGCCCCTTGGGTTCTTTATGAGATGATCAACACCAGCTCACCAAAACAACCACCACTAACTCACTGCCTTCTCAGAGTCAGATAATCAACACCAGCTCACCAAAACAACCACTAACTAACTCACTGCCTTCTCAGAGTCAGATAATCAACATCAGCTCACCAAAACCACAACCACAAACTCACTGCCTTCTCAGAGTCAGATAATCAACACCAGCTCACCAAAACCACCACTAACAAACTCACTGCCTTCTCAGAGTCAGATAATCAACACCACCTCACCAAAACAACCACTAACTAACTCCCTGCCTTCTCACAGTCAGATAATCAACACCAGCTCACCAAAACAACCACCACAAACTCGCTGCCTTCTCAGAGTCAGATAATCAACACCACATCACCAAAACAACCACTAACTAACTCACTGCCCTCTCAGAGTCAGATAATCAACACCAGCTCATCAAAACCACCACCACTAACTGCTGCCCTCTCAGAGTCAGATCCACCCTCCTGCTCCTGGTTTGAACCTTCCCAGCTGGACCAGCTGGCTGTGCCCGTTCCAGTGAAATGCTGAGTGCAGGCCTGGCGGTGCTGGGATGGGTTGGAAATGGGGACAGGAGGGAGGGGAAGGGGAGGAAGGCCCCGTTTCACCCCTCCACAGCAGAGCAGCTGTGTCCTGCAGGACTGAACAATCATTCATTCCGTAGCACCAAGTTTTTCAAGGTTTGTTTTGCTGTGCCTGTGAAGCTGTGGCTGCCCTGGCAGTGTCCCAGGCCAGGCTGGACAGTGGGAAGGGGTGGAACAGGATGGGCTTTACAGTCCCAAAGCCCTCTGGGTCTGTGTTTGACTCCTGGGGTCTTTGTTTGCATCTTCCCTCGCTGCTGGACGCGCTTTAGAGCCCATTTCCCCAGTGCAAGGCAGCATCCTGGGCATTCCTGCTGCAGGTGCTGTGGGAAGGTCAGGAACCCTCCCCAGAGGAGTTGTTTGAACTCCAGGGTGAGCTGCAGTGAGAGCAGAACGCAGCCTCACCTTGGCACAAACACTGATTTTTGGGGACTGGCCTGTCCATCTCTGACAAAGCCAAGGCTCCTCCCTGCTGCCCCGTTTCCTTCACCATTACTTCCACTCCCAATATCAAATTTTGCTGCTGCAAATCTCAAAATGCTCTTTGCAGCCTGGCACCCGTGCTCACAAATTCCTGAAGCTTTGCCTCAAACCCAGCCCAGATCAGTAAAATCAGAGTTCACACACAGCACATGGACAGCAAAACAAATATTTTGTACAGAGGTAAAAGAATAGAGAAATTTTTTTGTTTCTTCTTTTTTTTTTTTTTTTTTTTTTTTTTAACATGGCTCCACTTGAGATTTTTTTTTCCATTTCTTTCCTTTCAGTGTCTCTAAGAAAAGTATCTTTAAGGGTCTGTACATGCAGGGGCACTTAACCTCCACAGGCTCCCTGCTTTGATGAAAGTTTTTATTTAAGCTTCAGAAGGCAAGTCAAGCCTGGATGACACGGTGCTAATTCTTTTCTAATTCAAAATTTAAACCAGGCTGTTTGACTTGAATCAGGGGTTGAACACGCGTGCTGGAGTGAGTGAGATCTGATAAAGCCAAAGGCAAGGAAAATCAAGGCTTGGAACGTCTATTATTCTCTCAATTAACCAAGATTCCGTTATCTAGCCACTTTTAATAAATTTAGTGCTAAATTAATAATGGGGTGGCAGCGGAGCAGCCAGCTGCTCTTGCCAGCTGCCACCCAGGAGGGGCAGCCCCAGGGAGCTGCTCCTGGGCTCTGCACCTGCCTTGGGTGGGATTGGGGACGAGGGGCTGGGGGTTTGGCACAACAGGTGGAACATTGCCTCCTGTTCTAAAGCTCGTCCCTCCCAGCAGGCTCTGAGGTTGGTACTGAACTCGTTGGAATTTCAGCTGGGATTTCACCTGGGATTCCATCCCAACCCTGCCCATCTCCCAGCTTTAAAACATCTCCGGTTCTAAAGCTCGTCCCTCCCCAGCGGGCTCTGAGGTTTGTACTGAACTCACTGGAATTTCAGCTGGGATTCCATCCCAACCCTGTCCCTCTGCCAGCAGAGCCCGGGGAGGCTCAGGAACCTGCAGGACCCTGACCCACAGCCTCTCCTGGCACCAGGGATGGGGCACAGAGCCCCAGGGCTCTGCAGCATCCCCTGGCACCAGGGATGGGCACCAGGGATGGGCACCAGGGATGGGCACACAGCCCCAGGGCTCCGCAGCATCCCCTGGCACCAGGGATGGGCCCCAGGGATGGGACACCAGGGATGGGCACCAGGGATGGGGCACCAGGGATGGGCACAAGGGATGGGCACACAGCTTGAGGGCTCTTCAGCATCCCCTGGCAGCCAGGAATGGGCACCAGGGATGGACACCAGGGATGTGGGCACCAGGGATGGGCACCAGGGATGAGCACCAGGGATGGGACACCAGGGATGGGGACCAGGGATGGGCACACAGCCCCAGGGCTCTGCAGCATCCCCTGGCACCAGGGATGGGACACCAGGGATGGACACCAGTGATGGGCACAAGGGATGGGGCACCAGGGATGGGACACCAGGGATGGGACACCAGGGATGGGCACACAGCCCCAGGGATGGGGCACCAGGGATGGGGGCACGTCCCCAGTGGCCTGGCCCCACCAGGGATGGGGCACCAGGGATGGGCACACAGCCCCAGGGCCCTGGCCTGTGCCCCTGGCACCGGGGATGGGACACCAGGGATGGACTCCCCCAGTGATCTTTGGGCGAGCAGGGATGGGGCACTCGGGATGGGACACCAGGGATGGGCCCCATAATAAAAGGGATTAGCATGTATCAAGAAGAGGTTCCACCAGCTGTCACTTTGAAATCAGGCTACTCTATCGGATGGGCGAGATGATAATGGATAAACCCATAAAATGATGGGTATTTACTAATAAGTGCCTAATGAGCAGCATCCTAATAAAACAGGGACGAAGAGGGATGGGCCCTGTTTGAATTAAAGGGAGTGGTGGCAGGCAAAGCCAGGAAAATGGCTTTTTTTTTTTTTTTCATCCTTTTAGAAATTCTATTTTTAAATCCACCATGGACACAAGTCAAATGAAAGCCAGAGGGCGATTCAGGTTTTGATTCAGTAGAGCCAGAGTGTCTCTGTGTGTTTGTAAGCTAAACAGAAAAAACAGGTGTCTGTAAATGAACAGGTGTGTTTAAAATAGGAGCACGGGGCTGCTTCGATCAGCAGTGGTGGCAACAGCTTCAGAGAGGCAGGAGAATTCTTATTAATCTGCAGAATATTAATTAACTATTCCCTAGCTTCTGTATTGTATTATTAGTGATGACACAGCATTAAAGTCCCCCCGGGGAAATGACCAAGTGTATCAGTGCAGCCCTGAAGGCTCCCCGGCTAAATTAATGAAATGGAAAATCTTTAGGCTGTTCTGATGGCAGGGATGAGAAGATAAAAGGTCCCTCCCACCCACCCAGCCAGGAATTCCCAATCTCCCATCCATCCCTGGGGAATGATGGGGCAATTTTCCATAATAAAAACTGGTGGGGCATGTATGGGGAATGAGGGAGAACCAGCTGGGGATGGTCACTTTGAAATCAGGGAATGATCTATCGGAGCTGGAGATGATGGAATGGATAAAGGTGGTGAAAATGACAAGGAGTTTTCCTGTATTTATCTAAGGAACAGCTGGGGCCTAATGGGGAGAATCTTCTCTAATAAAACAGGAGGACAGGCGAAGAGACAGGCTGGGGCTCTGTTTGAATTAAATCCAAACTGAGCAGTGGTGGCACAGGCAAATGCTGCAGGAAAATGGCTTTTTTTTTTTTTTTTCATCCTTTTAGAAATTCTATTTTTAAATCCACCATGGACACAAGTCAAATGAAAGCCTGTTAAAAATAATTTTTAAAGTTTTCTGAGATTCAGCTCGTTTTGATTCAGTAGAGCCAGAGTGTCTCTGTGTGTTTGTAAGCTAAACAGAAAAAACAGGTGTCTGTAAATGAACAGGGGTTTAAAAGAAGGACAGGGCTGCTTGGATGGAAGTGGGGCAACAGCTTCAGAGGGGAATGATGGGGAGAATTAATCTGCAGATTACTGGAATGGGGCTTCTGTATTGTATTAATGATGACACAGCAATAAAGCTGGAGCTGACCAAGTGTATCAGTGCAAACAGCTGGGGCAATGCTCAAAATTGGGGAGAAGGAGCTGGGGATGGATGGAAAAAATCATTAAGAAAGGACTGATGGCTGGGGAATGATGGGAAGATAAAGGAGCTGGAGATGGATGGAGCCAGGAACATCCATCCCTGGGGAATGATGGGGAGAAGGAGCTGGGGATGGATGGAATGGGGAACAGCTGGGGAATGATGGGGAGAAGGAGCTGGAGATGGATGGGTGCAGGAACAGCTGGGGAATGATGGGGAGAAGGAGCTGGGGATGGCTGGAATGGGGAACAGCTGGGGAATGATGGGGAGAAGGAGCTGGAGATGGATGGAGTGGGGAACAGCTGGGGAATGATGGGGAGAAGGAGCTGGAGATGGCTCCATGGTGCAGGAACAGCTGGGAATGATGGGGAGAAGGAGCTGGGGATGGCTGGAGCAGGGAACAGCTGGGGAATGATGGGGAGAAGGAGCTGGGGATGGCTCCACGGTGCAGGAACAGCTGGGGAATGATGGGGAGAAGGAGCTGGGGATGGCTCCACGGTGCAGGAACAGCTGGGGGAGCACAGGGAAGGCACCGCCCAGCCTCAGTCCCAGCCCAGAGCTCCTTGGCTGGCTCTGGGAATTGCAGCTCCTCAGTTTCCCCCTTTGTTCAGCCAGGCCCGTGGGAAGGAGCAGGCTGTGATGAAGTCAGTGCCACTAAAAGGGGTCCTTTATTGCATTTTTGGAGGGTTTTTGGGGTGGTTTGTTTTAAATCCCAGATGAGTCAGGGAGCAGGAATTGCTGGCAAGAAAATGCAGGCACCAAAATCCTCCGTCCTTCCAAGGCAGCTCCCCCTCAAAGGCTGCCAGCCCCCCTCACCCCAAGCGATAAACATCACCTATTTTATAAATACTGATTCACAGGATGATTGGGAGACTTCCCAAGCCTTCAGCAGGGACACAACTAACAGCGTGCCGCAAACATCAAGTGCTCCTCCTCACAAATGTGATAACATTTACTTCCTAAACAAATTAAATCTGATATTTTAGAAAAAAATACATGCAGCCAACCCACAACTTCTCCTGCCCTCAATTTAACTTTTTCCCCACAAACAGGCTTCAAGAAAATGACACTTGGTGTGCACTTAATAGCACTGGAAAGCAGGGAGCAAATCCCCCTGCAGCATTCCTCACTCAAAGACCCCCCACCCATCCTGCAGAAAATGGGAATCTTTGTGTTCCCTCAGGAGGCTGCAGAGAGCAGGAACAGGGTGGACCAAGGGAAATGGGAGCCGGGAAATGAAACAGCTCCCCAATGGCAGGGCTGAAAATCAATGTTTTTAGCAGATTTGGTGCCTGGTACCAGCCTTTGCTGTCATTATTCTGGTGCATATTTAAGGCAGGAGCACGAGCACCCCTTGCACACTTGGTCAAATATGGGACCAACGTGTTCCTCCCGAAAATCAATGTCAGCTGAGCTGCTCTGTGAGTAAATGTCACACTGCAGGCAGCCCAGAGCAGCAGGCTGTGGGTTTGTGTGAGCTGGAACCTCCCTGCACAGGCCCACGCTGTCTGCAGGGGCTGCACGAGCAGCCCAGGTGTTCCCTGGAGCTCTTGGAAAGCAAAAAGTGTGGGGAGGACATGGTGCCACAGACATCTTTTATGGAAAACCCTTTCCTTAGGGTTTGTTCTCCTGAGAAGCTGGGAGGCCTCAGGAACAAAATGCAAACAATGGTTATCTGCTGCTGTGGGATGCAACAGGTGCATCTGGGATTGGGCTCATGGGGTTGTTTCTCATTAATGGCCAATCACAGTCAGCTGGCTTGGACAGAGTCTGAGCCACAAACCTTTGTTATCATTCTTTCTTTTTCTATTCTTAGCCAGCCTTCTGATGAAATCCTTTCTTCTATTATTTTAGCATAGTTTTAATGTAATATCTATCATAAAATAATCAATCAGCCTTCTGAAACATGGAGTCAGATCCTCATCTCTCCCCCCATCCTGGGACCCCCGTGAGCACCAGTACAGACACGGGGCTGCTGCTCCTCCCTGACAGCTCCTGACAGTTCCACATCGGAGACCAAGGTCTCTGTGCACAGACTGAGGTCTGGGCAAGCAGAGCAAGTGGAGTGGACAGAAATGCAAGGGTGAAATGGATTGACATGGGCTAAAGGGCAGCCGGGACAGGCAGGCACTGCCATAAATAAAGGCTTTTCTGCAGGGGAGAAGTGGCTGGGCAGGGGTGGTTGGGTGGGCACGAGGAGCCTCACCCTGTGCCATGGGCATGGGGAAGGGAAGGAAAGGTAAATGCAAAGTGATGGAAACTCTGCTGAGACCCAGGGCTGCAAAATCCCTGCCAGGCCCAGGGAAGGCCAGCTGGGTTTGCTTTCTGCAAATTAACCAAATGGGAAATACTCATCCATGCAGCGTGCCAGAGCAGAAACGCTGGAGTTGCTCACAGAAGAGGGTGGGTGTGAATTGTGACCCAAGAGAAGGGGTGAGCCATCCCTGCTCCAGGAGAACATGGGCAGCTGTGTGAGCTGTGCAGAATATGGGGCTCACCAAATCACAGGATCACAGAATCACACAGAACCACCAAGTCACACAATCAACAATCTCAGTATCACACAGAATCACAGAATCCCAAAATCACAGAATCACAGAATCCCAAAATCACAGAATCACACAGAATCACCAAGTCACACAATCACAGAATCACACAGAATCGCAGAATCACACAGAATCACAGAATCCCAAAATCACAGAATCACACAGAATCACAGAATCACACAGAATCACCAACTCACACAATCACACAATCACAGAATCACACAGAATCACAGAATCACACAGAATCACCAAATCACACAATCACACAATCACAGAATCACACAGAATCACAGAATCACACAGAATCACCAAATCACACAATCACACAATCACAGAATCACAGAATCCCAAAATCACAGAATCCATCACAGAATCACACACAATCCCAGAATCCCAGAATAATGAGGTTGGAGGACACCTCTGGGATCATCGAGTCCAACCTGTGCCCTAACACCTCACCTATAACACCAAATGCTACGTCAATCTTTTTAAAATTTAAACACACCCAGAGATGGTGACCACCACCTCCCTGGGAAGAGCATCCCAGCACTTTGTTATTCTTTCAGTGAAAAATTTCTTCCTGACACCCAACCTGTCCCTTCCCTGCCGTAGCTGGGGACGGTGCCCTCTAACGTGCAGGCTGGAGCAGGATGGCTGAAAGAAACATTCATGGCTTTGGGAGCCTGAAAAATCCCAAATGGAATGAATTGCAGGGTGGAGGTGAGCGCAGGGCTGGGAATGGCAGAACTCCTGCATGGAAGGTACAGCAGGCTGAGCCTGCCTGCGAGTGCTTCATCCCTTCCATTCACCCACCTTCACTGGGATGTCACTCTGCAAGTGTGACTAAACACAGGATTACAGATTCATTTGGCTCTAAGCAGCCCCTGCAATACACTGTAGATCACTGTAATGAAGACATGAATCTCTCACTCTCCGAGAGGAGCAGAGAGGATTTCAGCCCTGCAACAGGAGTTTCTCACCTTGGTGAATATTTCCATTGCACTCGTAATATCAGAAATGAGCTTTGCAGATTCTGACTTTTAGGAAATTATTCCCTTGAAAGGCTCTTTATGTTTTCCTGTTCTTGCCTAGCAATTAATGCAGTGGCTTTGGAGGAGGATCTGTGATGTTATGCAAGTTAAACCTGTAAAAATGGGGAACTGTAATTAATAAAACCCCAAACAGACGCATCACAGCACACACACGTACTCCTATAAACACATAAAATACTGGGTCTGCCTGGAAATAAATGCACACCTTGAGAGGGGTGATCTGTCTTCTCCGTTAATTGTCTTTATCAGATAAATATACAATTAGATCAAACAAAACCATTATTTGGCCAACTTGCAGACAGGACTGGTGACATTAGTTATTTCGTTATATCTAATGTTATTTAGTTATATCTAACGAAATAATCCAATAATATATGTAATCAGTAAATAACTAATATCACCACATTTTAGTGGTGATATTATTTATTCACTAATATCTGCAAATGCTGGAGGGGGAATATTCCCATCTAATTTGGCAAATGTTTGACAAAGCCTGGAAAGCAGAGCTTTGTGGACACTGAACATTTCCCAGATCAGCCCTCGTGTCCCAGGAACACCCAGAGCACCGGGGAGAGCCTCCAGGCCAGGTCTGGGTTTGGCTTGAGGGGAAAAAAGGATGGGGAGTTGGTTCTTTAAGGAATTTCAAGGAATTTCAAGGAACGAACAGACTGTCTAACACAGGTGATAGGTATTGGAAAATTATTGTAAATAAAGCACACGTGGATTCTCAGGACTCTGCTCAGAGTGACCCTGAGATTAAGGAATTTTAGGAATTTTAAGGAATTTTAGGGAATTTTAGGGAATTTTAGGGGATTTTAAGGAATTTTGATTTTAGGGGATTTTAAGGTATTTTAATTTTAAGGAATTTTAAGGAATTTTAAGGAACGGACTGTCTAGCACAGGTGATAGGTATTGGAAAATTATAGTAAATAAAGCACACATGGATTCTCAGGACTCTGCTCAGAGTGACCCCGAGATTAAGGAATTTTAAGGAATTTTAAGGAATTTTAAGGAATTTTAAGGAATTTTAAGGAATTTTAAGGAATTTTAAGGAATTTTAAGGAATTTTAAGGAATTTTAATTTTAGGGGATTTTAAGGTATTTTAATTTTAAGGAATTTTAAGGAAGGAACAGACTG
Organism: Emberiza elegans; assembly: GCA_024865655.1. Lineage (NCBI taxonomy): Eukaryota > Metazoa > Chordata > Aves > Passeriformes > Fringillidae > Emberiza > Emberiza elegans. Next base: position 33,991,151 of record JALJVW010003518.1, read on the forward strand.
TTTAACATAGGTGATAGGTATTGGAAAATTATAGTAAAGAAAGCACACATAGATTCTCAGGACTCTAGCTGCTCAGAGTGACCCCGAGATTAAGGAATTTTAAGGAATTTTAAGGAATTTTAGGGGATTTTAAGGAATTTTAAGGAATTTTAGGAATTTTTAGGAATTTTAATTTGAAGGAATTTGAAGGAATGAACAGACTGTCTAACACAGGTGATAGGGATTGAAAATTATTGTAAATAAAGCACACATGGATTCTCGGGGCTTTGGCTGCTCAGAGTGACCCCAAGATGTGTCAGAAATTCTCTGTTCCCAGCCCGGTGCTCGAAGAAGCAGTCAGAGCTCTCCAGTTCTCGCTCCCAAGGTTGTTCATTGTTCCTTATCTATAAAATTCTCTCTCCTGCCCAGCCCAGGTCAGCTCAGCAGGACAGACAGAGGCACTCTGCCTGCCCCAGGGTGGTGTTATCTTTTTATACTAAAAACTGCCTGTACAATATTTACAGTTACTGCCCAATGCCCATCACCTGTGTTAGACAGTGAGCTTCTACTCTAAACCAATCCCAAAGTGCCACCATCACAGCAGGAGATGGAGGCCAAGAAGAAGAAGGAGACAGGCTGGGCACACCCAGGTTCCTCCATCTTGCCCCTGAACCCCCTTCTAAAAACCCCAAAAATCCATTTTTCTGCTTCAAGACAAACTGATTGTTATTCTGCTGATACTTTTGTGGCTTGCAGACCTTCCTATGAGGTTGGTAACGTTTCCCATGGGCCATGGCCAAAGGCCCGGGTGCCTTGGGCCCTGTGCAGGGTCTGTGAGGCCCGGCAGGGCCCTGCCCGTGCGGGCCAGCCGGAGGGATGTGCTGCCCGAGCTCAGCACAGCCCGGGGTGCCTGTCCCTGCCAGCCTCACTGCAGGCTGCTGGCACTCGGGGACAGCTGGCCATGGCGAGGGGACAGCTGGGGCCTGTCACCGCAGCCTCCCGAGCCATCCGGGGACGCATCCATCTCCCACCGCGGCTGCTTTAAACAATGAACTTGGAACGAGGGGAACTACATCTGAAATAGTAGGTTTGCCTAATAAGAGGCATTTTTCTCTTGTAAAACTCTCTATTAAAGCCACTTTGCTTTGTTAACTTTCATGGCATGTATCCTCAGCATAGCCTTCAACACCTGAAAAATTAGTGGAAGAATTTGACTGATTATAGAGGCTGTTTTCCTTGTTCCACTGCTTCTTCTAAAAGGGATACTCAGCAGAACTTGCCTTTTTTTTTTTTTCATTTTGTGCTGTCTGCATGAGTAATTACCTCCCTGATTTCTGAGATGCAATTGAGTAGCTTCCACATTAGAAAAATCCCAAGATTGATAGAGCCATCTCTCCTAAAGGATTAGTTTGCCGCTGTAATTCCAGTGAGTAGGTCATTCAAATAGCAAAATGCTACCAAGTCTAATTCCTCCTGTTTGTGAAAGCCAGGTATTGATACCTATTTAGGAGAGGCTGGAAAGGGCTCTTTGCCTTTGGAGGGGAAGAGGGGCTCCCCTTTTCCTGCTGTGGAAAAAGAGCTTTGTGTGCCTGGGGTGCGTCAGCTCAGGGGCTGCTGGTGCCAGAGAAAAGAGCAAAGAAAAGGTGATGATTGTGCAGACACGTTGAGAAATGGGGCACGGTTTTAGGAATCCACTAGGATTCCTAATTGGAATTGGAACTCCTAACACACAATTTTAGGAATTCCAGTTTTAGGAATTTTAGGAATCCAGAAGGAGTTTCTCCCAGGATTTAAGGACACTGGGACAGCTTTGGGATGGCTTTGGGGTGCCAGGGGAGAGCCCAGCACAGCTGTGGAGGAGAGGATTGTCCCAGGGATGGGCAGGGAAGAGATTTTACATCATTTCCAAGGCAGGGAAGAGATTTTACATCATTTCCCAGGCTCCATCAGGGCCCACGTTCCTGAGCAGGGCCGTGTGTGTTCCCAGGCTCCCCAGGGATGTACCCAAAGCATCCATGGGCAGCAGAAATCATTCCCTGAGCTCTGCACTTCCCAAATCACCTGGACAGCAGAAATCATTCCCTGAGCTCTGCACTCCCCAAAGCATCCATGGGCAGCAGAAATCCTTCCCCGAGCTCTGCACTCTGCACATCACCTGCTTTCATACCAAATATTTATGGAGCAGGCTCTTTCATTTATTGGAGATATTCTGGGAAAGGTTTGGAGAGCGTTCAGCGTTCATCAGAACCCATCTTCCAAATATTTGAATAATGCTAGCAGAGCTGTGGAGGGCACAGGGAGGCAGGAATTCCTCTGAACATCACAGGTGTAGCCAGGAGGGTGCAGAGAGCAGCTGGGGCTGTGATAAGTGATTGTGCCAGTGCCATCTTATCAGGGAAAAATTACTGACTTCCTCTGTCACTCTGCTAGACTAAAAATAAATGTATTAACTAAAACTGACACCTTAACAAAAACAAGCGTACTTAAAAATTCCCTAAAATGCAGAATAACTTTTTTTTTCAATTAAAATGCTAAAAGCATGGTAATCTCTCAAGTTCACCAAGATGAATTTTGTGATAATTCTAGGGGGGGAAAGCCTACAAAATATAAATAATAAAAAACTTTGTTCTGTGAAGTAAATAAATGTTTTAGTTGCACTGAGGCACCCCAGGGGCCAGGCACAGCTGGGCTGATACAAAGCCCCTTTCTCTGCCCTGATCCACGTCCCTTTCCATGCAAACAGCTCTGCTCAGGAGAGGCTCAGCAATTTCCATCAGCACAGGATCTGGAAGGTAATTTGAAAGGCAGGAATAAATCTTAGGTGTGCTCTGAAGTCGGTTTGACTGAAATGCAAAAGCTCCTTGCAAGCTGGGGGCACTTTCAGGCCCTGAGATGCGGCTCCCCAGACAAGGCACAGATGCTGCGTCTCCTTCTCCCAGCAGCTGCAGGGGCCGTGCAGCACAGCTGCCCTGTAGCTAAACATCTGGAGAAACCCGGGCAGGAGAACAACAAACACCTCGAATCCCACCAGGCACGGCCCTGAAAGAGACTGCAGGGGAAGGAAAAGGGGCTGGGGGCAACAAGGAGCCAAACCCCAGGCGCCCCTCAGGGAGGAATTCACTGGATCCCACGGGGACACCAGCCAGCCCTGCCCTGCCCCTGAACCGCCCTGGCAAGGGCAGCAATTCACCCCTTGCCCTTCATGGCTTTGGCTGCTTCTGCCTCGCAAACTGCCAGGCAGAGCAGGAGCAGAAGGCTCTGTGAGCTGGGCTGGAGCAGAATGAGCTGCACACAGCGAGCATTGTGGGTTTGCAGTTCTTTCTGACCAGCTTCCTTTGGCAAATGTTCCTGAAGCTGTGACATTCCTCACCACAACCTCCTCTGCCCTGCCTCTGTCCTGGGAGGACTCTGCTGCAGGGACTTGTCACAGCTGTGGGATCCCAGAGAGGTTTGGGTTCAACGGGACCTTAAATCCCATCCCCGAGCTGCTCTGGGCACCCCCACTTCCATCCCCATTTCCCATCCCCATTTCCATCCCCATTTCCAGCCCCATTTCCACCCCATTCCCACCCCATTCCCACCCCCATTTCCATCCCCATTTCCATCCCCATTTCCATCCCTATTTCCACCTCATTTCCACCCCCATTCCCACCCCCATTCCCACCCCCATTCCCCACCCCATTTCCACCCCATTCCCACCCCCATTTCCACCCCCATTTCCAGCCCCATTTCCACCCCCATTCCCACCCCATCCCCATTTCCCACCCCATTCCCATCCCATTCCCATCCCCATTTCCACCTCATTTCCATCCCCATTCCCATCCCTATTTCCACCTCATTTCCACCCCCATTTCCACCCCCATTTCCACCCCATTTCCATCCCCATTTCCATCCCCATTTCCACCCCAGGACCTCGGGATGGAATTCAGACATTCTGCAGAAAAATCAAGGTGTGAAACAGAAGTGTGTCCTGTGGGGCTGGGGAAGAACAAAGTCAACAACCCCGTTTAACCCCTCTTTTCCTGAGCACACCCCTGACTGAGTCACTTTGCCATCAGCCGGTGGGTGTTAGGGCAGGAGGGACTGCATCCATTGCATTCCACCAGAGAACCCAAAATTCGTGCTTGATGAACAGCAGGGAGCTGCTCCCAGAAGTGAGATAAGGCTGGAGATAAGGCAGGGATAGGATGAAGAGTCTGCAAGGTGCTTCTTTGCTAAACAGAAATCCTGCCATTTACAGGGGATTCTTTGAGAAACCTAATTCGTTTTTGTTTTGTTTTGTTTTTGTTTTTGCTCTGAATGAAGGAAAAAAAATAGGAAAAAAAATCTTTTAAAAATGACTAATTGGGTAGGATTCTTCAAGATGCTTTTATCAACAGTCGTGCTCCTGGGATGTTTTTAAGGTGACAGCCATACCCTGCACTGCCCTTCTGGGGGAATATTCCACCCTGAGCCCACAGTGCCAACACATTTCAGCAATTCCATCACTAAGAAATCAAAACAACCCTCAGCTTTGCTTTTGCAGTTTGACTGGGGCAAAGTGTGGGGTTTCCTGAAAGCCAGAGGGCAGCCTGGCAGCTGGGGAGCAGGAACACAGCATTTACCTGCAAACACAGTGGGAGTTCTGCCTCATTCCCTGAGCAGCTCTGGCTCCCACACATCCAGCGTGCCCAGGCCTCAGCTCACACCTTGCTAGGGTAAATAAAATTCATACAGGGGGGATGTGAGGCTGAGAGAGCTCTGGGTGTGCGGAGGGCAGCAGCAGCAGCCCCAGAAAATGCCATGGGCCGTGCCAGGGCCGTGCAGGACGGGCTGCTCAGCACCTCAGCCACCACCCCGCTGCTGGGAGAGACTGGCAAGGGCAGGAGAGAGAAAAGAGATGAAATCAGAAAACCTCTCTATCAATCTGCCAAGCTGTCAGAGGCGCTTGTTCTGAAACAATTCCTCTCATTTCCAATAGCTGCTGTCAGGAGCGGATGAGAGGCACAGACAGCGAGTCTGGAGACAGCCGCCTCCCCTGCCGAGCCCTGCTCCAGCCACGGGGCTGCATGTGCCCTCAGTGCTGCTGCAGCCAGGCTGGCACTGCTCCTTGCTGCCAGGGAAGGGCTGCAGCACTGCGGAGCAGCCCCCAGCCCCTGCCTGCCCCCCAGAAAGGGAGCAGCAAACTGGGAGCACTGGTGGGGAGGCAGCGCCTGTCCAGTGTCGCTGACATCTTTTATGGAAAATCCTTTCCTTGGGATTTGTTCTCCTGAGAAGCTGAGAGGCCTCAGGAACAAAATGCAAACCATGGTTATCTGCTGCTGTGGGATGCAACAGGTGCATCTGGGATTGGGCTCATGGGGTTGTTTCTAATTAATGGCCAATCACAGCCCAGCTGGCTCAGACTCTGTCCGAGACAAACCTTTGTTATCATTCCTTCAGATGCCATTCTTAGCCAGCCTTCTGATGAAACCTTTTCTTCTATTCTTTTAGTATAGTTTCAATGTAATATATATCATTAAATAATCAATCAGCCTTCTGAAACATGGAGTCAGATCCTCGTCTCTTCCCTTATCCAAGAACCCTTGTGAGCACGGTCACAGTCAAGGCAGGATCTGAGCTCCAGGGGAAATCCAGCATCACTTCTGGGCACCCATAAAGGGCTCACAGCACACCCAATAAAACAGAAAACCAGGGGATTATTGGGAAATTAAAGAAATTAAGGAAAAATCTATCAATCACCTGAGCTTAAAAGCGTCGATAGAGCAGGCTGATGCAGTCAATGTGAAGAGCACGGTCAGTGCTAGGAGGTGGCAGGGGCTGCCTGGGGACACTGGGGACACCAGGGCTGGTGGCTGCAGGGACAGGGCCACAGGGACCATGGCGTTTTAAACATTTTCCTCAGGGAAAAACCAAACCTGGGGTCAGCTGTGCCCAAACACTCAGGGGCAACCCCAGGCAAATATCCTGAGCTGCCCCTGGGTTCCTGGGCTGGGCTGAGCCCCAAGGACTGCTCTGATCCACTCCCCAAATTCAGAGCTGGCCAACACAACCTCAAACCTGGCACAGGAGCAGTCCTGGAGTCCCCAGCCTCTCCCAGGCTGGGTTCTGCCCCACACTGTGGGTGAGGGATGATGCTGAATGCTCTGAAGGTTATTTTTGTGTTTTTACAGCCCCGTGTGAAGCTGGACCTTTTCAGAATAACACCAGCAAGGGCTAAGGCTGCTCCTCCCTCCAGCAGACGTTCCTGGGAACACTTTCTGCCCCCCTCCTACCCAGCCCTTCTCTTGCCAGCTCCTTTAAAAAAGAATATAATCTCTACGAGCAGATAAATATTAATTTCCCAATTACACTGTGGGCCCTCAAGCAGCCATCAACAAAGAGTGCGTTCAAGCTCTACACTACAAAAATATAAGAACTTTGTGACTCCTTCCCCATTAACAGGCTAACTATATCCAAATAGGAGAATTAATGCTAGAATCCTCCCTCTACGACACAAGCTTGCATCCATACATTATTAACAAATCACCAATATACAACAAATCAAACAAGCAGAGTATTAAATATCTTGTTAACCCAACAGAGGAGCGCCCATTGCTTTGGCCAGCAAGATTTCCTGACACATGGCTGAGTGCCCAGCACAATAAATATTGTAACATCAATGCATTTGTACTCTTTTCCCTTCACTGGTCTATTTTGAAATTATCCTCCCTCAGGGTCCCTCCCCCCTGCTTTATTTAAATTTTAATCCATGGATTGTCATCTCCTTGCAGGTGTCCAAATTCTGCCATTCGGTAAATTAGGTTTTCATTCCCTAAATTCAAGTGAACATTAAAATGCACCCGGGCACAGGAGGAGCTCCCCTGCCCCATCTCCAGCCTCCTGCGGTCACCTGGAGCAGGGGAGGGTTCCCAGCACTCCTGAATGCTGCTTTCGTGGCCTTACAATTAGTGCCAGTGTTTGTCCTGACCAAGGGAGAAACCCCAAACCAGTGACACCTCCGTGGCACTGCAGCGATTCCGGCACGAGGCTTTTCCTGGCTTTGTGTGAGAGGCATGCCAGGGCCTTGGCTGGTTCCAGCTGTGGGTAAAAACCACAGCGCAGCGGCCCAGGGAGGCAAACACGGCCCTGCTTGGCACTGCTGGGCGCAGAGAGGAGCCCCCCGTGGCAGGTGTCTGTGGGAGCCTGCAGCTCCTCCTCTGACACCTGAATTAATCAGAGTTTCAATGACAGGGGAGGGTGGTTGGGAATGGGGCTACTCAGGATTTAGGGGCTCAGGTCCCCCCAAAGGAGCCTCTGGAAGGGAGGAGAGGGGCAGGCAAAGCAGGAGCTCTGCTCCGGCGTTCCAGCCTTCCCTGCCCCTCCTCTGAGTCACCCAGAACACAGCAGGAAAACATCAGGAGATCACCCAAGGGTGAACAATCAGCCCAAAACACACCTTGGAGGTGATTAAAGTCAAATTTAACTCTGTCACATTTTGTTATGCAGAATCTTTCCAAACACCAGCTACCACTGTCCTTAGGAACTGTTTCTGCTATCCCATCCCCTACAAAAAGCACCTAACTTGCTGTAATTCAAATTCCTAGCTTTCAGATAATTTTCTGTTCCTTTGTTTCAGGCGCAGCTCTGGATGGGGCTGGAAGGGGAAGGGATGGGCCCTGCAGGACACCCCGCACTGCTGGCAGGGCCCACCCAGCGCATCAGGGGCACCTCCAGCCTCCCCAACCTCTGGGACACCCGGGCAGAGCCAGGGTTTGGGGTGAGGAGTGCCACTGCTGCATCCTTGTCCTGCTCCTCCCTACGGGGCCTGCAGGCAGCTCCAGGGCTGCTCCTGTGCCCCTCAGCCTCACCCTGCACCCCTGTGCCACCACTCCCCAACCCCTGGCTGGGCACCAGGAGCTCTGAGGAGGAGCAGGGCTGTACAGTCACAGAGCACCGGGCACAGCTGGCACAGGTGAGCTCCAGGTGGAATTCAGGACACCCCCCTGGCTGGCCTGGATGGGCAGGACCCTGCCAGGGGCTCACAGACCAAGACACCTGTGCCTTTGACTGTGACCCATAGAAAAAGTTACCAGCCCGTATGAGGATCTGCAAGCCATGAAAGTAAAAGCAAATAATAATCAGTTTGTCACAGGGTGAAAAATAGATTTTTGGGGTTTTTAGAATGGGGGTTCAGGGAGCAAGATGGAGGGAACTGGGTGTGCCCAGCCTGTCTCCTTCTCCTTGGCCTCCATCTCCTGCTGTGATGGTGGCACTTTGGGACTGGTTTAGAGCAGAAGTTCACTGTCTAACATAGGTGATGGGCATTGGGCAGTAACTGTAAATATTGTACAGGCAGTTTTTAGTATAAAAAGATAACACCGGCCTGGGGCAGGCAGAGTGCCTCTGTCTGTCCTGCTGAGCTGACCTGGGCTGGGCAGGAGAGAGAATTTTATAGATAAGGAACAATGAACAACCTTGAGAGCGAGAACTGGAGAGCTCTGACTGCTTCTTCGAGCGCTGGGCTGGGAACAGAGAATTTCTGACACATCTCGGGGTCACTGTGAGCAGCAGAGGCCCTGAGAGGCACCAGGAGCTCTGAGAGTCCCAGGAGCTCTGAGGAGCAGGGCTGTGCAATCGCAGGGCACAGGGCACAGCTGGCACAGGTGAGCTCGCACAGGGACAGAGCCCAGGGCCAGCAGAGTGCCCGGGCTGGCAGAGCCCAGCCGTGTCCCTGCCCCTCCTGGGATGCTGTTTACAGGAGCCATGGCAACTCCCAAGGCCATTAGCTGCAGTCACAGCAGCTCCAGCACCTGACTGAAGGCTGGGATGTGTGATATTTAGTCTGACCTATAAAAATATCTCTGGAGCAACCTGCGTGCAGAAGTGTCACATCAAATGTTTGTCATACACGGGATGTGACACCGGGCACCTGACGGAGCCTCGCTGCAGCTCTGCCCCTTTAAAAGGCCCCTGATATTCCTGCCAGGCACTGCAAAACCCAGCTGCTGGTGTGGCCAGGCAGCCTGTGACAAACAGGTCCCCTGCTCCTCGCTCCCAGCCCAATAACCCCAGTTACCATTTGCAGTTTGATTAAAGACGTGTGTCATTGCCGTGCTGCCCCAGGAGCCCCCTAAATGCCACCAAGGATGGCCCAGTGCCGCCCTGGGAGGCTGAGCACGGGGCAGCTGTGGAATGGGTCACACTGGGAGCTGTGGGCAGCTCTGCAAAGCCCTGGGGGCTGGGGCAGGGCTGCGGAGGCACCAGCACCCCCTGAGCCCCAGGAGAAGCTGCTGCTCCTGCAGGTGAGCCCCAAACCCCGGAGCTGGCCCTCACCTGAGAGCCGCAGGAGTACACCTGGTGCTCTCCCTCTCTTTTCCAGTTCTGCATCAGGAATCTATTTTTTTTTAATCTAGAGGAGATAATTTAATCTATTGTCTCCATATTTTTAAATGGGCCCCAACGACTCCTGGAAACCACTGTAATTTCTCCTGATACAACTGTTTTCATGCAAGAGCATCATATTCATGTACTACTTGGCATTCAGAAATGTTGGTGGAAACGTTTCTGAAATTAAAACATTGGTGGTGAAAACATTTCTGGTGAAATCAAGCTCAGCTGCTCTCCTCAGCGTTTGGGGAGCTCCTCCAGGAGGGGCTGTGGCTGGTGGAGGACACCCAAGGTGAGCTGGCTGCTGAAGGGGTGATTTAGGAGCACTGCTGCTCCCCGAAGCAGCCTGCCATGTCCCACAGGTGCTCCAATGCTCCACCTGCAGAGCTGCTCCAACACCTCCCACACCTGGGCTGCAAAATCTCCCCGAGAATGCAGAGATTCCCTCTTGTTTTCTGTAGCACAGGAACAGAGTTTGGGACCTGTGCTGCAGTGCCCATCCCTGGAGGTGTCCAGGGAACACCCGGAGGTGGCACTCGGGGCTCTGGGCTGGGGACAAGGTGGGCACTGGGGACAAGGTGGGCATGGGGCACAGCTGGGGCTCCATGGGCTGGGAGGGCTTTTCCAACCTCAGGGATTCTGGGATTCTCTTTGCAGATGAAGCAAAATTGCAGAACCTGTCTTGGCAGGATAAGATCCCTCTCTGAGGAACAGCCTGGCCATTTCTGACCTCCAAACACAACAGGCTTCAAAATCTCCTGACACACATGTGAGAAAGTGCCACATGAACTGTCCATGGAATTGGGAACTCTGTCCCTCGAGGTCCCTTTGGACAATGAGCCACTGGGACAGAGCCACGCTTAAATGCCTTCCATTGCCATGGTGTTTCTTTAAAAAATCCAGTTTGGGTGATCAATAATTACAGGAAGGGTGTTTGAGGCTGCTCTGCCTGTTACTGGGAAATGGTGCCTCACAAAGGGTACTCAATCCAGAATTCAGTAAGATTTATCTGCTAGGAAAAACAAAAACATCTCTCTGTGCTCCTGTATGGAATCTAAAATATGATACACATACAAATTTCAACAAATTATTCATAAAGAAAAAAATTGGAAAAAAAAGGAAAAAAAAAAATACAAGGGGAAAAACCAGGGGAAAAAAGCACAAGCAAACAATTAAACAAAACAAAAACAACAACAACCAAAAAAAAAACCAAAAAAAAAAAAAAAAAAGAAAAAATAAAAAATGAAGTTTTGGATGCTGAAGAAAACCAGTCTAAGATTTCATCTGAATCTCAGACATTTCACTCAGCTCTCCTGGAAAATCCTGCCTCTGTCAAGCATTTCACCTCTGCAGCATCTGACCTTTCTTTGGAGTATGTAGATTTTAAAAAGGATATGATCCCTCTCTGAGGAACAATTTCTGACCTCCAAACACAACAGGCTTCAAAATCTCCTGACACACGTGTGAGAAGTGCCACATGAACTGTCCATGGAATTGGGAACTCTGTCCCTCGAGGTCCCTTTGGAGGATGAGCCACTGGGACAGAGCCACGCTTAAATGCCTTCCATTGCCTTGGTGTTGCTTTAAAAAATCCAGTTTGGGTGATCAATAATTACAGGAAGGGTGTTTGAGGCTGCTCTGCCTGTTACTGGGAAATGGTGCCTCACAAAGGGTACTCAATCCAGAATTCAGTAAGATTTATCTGCTAGGAAAAACAAAAACATCTCTCTGTGCTCCTGTATGGAATCTAAAATATGATACACATACAAATTTCAACAAATTATTCATAAAGAAAAAAATTGGAAAAAAAGGAAAAAAAAAAAAAAAACCAAGGGGAAAAACCAGGGGGAAAAAAGCACAAGCAAACAATTAAACAAAACAAAAAACAACAACAACCACAAAAAAACCAACAAAAAAAAAAAAAAAGAAGAAAAATAAAAAATGAAGTTTTGGATGCTGAAGAAAACCAGTCTAAGATTTCATCTGAATCTCAGACATTTCACTCAGCTCTCCTGGAAAATCCTGCCTCTGTCAAGCATTTCACCTCTGCAGCATCTGACCTTTCTTTGGAGTATGTAGATTTTAAAATTAATTCATATTCATCTTCCACGTGGTTTTGTGGGGCTTCTCTCTCAAAAGTGGGATATTTATTGTCACAACAACGTTCCAGGGCATTAATTAATGTGGTACTTTTAGAATTGGTGCTTGGGGACTGGAACAGAAAGTACCAGCAGAGTGTGAAATCCTGCCCTGGGCACTCCTTGATAGGGGAACAACTCACAGAATGTTTATTCATTAACTTGCAGCCTCCTCAGGAGCCACCACGAGCCACAGAAAGACTGAACTGAAGCTGTTACTCCCAGAAATATGGCTTTAAGCAAGAATTTGCTTGATTTCCACCAACATTTCTGAATGCCAAGCAGTACATGAATATGATGCTCATGCATGAAAACAGTTGTATCAGGAGAAATTACAATGGTTTCCAGGAGTCATGGGGCCCATTTAAAAAAAATTGAGACAATAGATCAAATTATCTCCTCTAGATTAAAAAAAAAAAAAAAAAATTCCTGATGTAGAACTGGAAAAGAGAGGGAGAACATCAGGTGTACTGCTGTGGTGTCTGTCAGAAATCCCTGTTTGTTCAGGAACTTTCCACCTTTACGGCAGCATCACTCCCTGAGCCCAAATCCACCCTCATGGCACCCTAAACGCCTCTCTGAGGGATGGGGAAAGCTCTCAGCCAAAGAAGTTTGGAGTTCTTAAAAACCACAAATTCTTCTTAAGATAGAGCCTAAGCCTGAAAGCATTTAAAACGCAGAATAGCTTAAGAAAGGCAAATTGGTATTAATGTAGCATTTCCACCCAAATCCAGTTTGAGATGATCAAAATATGATCAGCTCCAGTAACAGCAACAAAACTTAATTCATTTACTTATAAGCTAAATATGCTCTGTGTTTTGATAATATCAGGAATGTTTTACATTTCCTCATATTTAATTGTCCTTCAAATCTGTCTCCTAAACACAGAAGTGATTATTTTAAATTTATTTGAAAACCAGGGGCTGTGTGTGCCTGGACAGGTCAGGCAGCCAGGTCAGGTGAAATAACCCAGGTATTATCAAAGTTGTGGTTCACAGGTGTTCAGGAATTAAAATGGGAAATTGTAGGAATGACTCCCAGCCTGGAGATGCCATTCCCTTATTTAATGTCTATTTTTAAATGTGGATGAGATTTTCTCTGTAAAAAAATAATGAACTTTACAAAATGTCACTTTTACTAACAGAAATTATGGCTCGAATACCTGAATGTGAATATTAAATATTTAAAAAAAAAGAGAGAAAAGAAAATTTCATTTAAATAATGCTGAGGTTGTGACACAAGCTGACAAAAGCAGGGAAATGCAGAGTCACAGCTGACACTGCCCTTAATTCACACAACTTTGGGCAAGGTCAGGAGGGCAAAAGTGTAACTCCAGCCTGGGCATCAAGTTTGGAGACTTTGATTTCTTCAATTTTGAATTTATGTCTTAACGCATTTTAAAGATTATTTGAATCTCCTTATTTAAGATAAAATGGTGAATGGAATATGAGAGCTGCAGAGGGACTGGGGACAAGGGATGGAGGGACAGGAGCCAGGGAATGGCTCCCACTGCCAGAGGGCAGGGATGGATGGGACATTGGGAACTGGGAATTCCTGGCTGGGCTGGGATTGCCAGAGCAGCTGGGGCTGCCCCTGGATCCCTGGCAGTGCCCAGGACCAGGCTGGTGGGGCTTGGAGCAGCCTGGGACAGTGCCACACCAGGGCAGAGGATGGGCAGGGCCAGGAGAGCAGCCAAAGCCCAGGTTTGGGTGGAAACCTCTGGAGTTTAGAGGCAAACCACTCAGATTGGGAGAAATTGGGATGATCGGGATGGAAACCTCAGGTTGGGATTTGGGTTTGGGAAACCTCTCAGATCAGGATGATTGGGATGGAAACCTCTTGGGTTTGGGAGGGAAACCTCCTTGGGATGGAAAATTGGGATGGAAAACTCTCAGATTGGGATGGAAACCCTCTCAGATTGGGATGGAAACCTCTCAGAATGGGATGGAAACCTCTCGGATTGGGATGGAAACCTCTTGGGTTTGGGATGGAAAACCTCTCAGAAAGGGATGGAAAACCTTTCAGATCGGGATGGAAACCTCTTGGGTTTGGGAGGGAAACCTCTTGGGTTTGGGAGGGAAACGTCTCAGACTGGGATGGAAACCTCTCAGAAAGGGGATGGAAAACCTCTCAGGTGCTCCTCAGGCAGGGACAGGCCACCTGCACGTGGCAGCTGCTCAGCACGCCCTGCTGCAGGGACAGATCAATGCATTGGTGATCACCTCTGCAGGTCACTTCCTAATGCAGCGATCAATCAAATTTCCTTCCATTCTTTCAAAATTAAGCAGAAAGAAAAAGAGATTTTAGTTTTCTTTTCTTAGCTTATTTTTAACAGAGGCACTACAGAATTATGATGGTGTCCTTTTGGTAAACCAAAATGTCAGACACATATTATTCTTTTAAACATCTCCTGGCCTTTCTCTGAAAGGTTAAGGTGGTTTAAATAAATTTAGTCAAAGTAAATGACAGCTGAGGAAGAGTATTAGAAAACTATACTTATCAACAACCTCTTTTCCTTAAATTTAAACAAGTCATTTACCAAACTGCAGTTTAAGGAGATCATGACAATATATGCTGTTCCACGGGAAGATGAAAACAACTTTAAATGGTGAAAAAATGTTGGGTGGGAGAAATTGCACACAAGTTAGTGAATGTTAATGCATGGTCTGAAAGTTGCAAACCATGGTTTTTAAAATAATGGGGCAGCAGCCTGGGCTTTCACCTGAGCCCTTAAGTGGGAGTTGTCCTTTTCCTGCCTTTACATCCCACTGATGACAGGAACTGAGATGGAAAAGTGTGGATCCAGACCTCACTGCAAGAGAGCCCCTCAGACTGCCTCAGTGTTGGACAGATGCTGTTGTTTGCCATGGGAGTGCTGCTTAAAGCAGTGAATTTTACATGTATTTATAGATTATGCAACTTTATTTCATTAAATGCAACTTTAAAAGCGATTCTGACACCCGTGAGCATTTCAGATGCACGTCTGCAAATACAGTCCAAGTGGGAAAGAAACCAACCCAAACCTAGCAGCCAAATCAGTGGCTCTTCAAGATAACTCAGCAAGAGATCATTTCCTAATTAACATAGATAATTGGGATCTTGAACTCATCACCCAAATCAAATGATGATTAAAATACAGTGAATTTCAGAATCCCAGAATGGTTTGGGTTGGGTGGGACCTCAGAGCCTGTCCCAATCGACCCCTGCACCTCCCACCATCCCAGGGTGCTCCAAGCCCTGTCCAGCCTGGCCTGGAGCACTTCCAGGGATGTAAATAACACACTGTGATCATTTTTCACGCATCAATAAAGAGTTTTTCCCATTCCTATCTGCTGAGGAACCAGGAGCAGTGAGCAGACACCTCTGGGGGGCAGAGCCAAGGCCTGTTCCTGTCACCTTGGCCACCTCCTTCTTCACCCTGAGAGCCAACATGGCTCACCCCACTTCAGCAAATTCCCACTTTCCTGCAACAAATCCCAATCCCAGCGCACGGCCCTGAACCCACTGCCCACACAGACGAAGGGGAAATGGGGTCATTTACTGGGCCCCAGTTCAGGCACATCCTCAGGGCTGGTTGCACCAGGACCTCTGGCAAAGTCCAGGAGGAAGAGGGGCTGCCTGACACCATCCTTTTTCTGGGCTCTTTACACATAACACAGGCAGGACCAAGAGAAAAAACCCTTGTGAAGACAAAAATACACATTTTAGCATTTGTGTTTGCCGATCTACACCCAAGCAAAGACCTCCTGTCCAAAGACCTATGTTATTATTATTTTTACTTACTTTACTGTTACTATTTTAATTACTTTACTATTTACTTACTTTACTATTACTATTTTAATTACCACATAATTACAACCCCCTCCTGAAGCATTTCCCTTCAAACTTATCAGGAAAGCAACAAAACCCAACTTTTTGCAGTTCTGCCAAAGCACAGCTCCAAGGGAACCGGCGGCAGAAATTTTAATTTCACTTGTTGGTAGGAAGGGCAGAATCCCCCGTCCACTGGCCCAGCACGGAGGGCTTGCAGCTTGGTGCCGAGTTTCCATAGAAATGCATTGATTAGAGCCTAATTCCCGTTAATGTTGTGTCCCTGCAGCACGCTCTGCTTGCTCACGCCGCCGAGCACCTTCCCTCGCAGCCGCCCTCTGCTTTTGTTCGGCTCAGTAGGTTTCCTAACTGCTGGGTTTTATTGAGTTAAATCAAGCTGTCACTTCATCTGCCTGAAGGATGACTCAAATACAACACATAATAATAAAAGAAAAGTAGGATAAAATAATCTTGTCAAGCCAGAAAAACTGATTGCTTGAAGTTGTAGCCTTCAATCAATACACTAATTCCACAATTTATACCTCTTTCAATTGGAGAGGAAAGAAACCCTGATATGGTATTTCTTGGCTCACTGACCAACTTTGACCTTCTATCTATGTGAATGTGGGATTAGCAAGGGCTGCTGCTTAGTGAAATCACCTATGAAAACAGGGAAGCAAATCGGAGCCATTTGAGGCTCAAACTAACTTTATTAATTCCAGCAGGGCCAGGGGTGTTTATTGCTCAGGAGCTCTGGGCTCGCTCAGAGGCCACGGGGCTGCTGGCTTGGGGTTTGGTGTTGGAGAGGAGGGGGAGCAAAGCTCGGGGGCTGTGGCAGAGCCACCAGCAGGGTGTGCCCCCAAAGCCACCCCACTGTCGCCCGTCCCAGGGAAATCCCAGCAAAAGCAGGCTGGTGCTGCTCACAGATCCCTGCCCGGAGTCAGGGGGACAAAGACAGCTTATCCAGGCAGCTTGAGACACCAATTTCTCAAGAAATAACGACCCGCTTCATAATTTACTATTTTTTTCAGTGGCCAGTCATCACAAACCCCTCTTTTATTTGTAAATTGCCGTTCATCTGCATAGCTTTATAAAAGAACAATCGAACTGTTAGTTTAAAAATTTGGGATGCTCTTTGGCTGTCAGGTGCCTGCTTTGCTTTTAGAATTCCTCCCCTGCGGGCACAGTCCAGCAAATAACAATTCTTTGTTTGGTGAAGCTTTTGTACTTCACCCTGCCACCTGCTTAGCTCAGGTTGTGGCAGGCTATCAAACAGGGCTGGAACAGGAGCCTCCCTGCCCCGTGCCTCCAGAAGGAAAAGGCAAACCCGTGCAGGCTGTCAGATCAGCTCTGGTGGGGAAGAGCCAGCCCACACTGCTTCAAATAATAAAGGTAATTAATGCAGTGCAAGAGGGTACAGCTTTCCTTTGCTTGGAAAAAGGTGGTGTTTAATTAACACCAAATTTTCCCACTTTCCAGGGATATTCCACCTTTCCAGGGATATTCCTTGTGCCTGTTTTCAGTGATTTCAGCAATACCTGCTGGCCTGGGAAACAGAAGCTGAAATAAAGGCATGCCCAGCCTGGGATGAGCTCTGAACTCAGCCTGGGACTGCCCAGATCTCAAATCTGCATTACAAGTGGCAGCTGAAGGCAAAGCTCCCACATTCCAGGAGCTGCTTCCTACCCTTCTGTCCTTCCTTTGTCCCACTGGTGGGGTCAGAAACAGGGCAGTGCTGATGCCAGAGAGACTCAAGGAAGATGTTCTTGCACAGTGAGGGTGGGCAGCCCTGGCACAGGGTGCCCAGAGCAGCTGGGGCTGCCCCTGGATCCCTGGCAGTGCCCAAGGCCAGGCTGGACACTGGGGCTGGGAGCACCTGGGACCGTGCCAGGAGCACAGCCTTTGTCCCTGGGAGCTCCTGGATCTGTGCAGTAGAACCATGGCAGGGGGGCATCCCTGGATGAGTAAAACCAAAGCAGCCAGGAGCACAGTGCCTTTGAGGTCCCTTCCCTGGATCTGTGCAGGTAAAACCAAAAACCATTGCAGAATTTCCTGACTCCAAGTCCCACTGAGCAGCTGGAAACTGAACCCAGTGGGTAAAGCCAAGCAGCCAGGAGCACAGTGCCTTTGACACCCACAGCATCCCTGGGAGCTCCTGGATCTGTGCAGGTAGAACCAAGCAGCCAGGAGCACAGTGCCTTTGACACCCACAGCATCCCTGGGAGCTCCTGGATCTGTGCAGGTAGAACCAAGCAGCCAGGAGCACAGTGCCTTTAGCACCCACAGCATCCCTGGGAGCTCCTGGATCTGTGCAGTTAAAACCAAGCAGCCAGGAGCACAGTGCCTTTAGCACCCACAGCATCCCTGGGAGCTCCTGGATCTGTGCAGGTAAAACCAAGCAGCCAGGAGCACAGTGCCTTTGACACCTGCAGCATCCCTGGGAGCTCCTGGATCTCTGCAGCCACGGGGGCAAGGAGCACAATGCAGCTTTCCAGCTCCTTCCAGCAAGACACCACTGTGATTAACCTTTCCTTTACTCACAGTTTACTTTGCTTAGGGTAGAACACGCTGCTGGAGATGTTCTTCTATTTTTTCCAGGGAGTGGATGGTATTTCCCCAGGCACCAGCCCAAGCAGCAGAAACACCTCCATGGAATACCAAGCAACAACCAGAACACAGTCCTGGTGAAGCTGCACTTCCCAGCAGCTGGCACCAGGCCCCTGCCCTGCTCCAGGTTAGCTCAGAGCTGTTCTCAGCTCCCTCTGCACCCCTGGCACAGGGCAGCCTCTCCCTTTAATAGGGGAGCAGAGTTAATGATGCAGCGTTAATGGAGAGAAATCAAGCACACGAGTGTCAGGTGCTCACCTCACCCTCCCAGCTCCTGACTCAGAAACTCTGAATTATTCAAACCTGCCTCTGCTTTAAAAGGCAGCAAAAAGAGAAAACACCAAGGGAAAAATGAAGAAAAATGCAAAAACAAGGAAAAGTTTACTGGGTATCAAAATTCTTCCTTATTGATTATAAGCAATAAATAGAAAACAAACATTTAAAAAATGCTCCAGGTGAGATCTCCGTCTCCCCAGACACTTTTCACTCCCTAATTTGGAGCTACTCCATCAGAGGTATAAATACCTGCAGGAAATAAGGGTCTGCACCAAAATACTCCCTGCTTTCCCTTCTGCTTCCCCTTCAAGGGAAGCAGAATAAAAGGAGACATTTGCAGGAGAGGAGGCGCAGCCCCTGAGCCCACTGATCACATTGTCCCTGGATTTCTGCTGCGATGAGGGATGAAGATGCATCTCATGCTGATCCTTTGAAGCTCATGGAGATGAAGGTTAAGAGGCATTTGAAGTTGTTAGTTTGTTTGTGGCCAGGGAGGGAGGTGCTCGGTGCCCTCAATCCTGCAGGCTGAGGGATGTCACCGGGACTCACCCCTTGACATTCAGTCCCATGGCAGGAGCAAAGATTAGAGCCGGGGTCAGCCGTGCCAGTCCAATTTCACTCAAAGTTTTATTGCCGACACCATTGTTCATCTGATTGTTCCCAAACACTTTCTTTTAACAGAAATGCCGAGATTCAGCCTTATTTCCAGCCATCGATTACAGTGCTGTCAGCTGAGCAAATACTGGGCTGGAAATTGCAGTGTACTTGAGAAAGTAGGGAAAAACCCATCAGAAATGAACCAAAATTGCTCGTGGAATAAGCAAATAAGGGAGATGGGCTCTGGGCTGAATAAACAGCCTGTGTGGTGTGTGCACAAAACAGAGGTGCCTGCCTAGCACAGCTGCTCTGGGAGGCTCTGGTAAAGAGAAACAAGCACCGGAACACTCCAGGATCCCCAGGAATCTTTTTATCTGAATACTCAGCTTCTGCTGCCCACAACTAAAAAGCAAATGCTGTTATTTTAATGTATATTAATGATCTAGAGAGTAGAGGTTTGGCTGTTTTGAAAGACTGCCCGGCCATGGCTCAGCTGTGGCACCTCCATCGTCCCCATCACCCTTGAAACACTGAGGTGTCAGCTCCAAACCAGCTTCTGGCTCCCCAGTACAGCTCAGGAACACCTCAAACAGCTCCACAGCTCTCAGGAAACAAAACACAGTGAGCAGCAGCAACCACGCAAAATTAGGAGTGATGGGTAAAAGCCTTAAATGGGCACAAAATAATTCTGTTCCAGGCCTGTGCTCCAATAATTTCACACTGAAGCCTCAGACTCCATCCCAGCCCAGGCCTCTGAAGCCTGGAAAGAGACTTCTGTGTGGTGTGTTCTCCCCACTGTCAGCAGTGCCATGACAGGCCTGCTGCCTGGAGGATGCACAAACTCTCAACAGGGAGTAGGGACCCCCAGAACCCCTCAGCCTGAGCCCAGGGATGGGGCAGGGGAGGCAGGGGCCAGGGGAGGTGCTGAGCCTGGAGCAGTGGCAGCCCCAGCCCAGGAGCTGTCCTGCAGAGCTGTGGCATGGGGAGCTGGAAGGAGGGCTGTGGGGGCACACTGTCACTCCCTGGACTGTGCAGGGTGCCAGGGGCAGCACGGGCAGGAGCAGGATGGTGCCAGCCCAGCCCTGCCCGTGGAGGGGGACACGGGACCCTCCTCACCATGGGAACACCTGGATGGGCCCCAGGAGCCCCAAAACCAGGGCAGGGAACCCCCTTGGTGATTGTCAGTGTCAGTCCCACCTGGCCTGCACCCCAAACCCTCGGCTGAGCCCAGTGAGCCCAGCACAGCCCCGGCGGCCCTGGGCTGCCCTGCACTTGTCCCAGGGCTCCGTGCCCGCACTGCCCCTGGCAGAGTCTCTGGCACTGCCCAGCCCCTCCTCACCTCCCAGCCTGGCTCACCTGAGCTCCAGCTGATGCCTTCCCTCTCCCAGCTACATGCTGCTCTCTCTTTTGGGGCTGGCACTTGGAATTTAAAGAGAGAGCGAGAGAGTGACAGGGACTATATACAGCAGGGCAAATATTTGTTGTATAAGATAAACACACAATTATCTAAAATGTAATCTTAATATGACTTATTAAAATAGATTACATTTTAATGTGCGCTGCAATTTGCACATCATCCAGCACAGCCTGGGTATGCAGCTTCCCCTGTGCCTCTCCCCTGACAAGCTGCAGCGCTGCAGATACAGGGCAGTGAAAAGCCCGCCGCTATCTCCCTCTAAATGGCTCCATTCCGTGTTGATAGGCAGATACAGCCCTCACCTTTATCCCAGCTTGTTTCTGACCCACTGAGTTCGTGTTAATCACCCCTGTGGGCACCAATAATTTCCCCATATGTGGAATTTGATAAGTTAGAGCACCCACTTCATTTCAAGAAGATTCCAGCTGGCTATCCAGTTATCGCTATGGACAGCTTCAAGCACTTCCATGCTGCTCCTTGTATTCTGAGCTTTATCAAGTGCTTTGCACTTTTTGTCTTTTATCTCTTAATTGAGACCTGACTGCAAGAAATGCCTATCTCTTAAAGTGTGGTGCATTAAGTATTAACTTGAACTGCTTTGGCTACTTGAGGTATAGAAAAACCTTAAGAAGCAGGGAAAAGGGTGAAAAAAAATCTCCCCAAATCTCTATTTAGAAAAACTGTGTAAATGCTACAGTGTAATAAAAAAATAAATCTTTGCCTCTTCCCACAAGTAAAAGGAAAAATAGAAAAGGAAAGTGTGTATTACAGACAGAAATCAACTCCATCTACTTGTTTGCTTAACTGGAAATGCATTAAAATGCAAAGGGCCTGGAAAAGGAAAGCGTTAGGAAATGAATGTGTATGAATAAGAAATTATTTCACAATTAAAGGTGGTAAAGAATTCTTTTCCCACCGAATGATCTGTTCAGTCCATTCAGCTGTCAACAGCGGCTGAATCTCCCCATGGAGGAGCTGCGTGGGTGTGGGACTGCCACAGACACCCTTTGATGGGGAATATCTGTGGTTTTTGAAGCATCCCTCCCAGAACGACTCTGAGCAAAGAGTGTGGAGCCTCGCAGAGCCAAGACAGATGCAGGTTCTCTCTTGCTGCTCCACTCTGCACTTTCTCCATCCCCACAGATGTGCTTTGCCTTCAGCAACAGCCCCAAGAGCAGAAGCGTTCCACTCCCTGTTGGTGTCTGGAACCCAAAACCTGAGGTGGGTCTGTGGTTTTCACCATTTTCCTGGCAAGCAGCCTCCCAAAAAGCTGCTCTCAAAGTGCCTGAAGGAGCTCTCCTCATGTCCCTGGCAGGAGGGGGCAGCAGGGGAGGGTCAGTCTCTTCTCCCAAGGAACAAGGGGCAGGACAAGAGGAAAGGGCTCAAGGGAGGCCCAGGCTGGCCATCAGGGAAGGTTCCATCCCTGGAGGAGAGGTTAAGCACTGGCCCAGGCTGCCCAGGGCACTGCTGGAGTCACCATCCCTGGAAGTGCTGGGAAAATGAGTGGACAGGGTGTTTCCCAGAGTGGGTTGGTGGGCACGGGGGATTCAGCTGAAGGAGGGCTTAGTGGCCCCGGAGGTCTCCTGCAGCCTCAGTGATTCTGGGGCTCTCCAAACTGAACATCTAAGCTCAGAATATGTTTGAAGATGTTGGCACAAATCTCCTGGTGCAGCAGTTTTGTCCTCTGTAAAATGGGGTGAAAACATTCCAATGTCAGCTTAAAACCTCTGGGCCGGCACTGGTCCCAAGCTGTGGTGCCCTGGCAAAAAACCTGGGATCCACAAATTCCTCATGAATGATCACTTCCTTTTTAAAGCAAAACCAAACAAGGCATAAACTGCTGCTTCTAGCCCAAACCTGGTTTCTCAGGAGGACCAGGCAATATCTTTGTGCCAATGAATGTGCAGCATGGGAAAGTGGAGGAAAAGCAGGATTTGCCCTTCCCAGGAGCCCTCTGCCTCCTGGAGCCCTGCCCTTCCCACTGCAGGTGTCACTCACAACCTTCTCCTGCACCAGATGAGGAGCACTGTTATTTCTCTGAACACAATCAAGAAATAAATAATAATAAATTAACCTTTCAAAGGCTCTTTGCCTGTTCAAAGAGCTCAGGTGAGTCCAGGTCTCACCCTGACCCAAATGCATCCCCACTCCTGCAGCTGCAGGTGTATTCTGCCACTGGTTTATAAAGATTCCAGTTTGCTGCCCCAAAAAAGCCCCAGGCAAGGCAGACAAGACCAGGACTGTGTGGGGCAGCTTAGGAGAAGGAAATATTGATAAGCCAAAAGGCATTTTTCCTTTCAAAGACAAGGGCAGCAGCAATAATCCCGTAGTGAGGGAGAGTATTCCTCACCTTCCTCTCTGGGGGACGTTACTGAAAGCAGAAGAGTAAAGCAAAGGCCCTGAAAATGAAGGTAAAATGACACATAACAGCACTTCAAAAGGGTTAGATGAAGGCACCTGTGGTTCCTGAGGGGCAGAAGGGCCACTCACAGATGGGAAATAAAGACAGGAGGATATTTTGGCCGGTCAGGAGTAAAAGCAGAACAGAACCAAAGCACCAAAGAGGTAGAGGGTACAAAAGGGAATTAAAGGGAATCATAAAGGGAAATTTTTTACATGGCTAACACTGAATAACTGAAATAAAATTCCCCATGCAACAGAAATAGAAGGCATCAGAAAAGATAGAATTCACATGCGAGAAGTCAAACCCTTTGCCATGGCATCAGATTTAACACCATCCCCAGATATCAGAAGACTTTTACTAATTACAAATTCCCACTTATATCAGAGGTCTACAACAAAGAAAAAACTGTGAAGAACCTGTGATCTGTTATGCTTTTCTTTCCAGTTCACAACCTCCTTGGGTTCGTTTTGGAGAGACTGTAAACCCAATACATGAAGGGAGTTGGCTGCCACAAACTTGTACAAACTTCTTCAGTGAGTGAGTCACTGCACACTGCACACACTTGTACAAATCCCTTCAGGAATCCCTGGCACACACCTGTACAAATCCCTTCAGTGAGGGAATCCCTGGCACACACTTGTACAATTCCCCTCAGTGAATCCCTGGCACACACTTGTACAAATCCCTTCAGTGAATCCCTGGCACACACTTGTACAAATCCCTGCAGGAATCCCTGGCACACACTTGTACAAATCCCTGCAGGAATCCCTGGCACACACTTGTACAATTCCCCTCAGTGAATCCCTGGCACACACTTGTACAAATCCCTTCAGTGAATCCCTGGCACACACTTGTACAAATCCCCTCAGTGAATCCCTGGCACACACTTGTACAAATCCCTGCAGGAATCCCTGGCACACACTTGTACAAATCCCTCAGTGAATCCCTGGCACACACTTGTACAAATCCCTTCAGTGAATCCCTGGCACACACTTGTACAAATCCCCTCAGTGAATCCCTGGCACACACTTGTACAAATCCCCTCAGTGAATCCCTGGCACACTCCTGTACAAATCCCCTCAGTGAATCCCTGGCACACACTTGTACAAATCCCTTCAGTGAATCCCTGGCACACACTTGTACAAATCCCCTCAGTGAATCCCTGGCACACACTTGTACAATTCCCCTCAGTGAATCCCTGGCACACACTTGTACAAATCCCCTCAGTGAATCCCTGGCACACTCCTGTACAAATCCCCTCAGAGAATCCCTGGCACACACTTGTACAAATCCCTGCAGGATCTGTACCACTCACAGGTGGTGGGACCATACACAACCTTCTCCTGCCCTGGATGTGGAGCAGTATTATTTCTCTGAACATTGACAAGAAGTAACACACCAAAAGGCCATATTTTAAGAACCAAGCTGATAGCTAAGACTACGCAAAATGTAAATCCTGCAATCACATAAATGCCCCCAGCTCACAGAAGAACAGGAGCACCCCCAATTGCAGGGATTTCACCTCCCCTCCCTGCTGAGCTTCCTCAGCAGGCTGGGCTCAGCCCTCCACCCCCACAGAAATGTCTCTGCATTTGGCACATTTCCCACAGCCCCCAGGCTCTGTATTCCCCAAGCCCCCCGAGCCGTTTGGCTGCGGAGACGCCTGTGTTATTGTCAGATTCAAGAGTTAAATATTCCAGGAGGAATTTGTTCCTGCACGGTGATACATAATGCCTGAAAACCCCCTGCACCAATATTGCTCTCAAATTGGCAGCAAGTGAACAAGGGACATGAAGGATGCTTCAGCACAGTAACCTATCCTTCCTTCTCTCCTGGGAGCCACTTGGCCAGCTTTCATCCTCATAATTATAATAAATTTGACATTTCATAGATAATATTGATTTCTGTATTTTAGCATTTCACCATAGGTGACAGTCTAGCGTCAAGAATGAAATTTCTATTGATCTCCAGCGCATTAATCTCTCATGTGTATGTGATCATTTTTATAAGACCTTTTACTGCACATAAATCAATATTTCATATTTCCAGCTATGCCAGAGGAGATGTCATATTTGTAAACTGTGAGTTGACACCTGCAATTCCTTCCTGTTCAGCTTCAACTGTTCAGTAACAGTCGATTCAGGGTTGGGAAAGGATCAAGCTCCAGAAACAAGCGAGATGAAAAAGAAGGATGTAGAATACAGTAATTAGCTTAATGAACAAAGCAGAGGAGTAAGTGAAATAAAGCTGTGTTTCTTCTGCTTACACTTGCCTCATGAATACAAACATCTTTAGGGAGGTTTGCTAAGCGACTGATAACGCATTTTAATATGTTTAGAGCACATTATAGTATAAATGTATTAGGGAAATAGAAGCTGTTAGGAAATCAGGCAAACTCCTAAATTAACTGCCTTGCTTGATACACCCTTATATCCATCTGAAATTATCCCTTTCACTCACAGCATTACCAGCTATTCTAACTTGGAGATGGTACAAGAACTATTTAGTCACCATTTAAACTCTATAATTTAGCAAACAATAATTAGAGTAATAAAATTCTCCTCTTTAAGCTGAAATATGAACTTCCCACAAACAGCAAATTGTACCGGGAGAAGAAAAAGAGTAAATCACAATGAGACCTGGCTCTCCTCTGTGTAGAGGTTTAAGTGAATCAGTTCAAAATCAAATGCATAAAACATCTTTAGATAATATAGAATCCATAAATAAATAAAACTGTCCAGCTGCTTTGGGATTTGCTAAATTAGTTAAATGAGCAATTACAGTGTGATGTCCAGCGGCCCCAAACCCCCTTCCAGCATTCAGCACTTTAAATAATTTGCTGTGTTAACAGTGACCTCCTCTAGTTTGGACAGTTGAGCAGTTTGGGGTAGCAGTGGATAATCTGTGATTTAACAAACAGAGTCACTTAAAGCTACATCCACAATCCACATGCAGACACAGATCCTGATAACAGCGCCATGCCGGTTCAGTCCCGGGCGTGTGGATAAAATCACAAGTGTGAGCTGTCCCAGCTGGCCTGGAACAGCCCTTCCCTCAGCCACTGAGGAGTTCCAGGGCATTTCCAGGGAATGCAGTCAGGACTCACAAGCAGAACCACCACAAACGTTTTCAGAGCCACACTCAGATGAGGGGCCCACTGTAGGAAGCTCCTGAGCCCTCCTGCCCAGCTAAAGGCTAATTTTGAAGCTCCCATTCTACCCCAATTTCCTATAAGCACTATTGGCACACTATTTTTTCAAATTACACGTCAGCTCACAGCACAGAAATGCTGCTCTTGCTAGGGCCTAAGGCCAATCCTTCCTGTCTGTCTCTGAGCACGTGCCCATGAAGTGTGTCACCATGTGCCTGTGTTAGCACGATGACAGACACCCTGTCAAAGTGGGGCTGCCTGCCCTGCGTGACGGGACCCCCGAGGTTCTGTCAGCTCCTGATGGAAGGGGCAGCATCAGAAAAGCATCTGAGCACAATGGGCGGTGTTGGGGCGAGGGAGACATGAGATGAAAGGTGTCCCCACATGCAGTTTGGTCAGAGGAGCCTGGCGAGAGCCCTCCCTGCTGGCAGCCTCCATTTGGTTTGGCAGGGAATGACTTCCAAGGGTCTGCAGCCCCACATGAGGCAGCAGTGCAGCGAGGCCCAGCAGTGCAGCGAGGCCCAGCAGAGCAGCAACGCCCAGCAGTGCAGCAAGGCCAGGGCAGCGCAGTGAGGCCTAGCAGTGCAGCAAGGCCCAGCAGCGCAGCGAGGCCAGGGCAGTGCAGCACGGCCAGGGCAGCACAGCAACGCCCAGCAGTGCAGCAAGGCCAGGGCAGCGCAGTGAGGCCCAGCAGTGCAGCAATGTGAGGCCCAGCAGTGCAGCAAGGCCCAGCAGTGCAGCAAGGCCCAGGGCAGTGCAGCAAGGCCCAGCAGTGCAGCGAGGCCAGGGCAGTGCAGCAATGCCCAGCATTGCAGTGAGACTGTGGTACTTGCAGGGCTGAGCCAGTGCTGGACTGCAGCTGGTGCAACTGCCTACAAGGCTTTTCTAGGAAAAAACTTGGAGATAGCGTGATAGATGTGTAATGCAATGATTGACTCTCACCATTAACAGACAAATATTATGTAGAAAGTTTAAGAAAAAGTTTTATAGATTTATAGCTATGTTTTACCCCCTTGTGTTAGTTATCAAGGGACAGCCGGGGTTGGGACATTTGGGAGGCTTGGCTTGTCACTGTGGCAACTCCTGACCTGCAATCAGGATTTGAGGAAGTGATCTCCACCACTGGACAGCAAAGGAGTCAATGGACAGAACCTTGGCAGGGGCTAAAGGGTTAAAAGGCCAAACCTCCATTGTGTGGGGGAGCACATGCTGGGGAAAATCCTCTGCTCCCGGCACCTTAACATTTTCTCTGTTCAGTCTGCTGTTGTATTTTTTATAAGGTTTAATAAACATTTCTGAATTTATGAAAAGTGAGCAGCTATTTCTCACAATAGGGGGAACACAGCTCATCAGGAACCACGTGTGCTGTGCACAACCAAGAGAACAGGCTGCCCAAAAAACTGGGGTTCCCTGTCCCTGGCAGTGCCCAAGGCCAGGCTGGACATTGGCATTGGAGCATCTTGGGACAGTGGAAGGAGTCCCTGCCCATGGCAGGGATGGGGATGGATGGGGTTTAAGGTCTCTTCCAACCAGATCATTCCATGATTCCATGGAGAGCCATCCTCTCCATCCATCAGCTGGTGCCTCCCATTTATCTGGGGGTGGCACAGCAGCCATGGTGGGGGCACAGCAGCTCCCACCCAGCCACATCTGCACATCTCAGACCTGCAGACATGCACAATCCACCCTCAGCACGACTGCAGTGGAACAAAGCGACCTCTCGAGTCTGAGAGCAAACGCTTGAACTTGGTTTCTTGGCCCTGCCTTTGATATTCCACAGTAACTCAGTGCCCACTCAAACCTTCCCTGCTGGGGAGTAATATTTACTCATTCTGGTGTTCTTACCAGTGCTGTCATAGACCAAGTACAACCTGTTGAAAAAAAATAGTAAGTTTC
The DNA here is from genome assembly GCA_024865655.1 of Emberiza elegans. NCBI lineage: Eukaryota > Metazoa > Chordata > Aves > Passeriformes > Fringillidae > Emberiza > Emberiza elegans. Next base: position 34,018,774 of record JALJVW010003518.1, read on the forward strand.
ACCTTACTATTCACCTTATAAATAAAAATATTTATTTCTGGTCAGAACTTGTGTCATTTAGTTGCACCCACGTGGGGTGGCAATCCCTGCTCCCAGAGAACCACACAAGAGTTTCACAGGAGCTCCTTGCAGAAACTGCTCTCGGAATGAGATTATCCCTGTGGTGTCAACACAGGCTGTTATTAACACATTAGGTGGGAAAAAACGTTTTGTGTTATTAAATTAGCAAGAACATAATTCACATTTGGTTGGACTTTGCCTCATCATTTATGAACAGTAAATACTCCAATACTCCCAGAGCTGAATTAACTCAGCATTCCTTAGCACAAGGGGTGCAAGAGCCCCTCATTCAGCTCCTCATCACCAGAGTGACCAGATTTTGCACAAGGGACAGATTTCCAAGCAAAGTTTAGACTCCCCACAAAAAATTCAGTGCTACATTACAATATTCCAAGCATCCCACACTGATCATTGGTTCTGCCAAGGTCCAATCCAACCCAAAACATTCTGGGAGTCCTTTATTAACTTTTCCTCAATTTACTTTAGGTTGGACGAGCTTGGATAGTGGGAGCTGTCCCTGCCCATGGCAGGGGTGGAATGGGATGGGATTTAAGGTCCCTCCCAACACAAACCAGTCTGATATTCCATGATTCTATAAAACTTTGGCACATCCTCTGCCATTTGGGCACAGGCAACAAACATCATGGCAAACCCAAGACAAAGAATGGAACAACAGTGGGGATCGTCCCCTGGGGATGGAGTCACCTTCCCCTGGCAGGGGTGTTCGGGTGAACGTAATAAAATCCCTTTGTGCCTGGTGCATCCCTCCATCCCCTGGGGGTTTGTAACTGCCTCGAGCCCTTCTGGAGCTGAAACCTCACAGCCAGTGTTGCTCTGAGCACGTGGGTGTCAGCTCAGCTCCCTTCCCAGCTGAGCTCTCCTTCTGAGCCCCCCATGCCATGAAAACAGGGGACGTGGAGCTGTGGGAGCAATGTCCCACAGAAAGGCTGAACCCAGGGAGCACAGGGAGGGTGAGCAGATTTTCCCACCCTGAACAGGAACCCTGAAGCCACCGAGGTGCTGCTGGAACCTTCCCAGGGGAAAAAGCCTTCCCAGGAACAGACCTGTGGATTTAAAAATCAGTTTTGATGTGACCTAATGGCTTTTGCTTCTTTGAAAAGAACATGAAAGAGTGACAGCAATATTGAATTTTTAAAATCCTGCTCTGTCCACCTGCAGAGCTTTTCTGGCATTCTTTAATAAGGACTTTTACCATGTCATTATACATTTTAATTACACTGTTAAATGTCACAATCACACATGCTAATGACATCATTATACCTATTTACACCAATTATGTCATTTGATGCAATTACAGTAATTCTGCCAATACACACAAATCAATAAAAAGGTTTTGTTTGCATTTTTAAATGAGCAATCACAAAAGAATAAATCCACTTTCTAAGAAATGCAGGGCAAGGACTCAAACACTGAAACTAAAGTGACATTTGAGGCCTGGTTCTTATTTCCACCACTATGAGCACTAAAAACTTCCATACCCAAAGATGACACAATCATCCTGGTGTCACCTGCAGAGGTTTCCAGGAATGATTTTACACTTTCTTCCAGGCCATCCTGACAGTGATAAGTGACAGAATTCCACAGCAACCACATTTGATCTATAAATTCGTGGATGTTTTCTCCAAACTCCCACAGCGAGTGCAGTTTCACAGTTTAACTGCAGAGTCAAGGAATACCAGATTGGTTTGGGTTGGAAGGGACCTCAAAACCCATCTCATTCCACCCCTGCCATGGATGGGGACACCTCCCACTATCCCAGGTTGCTCCAAGCCCTTCCAGCCTTTCCCGGAACACTTGCAGCATCTTTCCCTGCCCAGGTGGCCACCTGAAGGGAGACATGCCATCGCACACAGAGCTGAGCATCACAGAATGGAGGCTTTGGCCCTTCCCAAACTGCCCTGCTGCAGCCAAGGCCCTGTGCTCAGGAGCAGGCTACAGCACAAAGTGGGAGCTTACAGCGCACAGTTCCAGCGATGTTCGCCAGGGTTTTAAACTTCTTTTCTGTGCAAAGACTCATATCTTACAAAAGGAAATCCAGTGAACTTGGAATGCATCCGTTAGTGCTGAAGAGAATCAGAGAATGGGTCTGACCCCTCACCCATTTCGGTGCTCAATTCCCAGATTTTCTTTTAAATAACTCTTTCCTACACCTGCTTACAGGCTCCTAAACACACTTTAACCTATGTGGAAAGGAAGTCCATAAATTCCAGGTCTTCCCCAAAACAGAGGGCTCTCTTTTCCTGAAGCATTGCTGGCAGCCTACACAAGTATTCATCAGTCCAAGGCTGCTCTTTCCTCTCTCTGCACTACTGAAAAAAAAAAAGATATATTATTAAGAGATTTCATTTTTTCTTAGTATTTAACATGATCAGTTTCTGTGTCTGGATGGTTTGAAATATGTTCTCCATTGGACAGATAAGTCTTGGGCAAATGACTGACCTTTTGAAATAATATTTATAATTTTAGAAATGTAAAACTTAACATTCTTTAGTAATCCAATATTAAAATACATTTAAGTTGATCTATTAAATGCTACGATTCAAACTTTAAAAAAAATGTGCAATAGAAAAACATTAACAACATGTGTGGTTTGGAAAAATTCATTTATACAGCAGTTTGCAATGTCATGATGTATTTTAAATAAAAGAGCTACAGACAAAGGTATTGATTTTAGAGACTTAACTAAATAAACAGTATGTAAATTCTGTCTTTTTCTATAAAATTGGATCAGGACGCACATATTACAGTGTCTTTTTCTGAGGGAATGACAGCGATTGAATTTGGCAGACATTGGAATTTGGTTAAAGAGTTAAAGACCTTTGCTCTTTGGTTTGCAGCGCAGGCGAGCGCCGGGAAAGGACAGCGGCGCGGGGGGCACGGCCACGGCCGGGGGCAGCTGCCCACGGCAGGTGTCACTGCCACTGCCACCAGGGTCCCCAAACCGCCCGGCCTGCCCTGCTCGCTGCCCTGGCGCCACCTCGGGGGTGACCACGGGCACGGGAGGGACCCTGGAACACCTCCCCGGCCATCCTGCTGTTCTGGGAGTGCCCTGGCTGCACTGCGCACAGAGGGGGTCCTGGACAGGCCCTGCCTGGGAGCATCCTGGGAAAGTCCCTGTCACAGACATCCTTTATGGAAAACCCTTTCCTTAGGATCTTTCCTCCTGAGAAGCTGAGAGGCCTCAGGAACAAAATGCACACAATGGTTATCTGCTGCTGTGGGATGCAACAGGTGCATCTGGGATTGGGCTCATGGGGTTGTTTCTAATTAATGGCAAATCACAGTCAGCTGGCTCGGACTCTCTGCCCAAGACACAAACCTTTGTGATCATTCTTTCTTTTTCTATTCCTCGCCAGCCTTCTGTTGAAATCCTTTCTTCTTTTAGTATAATTTTAATATAATATATATAATAAAATAATCAATCAGCCTTCTGAAACATGGAGTCAGATCCTCGTCTCTTCCCTCATCCTGGGACCCCTGTGAACACCACCACAAGTCCCTACACACAAAAGTCAACTTTGGGCTGCTTGCTCTCCAGGCTGAGCTGCTGAGTCTGTTCTCCCAAGCCTCACGTGGAGCAGCCCCTGGCACCCAGAGGGTCCTGCCCCTCCCCAGCCCCATCCAAAACCTGCAGATCAGCAGTGCTGACCATCATGCTCTTAAAAAAAAAAAAAAAAAAGGAAGATTTATTGATAACCTTTCTAACAAAGGGAAGATCATTCCCCAAGTTCCTTATTAATTTATGCTCCTCTATAATTATCACTTAGAGCAACCACTGGAGCACTAATAAATATATAATGAAAGCAAAAACATAGCACGCTGTGGTGCTTAATCTGAGATTACATATTTATAACAACAAAATATGCCATTCAAGCATGGTTCAGGGCTTTCTATCGCAGCCCACCCCCTCTGAGGGCCGCTTTTTTCCCCCCTTCTTTGTTATGTCATTCTGCAGACAGATCCCAGGCTGTTCCCTGTCACCCACCGGAGCAAGCGGCTCAACAGCAAGCACAGTTGGACAGCCCTTAATTAGTGCTGCTCGGGATAGTCAGGATGAGGGCTGTGTCAGCATCTCACTCAGATGCCATCCGGGGGTGCCCTGCGTGCTGCCCGGGCAGGGCAGGGTGGGCTGGGCACCAGGGGCTCAGCACCAGCCCCAGCACCAGCCCTGGCAGCAGGCAGGGAGCACCAGCGCCAGAGGGAAACTGGAAAAGCAGCCCTGGGTCTCTCATTCCCACCCACAGGAACATGGAGCTGGGGGACTGGCGCTGCGAGGAAAAACAGGAAATTATGTACTTTGTGTGAAGTGGCCTCAAATTATTCTATCCCATTACACAAAGTATTTATTTCTTTAAGCTGGAAGCATGCGGGGTCATCGGCTCTGCCTAAACGGTGCCAGAGAGGTAAGAACAAACAGGCAAATATCAAAGTCACTCTTCAGATCCTTAAAAACTCAGCATGGAAATCCAAATGCTGTTATTCAGATATTTGAATATAAAATCCTGATTTCTTATTCAAAAAGAACCAGGAGTGATATTAAAACTTAGCATTTTTATGGGGATTAACAACAGACTGTTCCACAGGATATAACCCATTCTTGGGGAAAGCAGCAGAATTGTACCCCCCGTACGTTGCCTCGCACCTGGAGATGTGCCCAAGGAACCATGTGAGGGAATCCCAAATTTCACAGCTGGATTTTTACCATCTGAACCACTTGCCTTTCACTTTAACTCAGGTGGGAATGTCAGCTGGTTGTCCAGATCATGTCATACCCAAAGCATCATTCCCACGTTCCTACCCCAACAAATTGTGTTTTCATTTGATTCTGATCAACACTAGACACAAAGTGGGGGTGACAGCATTTTCCAGTGCAAATCTGTCATGGTTTATGAAAGATTCATGAACTGAGAGTGACATCAGGTAATGTCTCCATAATCAGTGAGGAAGCTTGGGCAGTGCAGAGCATTTTCAGCTCAGAATTTCTTCCAAATTATTTTGCTTTGAAGGTTCAGTGCTCATGGTGTGCTCAGACATGAGCAGCAGTCACTGAGTCAATTCTGCTCCCAAACTGGAGGGATCCAATTTTTAAAGGGAAGCAGCTACGGATGCCTGGGTAGGTGCAAAATTCATATTTTGAGGGGGGAAATTGGGTGAAGAGATGAGATCCATGAGCACCTCTCAGATCTCCTCCCTTGAACAATTAAAGCCATGATCCCGAGAGAACAAACGAAAACAAATGGGGGCTCGGTGTGTGTGTCATCCTTCTCTCTAATGCTCCAGCAGCTCTGCTCAGAGTTCAGGCAGTAAACAGGATGATTGATGGTCTTCCATGCTCAAGTAGGAAAAACTGGAGATTCAGCTCCTTCTCCTGCTCCATTTTTCTTTTGCTGCTGCACCATTAGAGCTGGATGCCATCAATTTAAGCAGGTACAGGATCATACCCTAAAAATAACTCTCCTGATGTCTCAGTTTCTTGTTGGAGGAGCCGTGGGCCCGGGCTCCTGTGTGAGGTGCTCCTCACCCATCCCCATCTATTCCCATCAGCTGTGGAAAATCCTGCGCACCAACCACCAATGTCACAGGGCACGGCACAGGTTGGGCTGGCACAAAGCTCCCCTGATCCCACAGGAATCACCCCAATTCCCTCAGGAATCACTCCGATCCCACAGGAATCACCCCAATCCCACAGGAATCACCCCATTCCCACAGGAATCACCCCGATCCCACAGGAATCACCCCGATCCCACCAGAATCACCCCATTCCCACTGGAATCACCCCAATTTCACAGGAATCACCCTGATCCCCCATGAATCACCCCAATCCCACAGGAATCACCCCAATCCCACACCAGGTTGGTTCCCAGCCCTGTCCCAGGCATGGAGCCACACTGGCTCTCCAGGCTGGTGGCAGAAATCACCCCAATTTCACAGGAATCACCCCAATCCCACAGGAATCACCCCAATCCCACCGGAATCACCCCAATCCCACAGGAATCACCCCAATCCCACCAGAATCACCCCAATCCCACCAGAATCACCCCAATCCCACCGGAATCACCCCAATTTCACAGGAATCACCCCAATCCCACCGGAATCACCCCAATTTCACAGGAATCACCCCAATCCCACCGGAATCACCCCGATCCCACAGGAATCACCCCAATCCCACACCAGGCTGGTTCCCAGCCCCGTCCCGGCGCAGAGCCGCGCTGGCTCTCCAGGCTGGTGGCAGCCCAGGCTGCTTTATAAGGATGAATGAAGATGAAAAGGAAGACAAATAGAAGTGAATGAGGCACTGCTGGCCGTGATTCATGAGAGCCCGCAGTAAGCCTGTTAGCCTCCGCCTGGCTCCCTTCGCCGGGAATAATGGATAGTTACAGTGCGGATGGTGACATTGTCAAACCATCAGGAATTGCTGATTATGGTGCTAAATATTGATCTCTGCTTCACATGTGTCAAAATTCTTTCTTCCCTTAATTAGAACTTCCCTAAGCACCCTCCAAGAACAAACCGAATAGATCAGATCTCCGTGAAAGGGAGTGTGATACCAGAATATAATTGTGACCTCTTGTCTTCCTCCTCTCTCTGGAGTTTTGAGATGACTTCAGCTGTCTATCCTGCCCTTCCCAGCACATGTGATAATCATACTCATTTTTCCCAATCTAACCATAGGAAGATTTTTCCAAGGCTGTGCTTTTCATCATTTCAACCCACCGGGGCTGCAGTCAGATGGCAGCGAAACTTAAAGTGCCAGAAGGTGCCTTTTTCTATTTGTTTGTTTCATGGTACACTGCACCAGGCAATGACCTGTGGCAGGAGTGTCACACAACACGGAGACAGGTTCACCCAATCAAAGGGAGCCTGAAAATTAACACAGATCCCTTCATTTCTTCATGCGGGATCGGGGAAGGGCAATTTAATGGATGTCAGAGTGCTCTGATTATCACCCCGCAATCACGGGCGATAAAAAATTAACTTTTGTTATAATGATTACTCCGCATTATTTGTATTAAAAGCACATTTCCTCATCAAGGGAGTCATGACAATTAGTACTAATTTTGTATTACTGTTCAATCATCTTTCCTACTCTTTACAGTATTTATAATATAAAATAATGAAAGCCTGTGATGTATGGTTTCAATTTACTCCACAAACTGAGCACTTAAGTCATTTATCTTAGTTTATCTGTAATATACTGGGGCTCGGGGTTTTTTGTATTGTTTTTCTTAAACATGACACGGTGGTACATTTACCTTTAGTTTGATGTGCTTGATAAAAATCAATACTTCATTAAAAGATTCCCCCAAAATTGTTCAGAGCAATTTCAGCAGAGGAGAGGGAATGAGGAAGGGGCTCATCTGTAACCCACTAACATTTATATAACCACACAGGGCTGCGCTGTCCAGGGCCAGCTTCTGCAGGAGCAGGGATAAAGATGTGCAATTTGAGGGATTGTGAGGAGGGCAAAGGGAGGAGAAGGGCCCCGTTCCCTCCCTGCTCCCTGGGAAGCCAAAGCAAAACCCACAGATAACAGAAGAAAGGGAGGCACTCCCCAGGACAGAGCTTCAGGGGGAGTCCTGCAACAAGTGCTCGCTGTCACCCCTTCCCCTTCGTCCCCAGCCCAGGGCACAGCAGCCAAAAACGAGCAGTACATTTAATTTTGATGGCTCTGTTTGATGGAGGCTCCCTGTGCAGTCACAGCACTGCCCTGTGCTGAATGGAGGATGATCTTCCCCAGCGGAGTGGCAACAACCATGGAAGCAGGGAATTGGCAAGGTTGGAAAAGCCCTTTAAGATCACCAAGTCCAAGCATCAGCCAGCACTGTGTGCACCACCAGCCCCTGTCCTCGAGTGCCACAGTCGCAGGTTGTGAGCACTCCCAGAGATGGTGACTCCACCACTGCCCTGGGCATCCTGCCCAATGCTTGACCGCCCTTCCCATGAGGAAATACTTCCTAATATCCAACCCCCAGCTCCCCTGGCTCACTTGGAGCCCTTTCCTCACAACACAACACAGGCAGTGCTCCTGCTCTGTGCTGAGGAGGGCAGGCAGGAGGGGCCTCCCTGATCCACCGGCTCAGGCAGGAATTCCCCGTCAGGAGTCACATCTGGAGTGTCCCAGCTCCTCCTGCTGCTCATCCAGCAGCCTGTGCTGAGCCACAGGACAAGCCAGGAGAGCCCTGCAGCCACAGCCCAGCCCAGAGCCAGCCCTGCCCCAGGACCCCTTCTGAGCCCAAAGAGCTGTCACCAGGGACCCCTGGTGCGCCCAGACCCCGCGCAGGGTCCTCAGGGAAGGATTATGGCACTATCTGTCACCCACCAGCTGCTGAGCATCCAGCCAGGCTGCTTTTTAACCAGATTCATCCCTAGGAATTGTCATTGCTGCACGTTGCCTTCTGGCCATCAGGAGTGACCGAGGCTGGGGCTGCTCTGCCCCAGTCCCGGGCTCGTGGGACAATGACACAGAGCTGCCCATGGCTCTGCCCTTTCTCTGCCACTCCAGGGTGCCCTGCCCCAGTCCCAGGCTCATGGGACAATGACACAGAGCTGCCCATGGCTCTGCCACTCCGGGGTCCTCTTCCACCCACAGGCTGGCTCTGCACTCCAGGGGGATGTCCCAGTCCCAGGCTCTCCCAAAACAGAGCTGCCCATGGGACACAGACAACCTTCTAGGGACACAGACAAGCCAGGCCAGGCTCTCTGTGTGACTGGAACTCGTTCTGAGAGCCGGTTGTGCTCCTGAAGCAGCAGAAATCTGTTTGATCAGGGACCCTGGTGTCACAGCTCTGCTCACCTAAAGATCACTGACCTGGCTCCGGGGCCCAGGGCCCCTCCAGCCCGGGATGGGAGCTCTGCTGATGAGGCAGAACCACGCACAGGTCTTAAGCTTTTAAAAATATTGCAGCTGCAGATGAGCGGGAGCGGGGGGAAAACACATCATTCCTTTATCCACGGCGCAGGTTCCGAGTAATTCAGGGGAGGCAAATACGATGCGATCAATAAAGCAGCTCTGCGCCTTCCACACTCACGGCCTCCTCATGAATCTTAACCAAGAGAAATAATAATAAGTGACAGAGAAGGTTTCTGGTACTTTAAATAAGCAAGCGAGCCTTCCAAAGCTACGAGCAACATTCTCTGGATATCAAAAATAATAACTGGTTGTGCAGCAGTGCAGCATGGAAACACAAGGGTATAAGATATACTGTACTTTAAGCTCTGTTTGATGAATCTGAGCACAGTTCCTGGGGGATAGATTACTTTAAACCATGCTCTTTTACTTTCTAATCCTGACTTGATTTGATTTGTACTTTAATACAGCTGCCTGGCAATTCAACAGCAAATAGAGACTATTTATGTAATCATATTGTAAGTAGTGGGACAAGAAGAAACTCTCTAGAACCTTTTTGGAAAATAGTTTGTTGTACTTTTTTATTTATTGAACAGCAGGGCTTCGGGCTTTTCAGTGCTCATTATAATTGGTTTTCTGCTTGAACTTTCAAAAACTGTCATGTCAATACTCAAACAGAATTTTTTTGCTTACTATATGGCTGTGGGCTCTATTTTCTCATGTGCTACTTGGCAAAGTTCTTGTAATATCTTAGAGGCAAGTTCTAGACTTGGAGCTGCTATTTCAGGGACTGGAAGGCAGGGTTATTTTATCTCCCCCATTGTTCTTGTTGGCCTTCCCAGCATTCTGCAGCGCATTTGCTGGGGTTCAGTGGGCTGGGGAGGAGCTGCCAGCCTGCTCCAGGCTCAGCATCTGCTCAGGACGCACTGCTGGGGTGGGCCCTGCTCCTAAAAATGGGTGTGGGGCTCACCTCCGACCCTGGCACGGTGAGGAGCGAATATTCCCAGTGCCAACAGGGGCAGGATTCAGCCAACAACGCAAAAAATCCAGAGGGCAGCAATTAGAGCCCCACTGGCGATTTCAGGCGTCTCCTCATCGCCAGTCCTGCCCTTCAGCATCAATTCTGAACCTTCAGCATCAATTCTGAACTCTCAGCATCAATTCTGGACCCTCAGCACCCATTCCTGGTCCTCAGCATCAACTCTGAACCCTCAGCACCCATTCCTGCTCCTCAGCATCAATTCCTGCTCCTCAGCATCAATTCTGAACCCTCAGCATCAATTCTGAACCCTCAGCATCAATTCTGAACCCTCAGCACCCATTCCTGCTCCTCAGCATCAATTCTGGACCCTCAGCATCAATTCTGAACCCTCAGCACCCATTCCTGCTCCTCAGCATCAATTCTGGACCCTCAGCATCAATTCTGAACCCTCAGCACCCATTCCTGGTCCTCAGCATCAATTCTGAACCCTCAGCATCAACTCTGAACCCTCAGCACCCATTCCTGCTCCTCAGCATCAACTCTGAACCCTCAGCACCCATTCCTGCTCCTCAGCATCAACTCTGAACCCTCAGCATCAATTCTGGACCCTCAGCACCCATTCCTGCTCCTCAGCATCAATTCTTAACCCTCAGCATCAATTCTGAACCCTCAGCATCAATTCTGAACCCTCAGCACCCATCCCAAACCCATCCCTGCCCCTCAGCACCCAACCCTGCCCCAAAACACTTTCCACAAACACAAATATTCTTGTTCCTGAAGAACTTCCCCTCAGCTGCTCCATTTGTTCCTTTGCAAACAGCCTGTAAAATTACTGTCATCATTTTCTATCGTGTTACGAACACTGGAGAATTAAAAAAAAAAAAAAAAAAAAAAAACCAAAGTAAGAGTTTAGTGCCTTGTACAGGAACAAATCCCGTTTGTCTGTAGTGGGGAAGGGTGTTCCTGGCTGTGCTTTGCTGGGAAAATAAAACTGGTCTAAATGGGCAATGTAGCCAGACTAGTTTAAAGAAAAAACACCTCTGTTTGTGCTTACTTACTGGACTTAAAAAAACAAACAAACAAAAACCAAAAACAAAACAAAAAACCCCTCGGTCCAGCTACTGTATACAAAATTAAATTAAAATAGAAACCCCGCCTAAGAGCCCTGCTTCTTTTGGCACTGATCTTGCAAAGCAAGCAGCAAGGAAAGGAGGTGAGATCTATTACTTCAGACTCTGACAATGGCAAAGCCTCCCTTCGGGATGCGTGGTTTTGGTGTTTAAAGGCAGTTTAGGATTATTTCCGTCCCCAGGGTGTGGCTGTGCTGCTCAGGGGCTGAGGGGGGCTGCGGGGTTTAAATGAGCCTGGCTTTGCTGGGCAGGACTGCACAGCACTGCAAACCTGCTGCTCCACCGGCACTGGGCTCGGTGAAAGCATCACCATTGCAGCACTGCAAGCAGAATTCTGCCCTGAACTTCTCCCAGTGCAAGAGGGGAAAGGCAGATTTTTGTTCTGCATCCATATTAGATCAGAGATGAATGATAAATGCCAAGCTCAGAATGGCAGGATTTTCCCCAGCGCGTACCGCTGCTGACAGAAGCAAGCAGGCAGGGAACTATTTTAAGTGCATGTCTCTGATTCCAAGGAAATTCAGCGAGTGGGGGGAAAACAGCCTCACAGAGCAGCAAATGCTCTTTGAAACAATAATGCAATATGCAGCACTTATTAAAATCTATTATTTCTGTCAAATATTGAGCCAGCAGGGGTGTGCAAACACATGCACTGGGGTGGCCGTGTGTTAACCGGGCCCTGACACATTCTGCTGGGCTCGGGAAGCACCAGAGGAAAATTCCCCCCTGCACAATCTCACTGGCCAAAATTCATTCTAAATTAATATTTAAACTTAAAGCAAACAGCCATGGGAATGCTGTTAATAACGGGCTGAACAACAGCCTCAAAGCTTTCCTTTTTTAAAAATTACTGTGCATTTCATATTAAAATACATTAAATATAGCATTCTCACTACAGAATTTATATTTGCTTTTTCGTTTTCTTATTAACTCCTGTTTTCTCTGCACTTGACTTATGAAATACTGATACTGCAACTATTTTTTTTCCTTAAAAAAAAAACCAACAAAAGCTGTACAGTTGATTAAAAAATGACCAAAAAACCAATTTGTCATTTTTCCCAGGGTTTCCAGAGACAATGGAGGGTCAATAATTTGGCAGGATCGGGACAGGGGAAGGTTTATCCAGCGTGGGTGACAGCTGGAAAAGGAAAGCAGAGACGATATTGCAGGTTTGGTTCCTAAAACCATATCAAGGCTACTCTTTTAGTCAACTTGGAAATTTATATACTATACACTAACCCTCCTTTAATATCCTCTCTCTCTTTCCTCTGGGCATTTATTGCTGTTCTTTCTAGTTCAGTAACCAGTGAGCAGAAGGTTCATTAAAACTAATTGAATTGGAAACTTGTCTGCCCTGGGAAATGTTAACTCTTTGTTGTTATCTCCGGGAAATTCCTTTTGTTATTTCCCTCTGAACGATGTGCTCGGGTTGGAGCAAGCGGCAAACAGCACCTGGGCAAGGATCTCCTCGGCAGCCTGGCCGGGCAGCACCTTGGGGCTGGCTCTGTGTCCCTGGGGACATCCTGGGGGTGCCCGGGGCTGCCCCAGCCCGGCCAGGGAAGGGAGGCCAGGGACCACCAGGGACCATCAGGGACCACCAGGGATCACCGGGGATCACTGGGGACCACCAGGGACCACCAGGCTCCATCACAGGGGCTGCCAGGGACCACCAGGGACCACCAGGGACCACCAGGGACCACCAGGCTCCATCACAGGGGCTGCCAGGGACCACCAGGGACCACCAGGGACCACCAGGCTCCATCACAGGGACTACCAGGGACCACCAGGGATCACCAGGGACCACCAGGGATCACCAGGCTCCTGCCAGGGATCACCAGGCTCCATCACAGGGACAACCGGGGACCACCGGGGATCACCAGGGACCACCAGGCTCCATCCAGGGGCTGCCAGGGACCACCAGGCTCCTGCCAGGGACCACCAGGGACCATCACAGGGACAACCAGGGACCACCAGGGACCATCAGGGACCACCAGGGACCATCAGGCTCCATCACAGGGACCACCAGGCTCCTGCCAGGGATTACCAGTCTCCATCACAGGGACCACCAGGGACCATCAGGGACCACCAGGCTCCATCCAGGGACTGCCAGGGACCACCAGGCTCCATCACAGGGACTACCAGGCTCCTGCCAGGGACCACCAGGGATCACCAGTCTCCATCACAGGGACCACCAGGGACCACCAGGCTCCTTCCCAAACCCCAGCGCAGCCCCAGCCCCGGGCACCTGCTGAGGGTGGCACAGAAGCCCCGAGAGGACACGGGGTGACGTCCCAGGGGTTAAATCACAGGGAAGGACAGGGAGATTCCCCGGGGGAGAACCTTGACTGCCCTCTGCTAATCCCTGGGGAGCAGCACTGCCCAGGCAGCTTGGGACAGGGGCTCAGGACAGGGGCTCCTTGCGGCTCGAAGATATCGATGAAATAAAACACTTGATAATAGTCACAGTGGTAGATTTCTGACAGCTTAAAAAATCAATTGAAAATAACAGGCAACCCACTGTTGCTAATAAAAGTAAATATTTATGACTGATTTGACTGAGCTTCAATACCAGTCAATCACTTTCTAAAGGATCTTTGCAATTCATTAACCTCTTTTTACTGGTCTTGTCCCTGTTGGTATTAGCCATTAAAAGGGAATAAGGGAGGGGGGCTTGATTTTTCTATTCTCATCATTCATAGCTTATTTGTTCATTCCCTCCATTCCCATACGTTGCTGTTAAATTGATTGTCTGTTTAGTCATATGAATGATAAAGTAGCTCTGCCAGGAAGAATGAAAGCCTCCATTAATTCCTGAGGAGGGTGGGCTGCTTCGGTTCAGCCTCAGCCTAAACCAAAACTACTCCCATAGTTTCCTGCCACATCAGTAACTAAATTTAGCCCTTAACATATTGCTGATAATAAGAGCCATAATTCTCCTCACAAACTTTTCCATGTCAAAACTTCAGGGAAAATCACATTTATGAATATCTCTTAAGGACGGTTGTTATCAGCCTGCTCTGCCTGCCCCGTAACGTGACACAGCAGCAATGGAGACAGCTGGCTCCATCTCAGAATTCAAACAGGACTCTGAAAACCAGCGGTGCCACGCCACAGGGGAAGGAGAATTACACCAGCAGGAGTTTCCCCATGGAAAGGGGGCTCAGGCATTGGGGCTGCCCAGGGAGGTTTGCAGTGCCCATCCCTGGAGGTGGCACTCAGGGCTCTGGGCTGGGGACATTGGGCACAGCTGGGACTCCATGGGCTGGGAGGGCTTTTCCACCCAAAATAATCCCGGGATTCCCTGAGAATAGACAAAATTTCTCCTTCAAATCATCAAGAATAGGAGGGTAGGTCTGAGTTTCCAACCAACATAAATCCCACATTTGTTTGCGTGTTTTGAAACTGGCAAGTTAAAGCATTGTCTAAACAGCATTAAACCAAACCCTTCCCACAGAACCTTCCCTCTAAACCATCCCAGAGGGACAGGGGGGACCATGCACACGGGCAAGAGATTTCCAGGTGATGGCCCTGGGCTGCAGCCAAAGGACTCCTCATTGACACAGATTGCTTTGCTATTAAGAACCAGCCCTAGGAACAGAATCTGTGGGACCCGAGTTAGAAACAGACCCTGTCTGATCTAAATTAAAGGTGGCAACGTCACATTTTACATCCCCTCCAAGAAACACGTCCTTCCTCACTCAGATCCCCTAAGGAGGGTGTGAGGATGGCTCCCGTCCCCCCAGGAGCCCCCAGCACACCACACGTCCCAGCTGCCCGTGCAGAGCCCTCTGCTGCTGCCCAGCACCAGCTGAGCCCTGCTAAGGCTGGGGGAGAGCAGAACTGTCCGACCTGCGAGGCCACAGACACACCCTGAGCCCAGGTCAGGCTCGGCAGCGCCCGCCTGTGCCGGGCCAGGTCCTTGCAGGGTCACTGTGTCACCTCCAGGCAGGGCGGGGGTGGCACTGGCCAGGCCATCCTGTGCACTGGCAGGGCCCTGTTTAATGCCAGCAGCAGGGACAGCACATCCTGAGAGCAGAACAACCCTCCCTGAGCAGCAGGAGCAGCTCCAGGCGATGCTCGGAGTAACAGATGAACTCCCTGCAGTGGAAGTTTTGTGATAAACACCCAGCTCCTTCTCCGTGTGTGACTCACCCCTACACAAACTTCTGTTGATGCTAATTTAGCACTTTCATTTATAAGTTGCTCTGATCCATTCAGCAGCTCATTTTCAATATCAGGGATAACCACAGATTGCCCACGGACTGTTCTCGAGTCTGTTGGCTCCAGCATTTCTTTTTCTGTCTGATTAGTCACTTCAGCCACACGCTGCCGTCTCTGCTCCTTGCAGCTCCCCACAACTCCGAGGCTCGTGTCCCCAGCTCAGAACTCAGCCCAGCTGCAAGGGCTCTAAAACTGTGCCAGGGAATTCTCAATTAAAGAACTTCATGTCTGGGTTTTTTTGCCTGGACAATCCAGCCCAGGCTGAGTTTCAGAGTGAGGCACAGCTTCATGCCCGCACGTTTTCAGAATGCAGAGCTGAGAACGTGCTTTCAGCTGCTCCTTAGGTTCTCATTTAGCGAGGATTTCGTTATTTCAGGTCACTCCCCCTTTCACTCCAACACTCACCCCAAGTTTTGCTAAGAAGGGCAAGGTATGTGAACAGCAAAGCAACTGCTACTTGTTAAATTGACACTGAAAATGGTAATCTTAATTTAACCTAAATCTCCAAAGACAAGCTCTTTAGCGTTCCCTCCGGGATTCAGTGCCACCCTGAACTGCCATGTCGCACCGGGAGCTCCGAGCAGGTCCCTGCACCCCCGGCACTCAGGGGGTCACACCTGAGCGCCCTGAGCCGGGAGGGGGCAGCTCCAGACCCCCCAGCTCAGCTCCTCTGCAGAGCTCACAGGGCAAGGCAGGACCTAAGTGGGGCTAGGCAATGTAAATTCTATTTAGATGGCACCTCAGACAACGAGATAAAGCTCATAAACTCTGTTTTCTCATCCTCTTTCTTTGAGGATGAGTGAAATCCTCTTTCCTTGTTTGCAGAGCGTGAGAAAGCCGCTGAGAGCGAGGCAGAGTGCACACAGGCTGGGGTGGGAATGGGAATGGGAGGGAGGGCCCTGCCCTGCCGACTTCATCCAGGCTCTGCTCGGGGCCAGCAGAGCCCAGGGCTGCCAGGGCCGGCCCAGCAGCGGCTGTGAGGGGCAGCAGCAGCGCCAGCCCACCCTGCCTGTGCCCTGTGCCCTGTGCCCGTCCATCCCAGCGCATCCCTGAGCGCAGCACCCTGCCAGGCTGCAGAGCTGCCTTTGCTCCGTCCCTCTGGGGCCCTGGGGCTGCAGGCTGGTTTCCAGAGACACAACCCCTCTGGTTAGGCCGGCCCGGGACCAGGCACGGCCCCGGGAGCATCCCAAGCTCCTTCCCTCCTCTGGACGTTCTGCTGCCTGCAAGGGGCTCCGAGCTCGAGTTCTTGTAGATAAATACAGAACATACTTACAGCTGCCAATGACAGATGTTCAGTGTAAATATTATTCCAGCAGATTTCTTAATCAGATGGTGTAATGCATGATAGTGTCATTTAAAAAAAAAAAAAATATGGGTGAATACAGTGAAAAAATTACCATTTGAAAGGCGGAACTATTTTTGGCAGAATTTGTAATGAACTAATTTTTCTCGTCAGCAAAAAATTATGCTAAAAGAGACACAAAACTTATTTCTTAGTTGTAAGAAAGTGAATAATTAAAAATTATATACATGTTCACCTTTATGTTCAGGTGCAGAGGAGTCCCACACACCATGACCTGTATTTGTTCAGCACCATGGAAACCATTTCACTCCATTATCCAAACATTATTTACATAAAACCGAGGGGGAAAAGGTAAGAGAAAATAAAAGTGACACAGGCAGAAATAATGACAGCGATCGGATTCATGGTGGAGAAGTGGGCAGGGAACCAAGAGGGCTTTAATGAGATTTACATTCACGGAGGAGAGCGGGTTCTGAGCAGCTGATTGCATCCAAATGGGGTGGGATGGGATGGGAAGGCAAAGCCAGGGGCGTAGGTGGGATTGCTCCTTCCTGCCCCATAGGATTGATCCTTCCTGCCCCAGAGCGGTGTAGGATTGCTCCTTGCTGCCCCAGCCCTGCCCCATCAGAGGGACAAACCCCGGTGAAACACAGCGGGGGCAGCTCGACGGGACAGGCACAGGGGACAGCAGGGACAGGGACGGGGATGGGAATGGAAACAGGGATGTGGACAGGAATAGGGACAGCAATGGGGATGGGAATGGGAAATGGGAACAGGGATGGGAACGGGAATGGGGCACAACGGGAATAGGGAATGGGAACATAGGTACAGGGACAGGGACAGGAATGGGAACAGGGACAGGAATGGGGAATGGGAACTGAAAATAGGGACGGGAATGGGGATGGGAATGGGAATGGTGACATGAATAGGGACAGGAATGAGGAATGGGAAAAGGGACAGGAATGGGGCACAGGAATGGGGAATGGGAATGGGAACGTGGATGGGAATGGGGAATGGGAACAGGGATGGGGACAGGGAAAGGAATAGGGACAGGAATGGGGATGGGAACAGGGAATGGGGACAGGGACAGGAATAGGGACAAGAATGGGGATGGGAACAAGGACAGGGACAGGAATGGGGAATGGGAACAGGGGCAGGAGCCCAGTGCCACGCCGTGTTTGGGAAGGACAGCTGGACAGACAGCGGACAGCAGCCCTGGTGTGTCAGGCGGCAGGGAGGGACCCTGTCCCACAGCAGCTCCTCAGCAGGGTTTCCATGTCCCTGCCCCAAAGCTGCCCCTGGCACCCCCAAACGCTGCTGGCAGTGACAGCCCCGGCCCTGGGCACCCCAAACACCCCCACTCACCAAAATGCACCTCCTTCACCACCTGCTGAAGCTTCCCAGCATTATTCCCTCCCTGTGACCGTGCTCACAGGGGCACCAGGATGAGGGAAGAGATGAGGATCTGACTCCATGTTTCAGAAGGCTGATTGATTATTTTATGATATATATTACATTAAAACTATACTAAAAGAATAGAAGAAAGGATTTCATCAGAAGGCTGGCTAAGAATAGAAAAGGAATGATAACAAAGGCTCTGTCTCAGAGAGTCTGAACCAGCTGACTGTGATTGGCCATTAATTAGAAACAACCCCATGAGCCCAATCCCAGATGCACCTGTTGCATTCCACAGCAGCAGATAACCATTGTTTGCATTTTGTTCCTGAGGCCTCTCAGCTTCTCAGGAGAACAAATCCTAAGGGAAGGATTTTCCATAAAAGATGTCTGCGACACCTCCCTCAATGGATAACAGCACCAGGGATCATCAGCAGCTCCAGGGAATAGCAAGGAAAGCTGCACTGTGAGCAGAGACACCTCCCCGTGTGCACAGCTCAGCGAGAGGCAAGCCCAGGATTCTGCATACGGGGAAGGGAAACAGGGCACAGGCTGGGGCACAGGCAGGGGCACAGGATGGGCACAGGCTGGGGCACAGGCAGGACACGGGCAGGGCACGGGCAGGGCACACCTGGGCACCTCCCCAGCCCCGGGGCACGGGGGACACCCCGGGCTGAGCCTGGCGGGGCAGCAGCTCTGCCCTGGCTCCAGGAGCCAGCCCTGGGCTTCCCAAACAATTTACAGCCGAGTGCCGGAGCACGGAATGCTTATTGTCACTTAATTAAAAGAATTTCATTTTAATGCCTTTTGCCCATTTAGAGCCAATTAATGCAAGGTGCTAAGTACTCTTAAATCACATTGCAGCCAAGGCTGATCAGCCGTTCACAGAAGAACCTTTCTGATTTGATTCTCAGCTGAGATCCTGAAGTGCTCCTCCAAGCGCCTTCTTTGGGGTGGGAAGTTGGGGAAGCAGAACTGGAGGCTCCCCGTGGCAGCAGCACCTGCAGAACGTGGCAGAGCAGCTGCTGCTGCCCCAAAACACACGGAAAAGGAGTTCAGTGCCAGGGCAGGGACAGCTCCCTAACCCTGTCCAGCCTGGCATCGGGCACTGCCAGGGATCCAGGGCAGCCCCAGCTGCTCTGGGCACCCTGTGCCAGGGCCTGCCCACCCTCACAGCCAGGAATTCCCTCCTGAAGAATCCCTTCCTAGTTTCTGAATAGCACAACCAAAGTTCTCAGCAGCAAAGGAAAAGCCCAAAGCACCTGGCCAGCTCCAGAATCCCACCACTGGAAGCTGCTCCGATTATTTCCAGCCAAAGCCACGCTGGAGCCCGGGTTTCTGTGCAAACACAAGTGGCACCTTCCCTGCACCGCAGCAGGGAATGCAAACACAGGCAGATACCCTGTGTCCCTGTCACACGGGCACAGGGGAGGGAGCCGGCAAGCACAGCCAGGCACCAGCCATGCTCCTGGGGCAGCTCCTGCCAGCCAGGGGCACCTGCTGCAGGAGGGGGCACAGTGCCCATCTCACCTGGCTGTGGGAGGGGCACAGTGCCCATCTCACCTGTCTGCAGGAGGGCACAGTGCCCATCTCACCTGGCTGCAGGAGGGGCACAGTGCCTACAGTGCCCATCTCACCTGGCTGCAGCAGGGGCACAGTGCCCATCTCACCCGGCTGCAGGAGGGGGCACAGCGCCCATCTCACCTGGCTGCAGGTGAGGGGCACAGTGCCCATCTCACCTGGCTGCGGGAGGGGCACAGTGCCCATCTCACCTGGCTGCAGGGGGGGGCACAGTGCCCATCTCACCCTGGCTGCTGTTGGGTAATTACCTTCATTCATCAAATGTGCTGCGGGGCTGATCATCATCAGTGCCCATCTCATCCCCTGAGCCGGGGCTGCAGCACAACCTGGGGCACAGTGCCCATCTCACCTGGCTGCACAACCTGGGCAAGGGCATCATCTTCCCATGCCCATCTCACCTGGCTGCATGGGAGGGGCACAGTGCCCATCTCACCTGGCCTGCAGCAGGCAGGGGCACAGTGCTCAAAAAAAATCAAAATCCCAGGGTCCCTGAGGCTGGAAAAGCAAGGCCATGGAGCTTGTCCCCAGCCCAGAGCCCCCAGGAGTGCCACCTCCAGGGATGGGCACTGCAAACTCCCTGGGCAGCCCCATGCCTGAGCCCCTTTCCTGGGGGCTGTGCCCACCCAGGTGGGCCCGGGGCACAGTGCCCATCTCACCTGGCTGCAGGGGGGGCACAGTGCCAGGGAATGCGGGCCCTGACATGGCCCTGCGGGAGGGGGCACCCCCGGTCGACAGGCAGCGCAGAGCACAGCCAGGCACCACACCCTGCTCACATCAATTGCAGGAGGGCTATTGCTATTGTATCTCACCTTACCTTCATTCATCAAATGTGCTGCGGGGCTGATCATCATCATCATCATCATCATCTCCCAGAGTCGTGAAAGCCATCCCAGGCTGAGCCGGGGCTCAGGAGCTCACACACAACCTGCAGGCAGGGAGATGGGCAAAGGGAACTTCTCCTGCAAGTTATTGTAGTTAGAGACCTGATTCTCACTAAATCTCATCACACAACCTGCAGGCAGGGAGATGGGCAAAGGAAACTTGTCTTGGAGCTATTTAGAGACCTGACTTTCACAAAATATCATCACACAACCTGCAGGCAAGGAGCTGGGGAAAGGAAACTTCTCCTGCAGGTATTTAGAGACCTGCTTTACACAAAATATCATCTTCCCATGCTCGTTAGGACTCCATAAAAAATAATCTCAGGCAAAGCCTTTAAACCCCCCCACCCGTGCTACCAATGGGTAAATGAGGAAAAAAAATAATGGGAGGGGAAAAAATGAGAGTTAAGCCCCTTAATTTTGCCTCTGTAAGTGCAGATTTTATCCCTGAGACACTGACAGCCTGAAACCTTGGCACAGCCGAGCAGAGAATAGAGAGCAGGGCAGTGCAAAGAATGGGACTGCAATTAAACACACCTCAAAAAAATCACAAAATCCCAGGGTCCCTGAGGCTGGAAAAGCCCCCCAAGGCCATGGAGTCCCACCTTGTCCCCAGCCCAGAGCCCTGAGTGCCACCTCCAGGGATGGGCACTGCAAACCTCCCTGGGCAGCCCCAGTGCCTGAGCCCCCTTTCCATGGGGAAATTCCTGCTGTGCCCACCCTGAGCTGCCCTGGGCCGGCCCGAGGCTGCCCTGGTTCCCACCCAAACCGCACCTGGGGCCACAGGAAGCCGTGGCAGGCGCCAGCTGTGCCCTACACGAACATTGCGGGCGCTGACTGATGGCAATCCTCTGCAGGAGGACTGGCAGCACCATCTCAGCTGTTATGGTCGATCTGTGAGTTAGATCGGGGATCAATTCCCCTCAGCCAGGGGGGAGCGGCAGCCGGGGGTGCGCGCCGGGCCTGCTGGGAGCTCGGGGCCTGCAGCCCGCCTCACGCAGCGCCAGCAGCACACCTGCGGCACTGCGGGGCTCCTCGGCTGCCCCAGGGCATCACCCTCACCTGAGCTGTGAACCAGGTGTTGAACGGCAGCAGGATGGGCTGGGCACGGGCCGGAGCCTGCTGTCTGCTCAGCAGCAGCTCGGGGTGCAGGGCAGGGCTCTGAGTGAGCAGCGAGCCGTGAGGGGAGCCGGGGAGCGGGGGAGCAGGGTCAGGGCCGCACAGAGCCCTTCGGCCGCGGCCAGGAGCGGCTCCAGCCAGCCCCGGCTCTGACCCACCCTCCCTGCTCCCCTCCCCAAGGTCCCCCCGCAGCTCTCTGTGCTTGTCTGCTTTGGCTAAATGAGTTCCCAGCCACTCCAACAGCCTCTCCTCTCCCCATGGCTGTGTCCTTCTGCTCAAGTGGCAATCACAGCTGCCCTGATCAGCACAACCAGCTAAAACAGGCTGCCAGGGCTGCGCCACAGCTGCTTCCACTGGCCCAGGCTGCTCCAGACCCAGCCTGGCCTTGGGCACTGCCAGGGACCCAGGGGCAGCCCCAGCTGCTCTGGCAATCCCAGCCCAGCCAGGAATTCCCAGTTCCCAATGTCCCATCCATCCCTGCCCTCTGGCAGTGGGAGCCATTCCCTGGCTCCTGTCCCTCCATCCCTTGTCCCCAGTCCCTCTCCAGCTCTCCTGGAGCCCCTTTGGGCCCTGCCAGGGGCTCTGAGCTCTGCCTGGAGCCTTCCCTGCTCCAGGGGAACATTCCCAGCTCCCCCAGCCTGGCCCCAGAGACCCCCATGGGGCACAAGCTGCCCCCCTCGGGCACGGCGGGGCTCATCCCCGGTGCCCCTGAACAGCAATGGGGGCTCCATTTTCACTGCCTTGGCAATTGAGGGGAAAACCATCTCCCCCAGGGCTGCCCATGGGGCCGAGCTGCCCCGTCCTCTGGGGGAGCTTCTTGAGGAGCTGGAGCAGCAGGGAGGCTGCTGGAGGGCATATAATAAACGGGTAAATAAACGGGTAAATAAACGGATAAATTAAATGGATAAATAAACGCATAAATAAGTGGAGAAATAAACGGATAAATAAGTGGATAAATAAAGGGATGAATTAAACAAACGGGCACATCCCGGTTCCGGCGGGGGCGGGCAGTCCCGGCTGTGCCCGGGAGGGGCAGAGGCGGCGCAGTCCCGCAGGGGACGGGACCAGGAGGGAACAGGAGGCGGAACAGGAGACGGGAACGGGACAGGAACGGAACGGGGAACGGGGCGGGGGAACGGGACGGGAGAACGGGACGGGAACGGGACGGGAACGGGACGCCAGGGCTCCAGGCAGAGCTCAGAGCCCCTGGCAGGGGCCTGAGGGGCTCCAGGAGAGCTGGAGAGGGACTGGGGACAAGGGATGGAGGGACAGGAGCCAGGGAATGGCTCCCACTGCCAGAGGGCAGGCATGGATGGGACATTGGGAACTGGGAATTCCCAGAGCAGCTGGGGCTGCCCCTGGATCCCTGGCAGTGCCCAGGGCCAGGCTGGAGCAGCCTGGGACGGTGGGAGGGGTCCCTGCCGCTAGAGTGGCACTGGATGGGGCTTTTAAGCTTCTCCCAGCCCAAAGCGTTTTGTGCCTCTCTGGTTCCATGACCTTGCAAACAAGAGCAGCACCACAGACAAATCTGCTGCTCTGCAAATGCCCTCTCTGTGCCAGGAGGGACAACCTGGCAGGAAGCCCTTGGCACCTTTGGGTGTCCCTTGGTCCCTGGCAGAGCTCAGCTGCCTGAGCAGAGCATCCCTTGCCCCCCTCCATCCTGCACCAATGTGCGCCTTTGCCTTTAAATAAGGAAATCAAGCCCAAGCCCGTGTGAACCCATGAAATTCAAACACTTCAGGCTCAGGATTTATGGCTAAACACCTGTAAATTCTTCCGAAACAACACCAGTAGTTGGTCCCAAGACAGCCTGATTGTCTCACAACAGACAAGCACAGTGTTTGCCACTTCAAGAACACTCAATGACATCACAAAGACTGCAGAGTAAAGTTTAGAATAGATGCAGATTGTGTGAGAGAGACAGCAATAATTAAACATCTGTCGTGTCCATCTACCTTAAATCTGACACGAACCCCCCACCCTGTGCCACAGCTGAATCAGAGAGGGCCAGACCTCATGAACAGGCTTTTAAAGCCATCTTTGTTCTTTAACAACCTCTCCACAGCCAAACCCTCCCAGGACCCAGCCCTCTGCCAGGGAACACAGCACATTGCACATGAGAGAGGAGCTGCAATGAGCAATGCCAGCCTGCTGCCTGGCACCAGGGCTCACCAGGACAGCTGGGGCTGCCCCACGCCCCCATGCTCCCATCCGAGCATTTCATCGTGCAAAGAGAAACAATCATCAGGTGAGGAGGCCCAGAGCCCAAAGAGCTTCCTCAGAGTGCAGGGCCTTTAATAATGCCAAAGAGAAACGCCGTAAATACACGCCAAGGGAAAATGGTGAGGGGCAAAGGACTCAGGTTGGAGGGACTGGTCCAGGGAAATATTCCTCTTAAGGAAGCAGGGATAATGCAGCCAGCTGGCAGAGGAGGGGGCGTGGGGGCACCTCACCTGCCCTGGGACAGCAGAGCCATTGCTTGGGAACTCTGGAGCTTCTGCTTATTGGACCTGAATTGTGCTCACAGGGACCAAGGAAAGCTCAGCCTTGGCATTCACTGTCTGCTGCCCATGCAGGGATCTGGGGCTCAGATCCTGGGCAGGGCATTTAAAACATGGGCACATCAAAGCAACCACATTCTGGGGCTCAGAGAACATGGGCACATCAAACATCCACGTTCTGGAGCTCAGAGATCATGGGCACATCAAAACACACATTTTCTGGAGCTCAGAGAACATGGGCACATCAAACATCCCTGTTCTGGAGCTCACAGAACATGGAAACACATGTTTTCATCAGAGAAAACATCAAACACCCCATTCTGGGGCTCAGAGAACATGGGCACATCAAACATTGAACAAACAAACATTTTCTGGAGCTCAGAGAACATGGGCACATCCAAACACACATTTTCTGGAGCTCAGAGAACATGGGCACATCAAACACCCATGTTCTGGGGCTCAGAGAACATGGGCACATCCAAACACACATTCTCTGGAGCTCAGCAAAGAACATTTTCTGGAGCTCAGAGAACATCAAACAAACACACATGTTCTGGGACTCAGAGAACATGGGCACATCCAAACACACATTCTCTGGAGCTCAGAGAACATGGGCACATCAAAACACATTCTCTGGAGCTCAGAGAACATGGGCACATCAAACATCCATCCCTGTTCTGGAGCTCAGAGAACATGGGCACATCCAAACACACATTTTCTGGAGCTCAGAGAACGTGGGCACATCCAAACACACATTTTCTGGAGCTCAGAGAACATGGGCACATCCAAACACACATTCTCTGGGGCTCAGAGAACATGGGCACATCCAAACACACATTTTCTGGGGCTCAGAGAACATGGGCACATCAAACATCCCCATTCTGGAGCCCAGAGAACATGGGCACATTCAAACACAGATTTTCTGGAGCTCAGAGATCCATCCCTGTTCTGGGCTCAGAGAACAAACACAAACACATTCTCTGGGGCTCAGAGAACATGGGCACATCAAACACACAGTTCTGGGGCTCAGAGAACATGGGCACATCCAAACACACATTTTCTGGAGCTCAGAGAACATGGGCACATCCAAACACAGATTCTCTGGAGCTCAGAGAACATGGGCACATCCAAACACACATTCTCTGGGGCTCAGAGAACATGGGCACATCCAAACACATTCTCTGGAGCTCAGGGCTCACATGTGCTGCCCCCAGCCCTGCAGGATGGGCACAGCCACCTGCAGAGCTGCCAGCTCCCCAATCCCCTCTGCCCAGGGCTTTGAGCACCCCAGCCCACAGGAGAGTTTTGGTGGTTCAGGTAGGGCAATGCAGCAAGGGCGCTTTCACTGCAGGGTGGGCATTCCCAGGAGAGGAACGCCTGGATGGCTCCAGAAGGAATCCCACCAGGCTGCTGATGCAGTGAATCACTCGCATCCCTGTGTGTGCCCCCCGTGCCCCCCACCTCCAGCCGTATTTTACCTTAATTGATTACAATCAAATTCCTTCCATTGATCCCACATCCCTCAAAGTCTGCTGGCCTAAAGACTAATCCTTCTGAGCTACTACCTTTCACACAAACCTCAGGTGGGTTTCCAATCTGATCTGATTACCAGACCCTTGATATTCATCACTTTCCATCATATTTATCATACTTGCTTCATTTCCTAGGAGAAAGGGTCTGATTCATTAAAAATTATATGCTCCATTTAAGCAGGTTTTCTGCATACTTTACCCGGGAAAAAATGCTGAATGCATTTTTTTCCACATAAAAGTATGTCTTTTTTGTGATTTATCAACCTTTTATGCCCTGCCTATCAGCAGCTGCCTCTCAGCCGCGTACCCCGGCGGTGCAGGACTCCTGGAAAGGGTGATAACAGGCATTTCCAGCTCCCAGCTCAGAAACCACAAGGATTTCAGACAGAACAAACGCCACGTGCTCTCAGCCTTTCTGCCATTTCTGTGCTTTTATTCGAGCACCGTCATTCCCGGCTCCAGTTCCCTGGAATGGTTTCATTAACACTCAATTCCATCTCCGTTTGGAGGGAGTGTTTGTGGGTCAGATGCAATGCAAATCTAGCGGGGGCTGGCGTGGGTTTCCCTGCGGGAGCAGAGATTTCCACACGACTGTAATTCCTCTCTCTTTATTACTTTGGAGGTTTAAGCCATCGTTTGCTGCGAGCCGTGCCACGGTTAAGGACGGAAAACTTTTAATAACATCCAGGATGGGATTCACTCCTGGGCACAGAGCTCAAACAAGGCTCAGGGCCACCTGAAGCCTTCAGGATGGAGTTTACACAGCCAGGCACCTTTTCACAACCTCTCCTCAATCTGACAAATCTCAGAGCCCAGAGAAAAATCCTCTTGAACACTCTCCTCCTTCTGGTGCCTTTTCCAGGTAGGGGAGGTAGAGAGGGGTAAAAGAAGGAGCTGATGATCAAAAGGAAGAAGAAGAGGCTGTTCTCAGCTCTTTTCCCAGGGTCCCTGAGGCTGGAAAAGCCCTCCCAGCCCATGGAGCCCCAGCTGTGCCCGATGCCCACCCTGTGCCCAGCCCTGAGTGCCACCCCAGGAATTCCCTGGGCACCTCCAGGGGTGGGCACTGCAAACCTCCCTGGTTTTGAGGGAGGTTCACCTGCAGTTCAAACCAAAACTGTCCAGGATGTCCCCAGAGCTCTCCAGCACGGCCTGTCACGTGTTTGTCACAGAAAAGAAAATGCCACTAATGAAATATCAGGAGGATGAGATGCAGAGAACAAAGGACAGCTTTAGCATCACTCCCCACACAAATCGCAGCAGACTTTCCTCATGCAGCAGGAGGCTCCTGGTCTGCTGGAAAGTGTCCTTGCCCGTGGCAGGGGGCTGGAACTGAAGGAGTTTTAAGGTCCCTTCAACCCAGGCCAGGCTGGGATTCCGCTGCTGTGACATTTAGACAGGGCTTGAAACCAGGGCAGCTAAACCAAACCCTTCCTTCATCATTACCCAGCACAAGAGCCCGCCTCAAGCTCCTTTAAAGAGAAAAATTGTCCTTTTCCTGCAATTTCAAGTCAGCTTGCACAGAAAAGACCCCCAAGATCAGGCTGTTTGCTGGCAGTGCCAGGGGCAGCGACCCCATAGCCCCTTTTGTGGCACCCAGACAACCCTGGCAGGGCACGGCCCTTGCTGGGCATGGGGACAGGGGGAGCCCCGGTGCTGGGGGTGCCAGGGAGCCACAGGCGTGCCCAGGAGGGCCCAGAGCAGCAGGGCCGGGTCTCGGGGGGAGCAGGAACCGTCAGGAGCACGCCGGGCCCGGAGCTGAGCGCGAGCCGCGTGCGCCAGAGCAGGGGCTCAAGCTGTTCTGCGCCTCTCAGCTCCCCAGCCCCGCTCCGAACTGGCAATTATACGGCGCAGGAGCTGGCAGCGCACACACGGAGCAGATTTAGCCGTGACAAACGCTCCTGCTCCCCAAGCGCCGGCAGCAGGGCTGCAGCATCCCCCGGGGCCCTGGGCAGGGCTGCAGGCGCCGTGTCCCGTCGTGGCACGGGCATGGCACGGATGGGCTCCGGGCTCCCTCCCACCCTTAACCCGCTGGGATTCTGCTCCCCAGGGCAGGAAAAGCAAAGCACAGCCACGACAAACCATGCCAAACTTTCTATCAAACACAGCTGTGGAGATGGCCAGCTCCGATCCGTGTGGAATAAACAGAGCGCAGCCACACTCAGCCCAGGTTCACCTCACCTGTCACTAGCCTGCTCCTAAATCAGGGCTACAGCCAAGCTATCAGGCAAACAATTCCCCTGTTCTGCCAAATCTTACTCACAGCTTCACCTCGAGATCCCTTCTGGTACTGGCTACACACTTTGTTCTAATTATTTATTATTTTCTAATTATTTATTATTTTCTAATTATTTCTTGTATTTATTATTATTTATTATTTATTAACTGCCTCACTCTGGGTTTGGGAGGCCACGCTTCTGACCCCACAGACCCACAGAATCCCAGACTGGGAAGGACCTTAAATCCTATTTATTCCACCCCATCCATGGGCAGGGACACCTCCCAGTGCCCCAGGCTGCTCCAAGCCCATCCAGCCTGGCACTGGGCACTGCCAGGACAGTTCCCACAGCTGGCCACAGCAACCCCTGATGCTCCAGCCTCACCCTGAAATGCAAAGCAGTCCCAGCAAGGCCAGCACAAACACACCGACCCCTCAGGTGCCACAACAGGCTCTCAGGTCCCTGTGCAGTTCACAGGCACTGCTTCCTTACTTTGGGAAAAGTTACACTTTGTTAAAACTACAAATTCAATTGCAGAATTTCCCTCCTCTCAGCCTCAAATGCTCCTTTTGTGCACGCTTTCCCTCTATTTTATTTTTATTTTATTTTTTCCCTTTATTCCCTATCCAGACCATCAGTGACCCTGCAGGAGCAGTTTACAACTCTGTAAGCATTCCCAGTGCTGCTGCAATTCCATCTGATCCATTTGCCAGGCCCCTCGGTGCTGGAGAACTCCTTTGTGCTGACACCCTTTGAGCCACACCTGCCCTTGCTCTGCATCCCTCTGCCCCCACCTCTTTGTGGTTTCTGCATTACACACTGGATATAAAACATTTGGCTGTCTTTAAATGGGAGAAGACAAAGGAGCCACCCCAGTGCCCCCTGTGAGTTTCCCTCCCGTGGAGGCAGTTTGAAATTACCCAGTGCTTGCTGGGGAAGCGCCTCCGAGGAGGAGCAGAGCCCTGGGTGGGAGGAACACGGGGAGATTCAGAGATTAGGAGGCCTAATGGAGTTTGGAGGGGCTGCATTCTGAATCTATCAAACCCTGACATTTGAGGGAGCTTTATATTTTCCTTTAAGAGTAGTGCAGACCCCAGTGAATTATATAATGGAATATGTCTCCCCAATGTAATCAAAGTTGACCTAACAGATTTGTCTTTCTGGTGCTACAATCCACTGAAAATCTTTAAGGAAATCAGAACTGGATTCAAACAACAAAGAGGGAAAATCACTTTTTAAATATAAAGCAGGCCTGGAGAAAGCAACTCCTACCAATTAGGAATGCTGCAGCCATGGAATGGTTTAGACTGGAAAGCATTGCTGAGGATGGGACACCCAAAGGCAGCCACAGCACAAATCCTGGAACGCTGCAGCACTGACCTGGATGCTCCAGGGGAGGCTGAACAAATCCAGCTAAAAGCACAAAAATGGCATTGATCAGGCTTGAGGAGAGGACTCCTTCCTCATCCAGAGGAACAAAAGCAAAGGACTTCAGGCCTGCCTCATAAATGCATTCCAAGAAGCATCTTCCCACATTTCCCTAAAGAAATGGCTCTGAATTGGCACAACACTGAACTGATGTGATTAAATCCCTCAATGTAAAAACATCCAAATGAGCCTTCCCCTAGATGGTTTAATCACACCCTAAGTCACATTTACCTGTAGCTAAAATATCTCGATTTCAGGATTGCTGTTAACTGAAGAACATAATGCTGATTTCTACAAAGTTAAGAGCAAGGAGTAAAATTCTAAAAATCAAAATTTCTCTCACCAAGCAACTGAGCAGAGGAACCTGGATCAGAAGGCAGAGCCACTGCTGGTCCCTGAACACACACAATAAAACCAGTCAGATCCCATTTGTTAAAACATGTGATTCAATTAATTTCGCCATCTTTACTGAATAATTCACTTGATGAATCAATTCTTCTGGTAAATAAGCACTTCCATGTCCCATTGACCTCTGTGTGGGCACAACTGATTTTTCCTCTTGGCACTGATGTTCTTTGGGGCCAGGAGGGAAGGAGGCTGGGTCAGGAGGCAAACCCAGAGGAGCCACTGGAGAGCCCCTGGCACTGAGGCGTCACAGAAAACATTGCTCATGTTTTATGGAAAATCCTTTCCTTAGGAGTTTTCCTCCTGGGAAGCTGGGAAGCCTCAGGAACAAAATGCAACAATGGTTATCTGCTGCTGTGGGATGCAACAGGTGCATCTGGGATTGGTCTCATGGGGTTGTTTCTAATTAATGGCCAATCACAGTCCAGCTGGCTTGGACAGAGTCTGAGCCACAAACCTTTGTTATCATTCCTTCTTATTCTATTCTTAGCCAGCCTTCTGATGAAATCCTTTCTTCTATTCTTTTAGCATAGCTTTAATATAATATATATAATAAAATAATCAATCAGCCTTCTGAAACATGGAGTCAGATCCTCGTCTCTCCCCCATCCTGGGTGCCCTGTGAACACGGTCACACTGAGGGCCCCACCCGTGCCCAAGGCAGCCCTTGCCAGGGGAGGGAGCCAGGAGAAGGTTCCAGCCGAGCCCAGGAGATGAACAGCCCCAGGCAATGACCTCTGGAAGCTCAGCAGGCCCCAGGGAACAGGGAGTGACCCCTGGAAGAGCCCCATGCTCTCTCCAACCAGCCCAGGGGACAACGATGCATTTGGAGACTTTCCCTTCCTCTGGTTCCCTCCCAAGAGCCCCTTGGCCATGAGATAGGATTTGGGGGCTCTTAAGGACAAGTTTTCATTTGGCTGGTTCTATGACTAGTGAAAAATGTTATAACATTTTTAAAAAGGAGGCTTTCCAGTAAGCACCTCCAATTTCCTTAAAATGTTTGCCGTGGAACCTTTATCTCGGAGAAAAGCTAAACATAAGGACACAGAGACAGAGAGGAGATATTCCTGCATCTATTTGAAGAAATCTCATCCATAAAGAAGCAAATTGCCATGGTAATTATCACTCCCTTCCTTGTAATGGTAGGAATAACCGTGCCTGGGTTATACATATGGACCGCTCTCATCCCATGCGTTCATCCTGCCTGCAGAGAAATGATCTTTTATGGAGCACCAGCATTAAATGTGTTCTGGCAGGGGGAGCGAGGTGCTCAGAGCTGGAACGGCTCCTGGGGGCTGCGGGGAGCCTGTACCCAGCCCAAACCCAGGAGCAGCAGTGTGCCCAGCGTTCCAGCCAGCCTGAGCATCCCCCGGTGGGCACGGGCACAGGGGCAGCTCCCTCCAGGCCCCCTCCCAAACCCCAGACAGGCGGGGCTGCACTGAGGGCACCGGGAGGCACTGAAGGACCAAGGCGTGAGTGGCTCTGGGGAGAGCACCTGGTGTAAAGCCGAGGCTCAGGTCTGCCTCGTTAACCCTTTGTATTCAGTTCCTCTGGTCACTGCAGAGGGTCTGTCCCAAGGGGCCAAGGAGCCGGAGCACTCCTGGTGCTGGTCCAGGGAGGCACTGGGAGTGAATCACCACATTGTGCTGGACAGTCACCAGGGACTTTGTGGGAATGACAGCTCTCTGCCTGCTCGCCTGGGCTTCAAACCCTGCAGGACAGACACACGGACAGGGCAATAACCCTGCAGGACAGACACACACAGACAGAGCAATAACCCTGCAGGACAGACAGAGCAGCCCTGCTGGACAGACACACAGCCAGAGCAATAACCCTGCAGGACAGACACACGGACAGAACAATAACCCTGCAGGACAGACACATGGACAGAGGGACCCTGCAGGACAGACACACAGAGCCCCAGCTGGCTGCCCCTGGATCCCTGGAGGTGCTCAAGGCCAGGCTGGACAGGGCTTGGGGCACCCTGGGATGGTGGAAGGTGGCCATGCCCATAAAAACTAACAAAACAAAAAAAATCCCCACAAAACCAATAAATAACCTCATTTTTTAACTGCTGTCCTTTTCCACTGAGCTGAAGGAGGCGGCCCGGCCATTCCTTTGCTAGCGCAGGAGTGTTTCAGCTCCCTGCTCCCTTAGCTGCACCACGGAGATGCTCCCCAGGAACGTCCCCCCAAAGCCCTGAGCCGCAGCCCTGCCTGTGCAGAGTGCCCTTCCTGCCCCCTCACCCAAACTCAGCCCCTCACGGGTGCTTTCTGTGACCCGCATCGGGCTGGCTCGCACTCGGGGATGTTTGCAGCAGCTGCCCCTTGCAAACCTGGGGCTGGAATCTCTCCTTACTCAGATTTGCTCTGCCTTCTGCAGGGAGCAGCGACTGCTGCTGAGGAATTGCTCGTGAACAGCGAGAAAGGACGCGGATTTCAGTTCTGGCACCAGAAAGGAGGGGTTTTGTCACGAGTGCAGCACACGGGGCTGGAGAGCAGGGCTGCACCTGCAGCAGCAGTGTGCTGGGGGCTTTTTGGCCAGCCCTGACTGCCCTCCGTGTGCAAGGAGCAGAGAAATTGGGAATACCCAACACCGAGCACTCATCCTGCCTTTCACTCCCAATACTTCTGCGTGTGTGAGGAAAACACTAACTGTTTTTAGGAGTTTTTTCCTCAGATTTTTGGCCTCAAGTTTACATTTAAAAAAGTTTGAAAAAAGAGCCCCTATTCCTATTAATAAACTGCAAGCTGAAATGTTAATTTGGGCTCTTAGTGCTTCTTTATCTGTTTTTTCCCCTCCAAAGCCAGCTCCAGGACGAGGCTCTGTCCTTCTGGAGGTGTCTGAGACCCCACAGATGCCACCACCCGTGTCCTTCATCCCCACTCACAGCCCTGGGGGTGCCACCCTGGAGGACCAAACAGGGAAATGACCATTAACGAGATCCCTAATTGCATTTTGGGGGAGTTTGGCTGTGCCAGGAGGGAGGCAGCAGAGGAGGGGACCCGTTCTGGGTGCCCCAGCATCACAGACATCTTTTCATGAAAAATCTTTTCCTTAGGATTTTTTCTTCTTGAGAAGCTGTGGAGCCTTCAGAACAAAATGTAAACAATGGTTATCTGCTGCTGTGGAATGCAACAGGTAAATCTTTGATTAGTCTATCAACCATTAGTTGTTTGTGATTAATAGCTAATCACAGCCCAGCAGGCTCAGATAGAGTCTGGGACAGCAGCCTTTGTTATCATTTTTTCTATTCTTAACTTAGCTAACCTTCTGATGAAACCTTTTCTTCTTTTAGTATAGTTTTAATGTAATATCTATCATAAAACAATAAATCAGCCTTCTGAAACATGGAGCCACCATTCTCATCTCTTCCCAAACCCGAAGCCCCCGTGAGCACCGTCACACCCGAGCCCTGCTGTCTGTGTGTCCCCAGGACACACATCCCATTCCCATCCCATTCCCACCCCACTCCCGGCCCCTGTGCCCCCGGGCCCTCTCCGCAGTGGCGCTGCTGGAGCCCGGGGAGCGGCTCAGCCCCGATGTGCAGTGACAGGTAAAGGGCACCGTGCGGGCTCGGAGCGCCTGCTGCCACAGGGGGATGCGCTGGCATGTGCTGCACCCTGTGTGTGCCGGCACGGAGCGGGAGAATCACCGTTCAGGGCAGGTGAGGCTCCCCTTGCCCTGTCTGGGCTCTGCTCCTGCCCGGTGCCTGCCAGCCAGGGATGGAAACGGGGAGCACAGACACAGCACAGACCGCCTGCAGCAGGGGAATAATGCACTTCAAACACACCCCTCTGCGGGAAACCCAAACACCCCACAGCAACTGCAGGAAAGCCTAAACCCTGGGGGCACGTTAAAAACCCTTCTGGTTTTGTGTTGATCCAGCCTAAACCATGGGGGCACCTTAAAAACCCTTCTGATTTTGTGTTGATCCAGCCTAAACCATGGGGACATCCTAAAAACCCTTCTGGTTTTGCATTGATCCAACCTAAACTGTGGGGGCGTCTTAAAAACCCTTCTGGCTTTGCACTGACCCAGCCTAAACCCTGGGGGCATCTTAAAAACCCTTCTGGTTTTGTGTTGATCCAGCCTAAACCGCAGGGGCATCTTAAAAACCCTTCTGGTTTTGTGTTGATCCAGCCTAAACCATGGGGGCATCTTAAAAACCCTTCTGGTTTTGCACAGACCCAGCCTAAACTGTGGGGGCATCTTAAAAACCCTTCTGGTTTTGTGTTGATCCAGCCTAAACCATGGGGACATCCTAAAAACCCCCCTTCTGGCATCTTAAAACCCTTCTGGTTTTGTATTGATCCAGCCTAAACCCAAACCCTTCTGGTTTTTTGGGGACATCCTGGGAGCACCTTAAAAACCCTTTTTGTTTTGCCTAAATTGATCCACCCCCTGGGTGTTGGCCTAAAAGTGGGGACATTAAAAACCATTCTGGTCATGGACCACAAGGAGGAAAAGTCGACATTCTCTTCAGGGCTCGAGAATGCCATCAGGCTCAGAGGGGTTTGGGCTGGGAGGGACCACGGAGCTCCTGTGTTCCAAAGCCCTGCCCTGAGCAGGAGCATCCCCTCCTGGAGCCCAGGCACCTCCTGGCCACGGGCACCAACAGCTCTGCTCACTTCTGAAAGAAAAGGCTTCAGTATCTTGCTTTAAAAGTCACATTTTGATCCATCTAATGGGCTTTGTACTTAGTATAACTCCCAGACAACGCCACTGGGCTCAGCAGGGCTCCTGCAGCCACGCTCCCAGGAAGAAAAATGCTGTAAATAGTGCGGTACAGGCCTCTATTTCAGGATGCACGAGGCTGGAAAGTACAAAAAAACTATCGCTGCAATAATTTCTACTTCTCCAGTTCCGTCTGAAAAACCCCAGCGCTCGCTGCCCGGCCTTTGCAAGGCTCATGTTTGTGTTCCAATTTTTCCCACAGATTTGATGACGACTGTTTTCGCCAGCAGAGCGGCCAGACTCCCTCCCTCACAGAGCAATTACACAAGGAATTAATTATAGCAGGAGCAGATGAGAGCAGCACCGAAAATAACTCCGGGTCAGATTGATGCCGTGTGCCGACTTTACGTAATCAGAATGGGCACCCCAAAAACTGGGCACCCCCAAAAAACTGAGCACCTGTGGAGGTGTTCACAGGGGTCCCAGGATGAGGGAAGAGACGAGGATCTGACTCCATGTTTCAGAAGGCTGATTGATTATTTTATGGTATATATTGTATTAAAACTATACTAAAAGAATAGAAGAAAGGATTTCATCAGAAGTCTGGCTAAGAATAGAAAAAGAAAGAATGATAACAAAGTCTTGTGTCTGATTGAGACAGTCTGGACAGCTGGGCTGTGATTGGCCATTAATTAGAAACAACCCCATGAGCCCAATCCCAGATGCACCTGTTGCATCCCACAGCAGCAGATAACCATTGCTTGCATTTTGTTTTCTTGTTTTTTAATTCAGTCTCCTTTAATATTTTGAGTTCACTTGTGCCCAAATCCAGAGGCATTCAAAGCCCAGCTCAGCCCCAAAGCCAAAGCAGCTGGGTTTCATAAACATTTGCTGCCGACACTTATGTTGATGAGGATTTTCTCCCTCTACAGCTTTATTTTCCCAAAAAAAGTTGATATTTTGCACTGCTCTAAGTCAGGAAAATGTAAGGGCTTTTCTGGAGATATTTGGCAGTTTTATTTTCCCCCCACACCACTCTCTGTTGGGAATCTTGAATTTTCCCTTTGGAAATCAGGCACATCTAAAGGCAAGGCAGAGAAATGCCACATGGTAAACTTAAATACAGATGTGCTCTCCCAACACCCGAAATTAAGCCATTGTTATTGCACCATTCAGGAATCCCATGACTCCTAACCATAATTTAGCTAAGATCAAGTGTAAAATCTGTTTAATAATACCCGGTACATCCTCTATCCTGGAGATTATATCCTGCATTTGCAGGGCATTGACTCCATAATCTAACAGGTCTTTTCCATCTCTGACTTCTATTAGCCTATGAATTATAACAAAAGGACCATTAGGCAAACCATAATTGTGGAAAGAGCCTCTGACACGTGAGACTAACTCCTGCCATGGCAGGGAAAACTAAAATTAAAACACAGACAGTTGAAGGGAGAGCGTTCCCTTTATCCAAGAGTTAAGTCACTCGATTAAAATCAGGAAACAAAACTCAGTAAAAGTCACAGAAAAGGCCTTTTTCCCCTCCCCATCTCTGTAGAGAAAAGACTTTGGGCAGCACAGCAGGTGCTGGTTTGTCCCAGGGGCCATGAGCACTGCCCAAAGGGGCAGGATGCCCATCAGGGGCTGGGGCAGCACTCCCTGGGCACCAGGGCTCCTCACTCTGTGGACTGAGCCCACAGGTGAGGCAAGGACATCCCATGCGGTCACCCTAGCAGGATGGCACTGACCCTGTGATGGGAGCAGGGCTTGGAGCGCCTGGCATGGTCCCAGCCCCACAGGTGAGGCAGGGACATCCTTGGGGTCACCTCATCCCACCCCAGCAGGATGGCACTGACCGTGTGATGGGAGCAGGGCGTGGAGCCCCTGGCCCAGTTTGGGACACTGAGCAGAGCAGCTGGCACTGGGTCAGCCTTGGGACAGTACCTGCCTGATGGCACTGACCTTTCTGTGCTGATGGCTCCAGGGCTTAAGGAACGCTTTGGCATGGCAACTGCTCCACACACTGAGCCCCACAGGACTGGTGCAGAACAGGGACATCCCTGCAGGCTCATCGCCTCAGCCACTCCCTACACAGAAAGAGAGGCACCGTCCTGGAGGAGCAGCGGGGGGCAGGAGCCCCGGGGGCAGACATGGTTTGGGACCAGCAGAGCCCCTGGCATTTTGGGGTTGAGCACATTCCAGGGCCCTGCTGGGATTTGGGGTTCATTGCAAAGGGCCTGGGGACACTCCCCCAGCTTCATTAAGGGGTTCATTCCACAGGGCCTGGGTGCAGAACCCTGCTTTGGGATTTGGGGTTCATTGCAGAGGGCCTGGGTGCAGAACCCTGCTGGGTTAGAGGGTTCATTGCAGAGGCCTGGGTGCAGGGCCCTGCAGCCATTTGGGGTTCACAGAAAGGGCCTGGGTGCAGGGGCCGTTTAGGAGGTTCATTCAGGGGCCTGGGCGGGCTGGGATTTGGGGTTCAGAGCAGAGATCTCTGCAGCCAGGGCTGGGACTTTGGGGTTATTGCACAGGGCCTGGGTGCAGGGCCCTGCTGGGATTTGGGGTTCATTGCAAAGGGCCTGGGTGCAGGGCCCTGCTGGGATTTGGGGTTCATTGCAAAGGGCCTGGGCCCTGCTGGGATTTGGGGTTCATTGCAAAGGGCCTGGGCCCTGCTGGGATTTGGGGTTCATTGCAAAGGGCCTGGGTGCAGGGCCCTGCTGGGATTTGGGGTTCATTGCAAGGGCCTGGGTGCAGGGCCCTGCTGGGATTTGGGGTTCATTGCAAAGGGCCTGGGCTCTGTTGGGATTTGGGGTTTATTGCAAAGGCCTGGGGGAGGGCCCTGCTGGGAGCTGCCAAACACAGCTCAGAGCAGGGCTGAGAGAAGAGAGGGGGAGAGAGAATGAGAGGGTAAGAGCATAAAAGCATAAGAGAGTAAAAGGGGTAAGAGCGTAAAAGGCAAGAGCTAAGAGACAAGACAGCAAAGTCCCCGTTACAATACAATAAAGCATCTTCTGTGTTGAATATTCTGATTCTCACTAACCAATCTAGTACAAGATACAAATCCTACAGCATTTACACACAGCCTATAAGAATCATTACATTCCCACACTGTGTTACATTTTAAACCCTAAAAACTCCTCTTTGGGCCCTTCTGCCAAGCTGCAGGATCTGCTCTGACCCTTGGGCCTGCCTGCAAGCAGAGGGTGTTGTTCCATCAAAAGGGGATCACCTTCAGCTAGCCACACCATTGTTTTCCAGTTGTTCAGTAACTGAGGGATCTCAAAGCTTGCTTTCATCACAGTCTCGCTTATAGTTTCCATATTCTCCAAATCTTTTACCAGACAATCATATTTATAAGGCTCTCCCGTTTCATCTTCCCCAACAGCATCCCTTACCTCTGCACATCCCAGTCCTGCCGAGGAGCCGGGCTGAGCCCAGCTCGGGTGCATGTGCTGCAGCAGGCTCCCCCAGCTGTGCCCTGCACCTTGCAGCACTGGGGGTTCCTGGCTGCAGCAGGCTCCCCCAGCTGTGCCCTGCACCTTGCAGCACTGGGGGTTCCTGGCTGCCCTGCACCTTGCAGCACTGGGGGTTCCTGGCTGCAGCAGGCTCCCCCAGCTGTGCCCTGCACCTTGCAGCACACTCGCAGCCCAGCTCGCCTGCCAGCTGTGCCTCGCCATGCCAAACCGGGTGGCAGAGAGGGCTGGTTGTTATTTGTGAAGCAGAGGGACACCCAGGAGGGATTAGGAGGACTCTCAAGATCACTTCTGTTCATAGCTTGAGCGGGGTTTGAAAACGGGTTTTTTCAAACAAGTAAAATGGATATTTTCAGTGAGTAAAACTCTACATTTCTGCCCCAGCACACTTGGAGCCACAGTAACCCTTCCATTTAAAATCAGCTCCGCAAGGGGGTCAGGACCTGGCAGCCAGTGCTCTCCATGGGCTAGAGGTGGCCACGCCTGAATTGTATGTCTCATTACAATCAGATCCTGAGGAATATCCACACAACGAGCTGTTGGCCAAGCAGAACCCATGGAAAAGCACATGGAAAGTCCCCTCGAGTTCAGCAGGGCAGGGTCACCCTCGCTGCCAGCCCTGCTGCACTCCAGAGCCCCTGGCTTGGGCAAACTGGCAGGCAAGGATCCTACCCACCCACAGGAGAGACAGGGGCTCCCCAGGAGAGTGAGCGCTGCCTCTGTCCCAAACTCAGCACCCCAGAACCGCCCAGCCCTGCTCCCGCAGGTCACTGCCTCACCCAGAGCACATCCCCACTTCCCATAGCACACAGTCAGCAAAGGACTCTCAGAGTCAGAAAAGTGCCCCCTCTTTAGCTCCTCTTTCAGAGAGGATTTGGTGGGACCCTGCCTTGGGATTTCCAGCCTGTTCCCACCTGCATTCCCAGCTCTGGGTGGGTGCCATGATGCAGCATCTTCTGCACCAAAAGGAGCAGCTCCTGGCCTACTTCTCCCTTCCCCTAAAGGAGGATCTCCACAGTATTAATCCCCATTAAATATTATTAGTGAGCTTGGGGAGGAGCTGGGGCCAGGTGCATAAGGCCAGGGTTCCCTGCTGGAAGCAGAGTCCGGCACAGAGACGTGGGAGCGCTCCCAGGGCTTGCACCGCCGCTGATCCCTGCAGAAAATGAGCTGCTCCAGCTCTCCATGGCACGGGCACTCCTGGGACCGCAGGGCCAAGGGTGTCTCTGCAGCCCCTGGCTCACTGAACCTGCACTTTCTCCCCTAGGATGTCTCCAAAGGCAGGGAGCAGAGGGTTGGAATTCATTTCAGCACCTCCTCACTAACAGCCGGGACTTCGCTCCTGGTAACTTTGTCATTAAATCATGTTTTGTTTGCAAATCTGTTAAAAATACAACTCTAGCCCAAATGTATTTTATGGAATATGCATTTCTCATCGTGGCCCCGCTGCTCACTTACAGATGAGGAAAGCATTGTGAATACATGGACTGTATTTGTTTGTTTCAGGAAATGCAAGGAAATAAAAAGGTAACAATTCTTTCAGGTCTATAACCTTCATCTTCAGGAATTAACACAAAGAATCCTTTTCACAGAGGTTTTCAGGAGAAAAAAACATCAGTGTGTGACTTGAAATTAATTTGTAATAGGTCCAAGTGTGTTTTATTGTCCTTCTTTGTGCTCTCTGTTACACAGGAGATTATTCATGACATAAATATCATGAATGTATGAACTTGGGGTGCTGTTCTTTGGGACCCTCCATCATTTACATTTTATAACTATTTATATAAAATGTTGTGATACTGTGCTGACCAGCCCTGAGCCCCAGCAGTTTGTTGATGCCATCTTCTCACATGCCTATGGCTGCAAAATTCATGGCCAGATACTGGAAATCACATCACTCAAAAATCACATCCCTGCTCTTTGGGATGGAATTCCCTCTTCCAGGGAAATACCCAATTTTACAGAAAAATGGGAAAAAAATGCAAAATGAGAGTCACTTAATGGCAGCGTTAGGGAAAGGCTGTGCTCCGAAAAGAGAGTCCTGAACTTCCCTATGTGCAGAGACAAAGCCAAACACCCTGAGGCAGGAGCAGCCAGCGCTGACCCATGGACCCCACAGACCCCTGCCCTCCCACTGCTGTGTTTGCCATCTCTGACAACAGCGAGGGGAAACTGGCACAGCTGAGCATCCCAAACTGCCCAAACGGCTCTGAAAGCATCACCCACCACGGCACAAGGGCACAGCTCCTGCAGAGAGCACTCCCAGCACGATGGAACCACAAAACCCCCGAGCGGCTGGGGCTGGGAGGGACCTCTCCCCATGCCACCCTCCCAGAGTGCCCCAAGCCTGGCCTGAGCCCTCCCGGGGATGGGGCAGCTCCTCTGCAGGCCGGCAGGGAGGGAGCACAGGGGAGCTGGGACCTGTGGAGCTGTGTGAGGGCAGGGAGGGCCGGGCAGAGCCAGGCCCAGAGGAATGGGGAATGCTCAGAGCCAGGCTGCAATGAGAAACGCAATTCAGGGGTGCTCAGGAGGGCAGGGCTGTGCCTGCAGGCACCAGACCCTGGCCAGAGGAGGAGCCCCCTGCCCCTGGGTGGCTCAGGGAGTCACTCTGGGGTGGGCTCAGGAGGTTTCTGGGGTGCAGCATCCCCACCCAGCCACACCACTGCTGCTCTGCAGGGTGGGAGCACACAGAAAACAGTTCCAGCTGTTTGTGTTATCCCTGGGGCACAGCTGGGGTGCTGCAGCTCACCCCTGCATTTGGATGGAACATCAAAACGAAATAAAAATTAAACTTTGGGTTTTTCCTTGCAGCTTACTTTTCTTGACTAATTTGGTTTGCTAAGTAATGTTATTTGGTGTTTATTAACACAGGCAAGTAAGTCCCCGTGCCTTCAGTAAGGCACACAACAGGCATGAAAAGCTGGGTTTGCCAGTGCTGCGGAGCAGAGCCCCCCTAGCAAAGCCACCGATTAATTCAGCAGAGCAGAATCAGCCCAGCACACCCAGAACAACCAGGGCCTGCCAAAGCCACCCCAGAGCCCCCCACAGGAAAGCTGAGTGCCCACCCACAAACCCCGGTCAAACAGCACTTCTTCTCAGCAGGAACATTCGTTCAATTAACTCCTCCACCCCACCAAAGCAGCTCAGCTGTGAGCGAGGAGCTGAGGAGGAAAGGCTGAAGGGACCGAAACACCTGAGGTTTGTTGTGGAAATTCTCTGCCTGATGGTGGTCCCGAAATTACAAGTGAGGTTTGGTTTCTGACAGAGAATCATAAAGATTTGAATAAAAATCAGGAATTCTGTGACCAGACAAGAGGCCTGTTCAATGAAAGGTGCTGCTCACACTGGTCCAGCAGCAGATTTCTCCCGAGCCCCTCGGCCTGGCACCTTCCCTGTGCAGCAAAGGGCAGCAGGAGCTGGAGCCAGCCCAAACCTCCTCGTGGCTCCAGCAGCGCTGCCCTGCTCGTGTTCCACCCGACCCAACTCGCTCCTGCTGTGCTGGCATCCCCCAGGACCCGCAGCCCGGACAGGCTGTTGGGAGCAGAGCACAGATCACCTGTTTGTTTAAACCAGCTCTCGGGGCCACCCCTGCCGGGAGACTGTTGCGTTTAACCCCGTTAAAATGCAACAATCCCATCAAAATGCAATAATGCCACTGTTTTGATAATTTATCTTATTTAAAAGTATACGTCCAAGAAAACAAACAAACCCTCAAAGCTCCGGCTTCTTCTACATTGTGCCACAGCACCAGAGAGGGAAACTCTTCACTGCTCAACCAGGGGAGCAGAGACAGGAGGAAATCAGGAAAACAGAGAAAGCACACCATATAGGAAATGTCAAATATGTCAAAACATTCATGAATACCAACATCTCCCTCTGCACCATCCCCAGCTGCAGAGGTTACTCAGGGCTAACGTTTCACAAGTGCAGATTATGCAGCACGGGGTTTACTTATACATAAAAAATCAGCTACAGGTGCATCCGAGGTGCTTTTTGCGTGCAGCCAGTCCGGGGGTTTCTCCCGCTACAGAGAAGCCAGGAGGCTAAAATCCCGTAACACACGAATTTCCCGGCTCTGGCCGCCCCAGCCGTGAGTTCTGCGGGCTGCTCGCTGCGCCCGCGGCGCTCGGGTGAGGATGATGAGGCAGGGACCGAGCGCTGCGGCGGCATTCCCGGAGCAGCGAGGCTCCCACCGGGAGCAGGAGCAGCGCGCACCTCCTGCCAGCCCGCTTTGGTGGCACCCGGAGCCCAGCACACCCAGGGCATCCCCACAGCGCCCAGAGGCTCCGTGAAACGCGGCTGAGACCGTGGAGCACGGCGGGCAGGGCGAGCAGCGCACACCTGGCCCGAACCCAGCCCCCGTTCCTTTGTCAGGTTTGGAAATCTCGGCGTGTTTGGGAGAGCTGTGCCTTGGTGCACCCTCCTCGGCCGCGCACAGCAGGAGGAGGCAGGTGCCCAGCTCTGGAGAGGGGCAGGGACCCTCCTGTGTGTGCCAGCGTGACTCCAGACAAAGCAAACACACTCCACCCTTACACCTCGGTGCACCCGAGGAGTAGCGCCACAGAAAACAGCCTGAGCAAAACAGAAAGTTGGGCTCCAGTCAGCCCAGCGGGCTGGTAAGGAGCCACAAACCCTGGAATTGCGAGGGAACAAGCCAGGATGGCTCTGGCTGCTCCTCACACGAGCCCAGCAGAACGAGCAGTAACAAATTCCAGCAGCAGCGCACAGCTAAAATAATTAAGATCGCTATTGATCTGGAATATTGCAAGCCCGGAGAAGTGAAACCTTTTAATAAATCCTCCCATTGACACCACCAGTTAAAAACCATTCCTTCGGCTCCACACCCTGCCTTGAGCTCCCGCTCTGAACGCTTTTCCCAAGGTCTCTGCACAGCGCTCAGCGTTCCCTCCTCGCCCTCGTGCCTCGCCGGAGCCTGCGGAAGGCAGGAGGGCAGGGAGCGTGGAGCTGTGCCCCCTCTGCAGCCCGCCCCCAGCCCCAGCCCCGGCCCCGGCCCGAGCCCACCTCGGTGCCCGTGTCCGGTGCCCGTGTCCGGTGCCCGCTCGCTCCGGGCGCGGCTCCTCCGCTCCTCCCGCAGCGGGACACGGCCGGGGAGCTGCGGGCCGGGGGGAAAAAGCCGCGGCAGGTGTGAAATGGCAGCACGGGAAGGATAAATTCTGCCCTGCCCAGGAGCGGAGGGTTAAACCTGTTAGAAAAGTTACTGCAAAGGGCGCTGATTAAAGTGGTGGGTGCAGCTGATTTCTGGGAGGGATTGGGGCAGCTGAGGGATATTTAGAGGGGGATCGAGTTGTTAAATTCTTTCTATAAACAGGTTTTTGTCTTTCTTTTGCATTTTAAGCCCCTTCTAGAGCATAGACATTTACACTTCCGTATTTATTTACGCATATTAAGGGAATGTCAGTGTTCTCTCTATATATTTAGGGCATACCTGCATTCCACGTGCACTGTTTAGGTTGAAGCCACAGCTACT
This sequence comes from Emberiza elegans, assembly GCA_024865655.1. Taxonomy (NCBI): domain Eukaryota; kingdom Metazoa; phylum Chordata; class Aves; order Passeriformes; family Fringillidae; genus Emberiza; species Emberiza elegans. Next base: position 34,062,035 of record JALJVW010003518.1, read on the forward strand.
CCAGCCCCGTGCCCGTGGCGATCTCGAGTTCCAGACTCCGCTCGGGATGAGTTAGGAAGCGCCCGCATCTGCCCCAGCCCCACTCCTTGCCCCCCACAGCACCGACTTTTATTCCTCCTTACAACTCCTCATTCTCGGGATTTTCCGCCTGACCGAGCCGCGAAGCCCCTTCCCCGGCAAACCGGGTACTCGGGGCTCGCCCGCACCGGGGGCTGCAGAGCCGCGCATCGCACATCCCCGGCGCCCGGGATGGGGATGCGGCACCGGGATGGGATACAGCATCGAGATAGGGATGCGGCTCCGGGACAGGGATGTGGTACCGGGACGGAGTTAGAGCACCGGGGATGTGGCTCCGGGATGGGAATGCGGCTCCGGGATGGGGCTACAGCACCGGGACAGGGATGCGGCTCCGGGACGGGGATGCGGCTCTGGGACGGGGATGCGGCTCCGGGACAGGGATGCGGCTCCGGGACAGGGATGCGGCTCCGGGATGCCGCCCGCCAGCCGCGGGGAGAGGCTGCCCCTCACCCGTGTCCGTGGGGTTTTGGGCACCGCGGGACGCGCGGCGCAGAGGAGCAAAACCCATCCCGGTCGTGCCTCCCTCACCTCCCACGGGCGTTACAGTGTCTCCCGAGGCGAGAGGCTGAAGTTCCGTCCCCACCGGACGAACCAGCGGAGTTTGTGTTCCTCCTCCCTCTGCACGCACGGGACCCCCATGAGCGCATCCCAGTCCCGGGACCCGCGGGGCTCCGGGCGCGGTGTCCGTGCCCCCGAGCGCTGTGCGCGGTGCCCATGCCTCGGGCGCGGTGCCCACGCCCCGGGCGCGGTGCCCGTGCCCCGGGGCTCCGAGAGCCGCCCCCGACGCAAAGCTCGGCAGGACCCCCGATGCCCGCAGCCCGCTGCGCTCCGCGCTGCCCGCGCTGCCCCCCGAGCCCCTCCGCCGCCGCGGGCGCGGCTTTGGGACCGGAGCTCCCCCACGGAAGGGGTTTTCCTGAGGAATTCGCCCCCCGCCGAAGGGCTGCGCCTGAGCGAACGCCGCCGCGGGACGAGGGAGGGAGGGAGCGAGGGAGGGAGGGATGGCGCAGGATGCGGGGTCTGCCTGCGGCGGGGACCGAGCGCGCTGAAAGCCGGGGAAGGACCAACCTCGGAGCCGCGGCTCTTCCTCCTCTTCCTGCCGCGGAGCCGGCGGCACGGAGCGGGAGCGGCCCCGGCCATCGCCGCTCCGGGAGCGCCGCACGGGCAGAGGCTTTTGTCCCCTGGGTGCGGCGGGGGCTGGCGGAGCAGCTTCGCACTTCGGCAGAAAGGAGACGAAATTCGATTCGTTTACATGTTTTATTGTTGTAAACATTAAAATTGTCTTTCTCAAAGAAAGAGTTCTCGGGAGAAAAAAATAATAATAATAATAATTATAATTATAATAATAATAATCCGCGTTTCTAACTGTCGTACACCATATTAAAAAAAGGCAGCGACTTTCCCGTGTGCCAAACCGGGGTATACAAAGAAAAATACTACAGAATATGGCAATATTAAAAATATTACTCGAACATAAAATAATATATTAACCGACAATTTTTAGACATTAAAAAAAAAAACAAGTGGAACAAAACAAACCAAGAATTCAAAGTGCTCAGTAATTTCCAGGGAGTTATGTATAGTATAAGCACTCTGGAAACAGTCAAAAGCTGCTGCATGCAAGATCTGTTTAGCTTTAGACAACAAAATAATCAAGATATAAACTTCTTCTTTAATCAACATCAACAGTACATACAACACTTACAAACAAGGGGTGTCGGGCGGTGTTTACAAACACTATGTGTCCCTTTGGGGGGAATCCGGGGGTAACACTTGTGCCCACCTATTTTACAATTGAGAAAATGTTTGAAGCTTAGATAACTACCAGTCTTTATAAAAGCTACCAGACTACATAGTGTCTGAAATACTATTTATAGAATATAGACATTACTGAAATAGCAAGTGCCTATAACATTGTCACCCTGGAATCGTCATGCTTCCCTGGTATGGACAGATTGGGTTTTCTTTCCTTTGTTTTTTTAATTCTCCTTTTTTTTTTTTTTTTTTTTTTTTCCCAAACACATTTAGCTTTTATTTTTAATTTTTTTTTTTAGAATTATTTTCCACATTTCATCATAAATAGGCACAGAAGAATTTTTATTAATTTTTTTTTAAAAAGCCAAACCGCGTCTGATAAATTTACAAGCCTTCGCCTTCATTAATGCCACGCCACCCACGCAAGGTTTGGGGTCTGGGGATATTGCAGCTTTCTTTTGCTGCAGAAAAGTTTAGTCTTTAGGAGGGTGAGGCTCGCGGGTCGCCCCGGCGCTGGGTTTGGCGCCGCCAGGCAGGCTTGTCTTTGCACCAGAAGTCCTTAATCATAAACTCATTTAGAAGCCGATAATAAAAAGTTTATACCATGGTATTTGTGTAGTCCGTGAGCTGCATCCATGATGGCCCAGAGCCAAAATGCCCATCGCGTTCTGCCTGCAGGAGTTGGCAGCACCGGCCGGGTGGGAGCTGGCACCCGGGGGTGCTGCTCTGGGCCCACACCAGCTCCCCTTCAGGCGGGTGGAGCTTCTCCTCGGGTCAGCGGAAGCGTGCGGGAAGAGTCTTAAAAAGGTAAAGTGTCCAGGAAAAGTTTGTCAATTATTGCTGGCGGTGGCACCAAATCTTCCAGTTTCAGATAGAAAATGCGCTGCAGCCCCTGTGTGCAAAGCGTGCGGAGTTCGGGGAGCTTCCCCAAGAGTTTGGACAAATAGTTGGGGCGATTCAGCCCCCCGTTATTGAAAGTCACGTGGTCTTTGAGACAATTTACAATCTTGTTCTGAAGCTCTTCCACCCTCTTGGGTTCCTTCAGGCCGTGCCTCTCTGCGAAGAGAAGGGTGCGGGACGTTAGGGGTCTGGCTGGGAGCAGGGCGGGCAGGGGAGCAGCACGGGGGACACTGACCTGTCACCATGGCCAGGGCAGCGATGCACGAGAAGGCAGAGATGTCGATGTTCATGTTCTGCAAGTTGGAGGAAAATTCCACGATGGAATCGATCCACTCCCCAAAGCCACGGATGCACTGCAACCGGTGCAGGACCACCCCGTTGCAGAAGATCAGCTTCCCCTCCACCGGGTTGGACCTGCAAGGAAGGGGACAACCCCAGAATGAACTGATGGATGGATGGATGGATGGATGGATGGATGGATGGATGGATGGATGGATGGATGGATGACAGAGGGAGGAAAATTAGATAGGAAGAAGAAACAGAGGAAAGGAAAGAAAGAGACAAAAGATAAGAGAAAGACAAAATATAAGAGTAAAGAAAGAGAGAATGAGCAAAAGGAGGAGAGCAAGAAAGACAGAGAGGGAGAGAAAGATAAAATAGAGAAGAGGGAATGAAAGAGAAAAAACAACAAGAGAGAGCAGGAAAGAAATAAAATAATAAGAAAGGAGATGATGGGGGAGAAAATCTAAACAACTAATTACTTGAGGAGCAATAAATGAAGGATTTAAGAGGCACCTAATTACCGAGGAGTTAATAAAACGCAGACCAGCGGACCTTGAACGGGTGTGATTCCCTGCCCGACCCCCGCTCACCTGTACGCCAGCCGCAGCACGAACAGCTCCAGGAAGGCGGACTCGAACAGCAGGTCCTGGTCCGTCTTGGGCAGGTCGGTGAAGCCGGGGATCTTTTCCGCCCACCCTCGGATGATCTCCATGGAGCCGGTCAGGAGATCGTAGAACTGCTGGATGTGCTGGGTGTCGTCGCCGCTCAGCTGGTAGTCGGGGTTAGCCTGGAACTGGAAATTCATTTTAAAAAGCACTTAATGAGGTTCTCTAAAGTCTATAACCCGTGAAATTGCTCACCCCGTCCCCTGGCCGGGGAGCGGGCTGGGATAACAATTAAAGCTCTCTCTGACCGGTGAGGAAATTAGATGTTCCGGGGCAATTAATTCGATTAGGAACGGCGCTCCGAGGCCGCCGCTCTCCGTGCGCGGGGGCCCCGATCCCGGGGGGGCGGGGCCGGGCCGAGCCCCCGGTCCCGGTGCCGGCGGGGCCGGGCCGAGCCCCGGGCGGCCTCGCCTCTCCCCCCGCACGGCCGCGGGGCCGGACCCCCCTCCCCGGGCGGCGGCGGCGGGGCCCCTCCGCGAGCTCGGTGCCGCTTACCCGGGAATAGTCCAGGCTGGTCATAGCCGGGTTGGAGTCGACATGGGCTCTCACCAGCGCACTGATCAGACTCACCGGGGGAGAGGGGGGAGAAGGCTCCTGGGGGCTCTTCGGTTTGGACGGCAAGCGGCCCCGCCGGCCTTTTAGGCTGTCTGTGCGCACCACTGCAAGAGACGGGGGTCAGCCCGGCGCCGGCCCGCGGGGCGCGCCCGACGCGCGGACAGACGGACACGAGGACAGACGGACACTCACCCTCCTTGACCATGCCGACGGCCAGGCACTTCTGGAAGCGGCAGTACTGGCAGCGGTTGCGGCGGCGCTTGTCCACCGGGCAGTTCTTGTTGGCCAGACACACGTACTTGGCGTTCTTCTGCACCGTGCGCTGCACCGGGCACCGGGCGGGCAGCGGCGTCAGCGCCGGCCCGGGGAGCGCCCCGCGCCGCCGCCCGCCCGCCCCTGCCCGCGGCTTCTTCTGCCGTCTTTCCCCTTTGTTTTCCTTTTTCCTTTCCCCCCCTTTATTTTCTTTCCCGTTTTTCCGCTTTGTTTCCTTCCCTTTCCCTTTCATTTTCCGTTCCCGCTTTCATTTTTCCCCCTTTATTTTCTTTTCTTTTTTGTATCTTTACTTCTCCTCTTTTTTACCTTTATATCCCTTCCCTTTTCCCCCTTTATTCTCTTCTCCCTTTTAAATTTTTCCTTTCTGTTATTTCCTTTTTCCCTTTTCTTCTTCTGCCTTTTAAGATTTATTTTCTCTTCCCTTTAATTCCTTTCCCCTTTTCCCTCTTTATTTCCTCTTCCCCTTTATTTAGTTTCCCTTTTTTTCCCTTTTATTTCCTTTTCCTTCCCCCCCCCTTCCTTTTTTTTTTTTTTTCCTTCCCAGGGCATTTAACAGGAGAAAATTGACAGCGTTAACATCCAAGCTAACCTCGCAGCTCCTGGCCGTGTTTTATATGCCAAGAGGAGGGAAAGAGACGCTCGGTAAATACAAATCCGTGGGCATTCATATTATTTACATTCCTTGGAGACCTCCTCTATTTAAAATGATAAGATTATTCAATCAGGATGGTGAAATAAAGAGATCACTTAATTTTACCGCAGGGAATTCCGTTCCGCATGGTTAGCTCAGACGCTCTCCTCTGTCCTAACCCATTTCCATCTGCGGGCCCCGCGGGCTCCCCCGCCGCCCCGCACGGCCCCGCACGGCCCCGCTCACCTTGAAGAAGCCCTTGCAGCCCTCGCAGGTGCGCACGCCGTAGTGCTGGCAGGCCGCGTTGTCGCCGCACACGGCGCAGAGCCCCTCGTTGGACGGCGAGCCCCGGGAGGGCGGCGAGGGCACCTGGCTGTCCAGCAGCTGCGGCGCGGGGCCCAGCGGCAGCCCGGGGAAGGCCATGGAGGGCTGCTTGCGGAGGCCGCCGGGCACGGCGAAGGGCTGCCCGTCCACGCCGTGGTGCGGCCCCGCCGGCTCGGCGCCCATGGGGACGTGCAGGGGCCCCTCGAAGCGCATCTGGCAGCTGGACACGGGCGTGCCGGGCGGGGACTGCTTGAAGGAGAACAGCGACAGGCGCGACACGGGCGTTTTGCGCTGCTCGATCATGTGCGTGGTGGCCACGTAGTTGGGGTGGAAGTTGTGCAGGGAGCCGGGCTCGTCCCACACGGGGCCGTGCTGCACCTGGAAGCCGGGCGTGGAGGGGGTCGGGGGCGACGAGGGCTTGTAGTAGACGGAGCCCGAGTGGGACATCATCTCCTCGGACTGGGGGGGCAGGTGGCCGTGCTGCTGGTAGCCGTGCATCTGAATGTCTTCCACCTTAATGGAGGACTGCTGTCCGGACAGGGGCATTTGGTACAAGCAGGGGGGCTTCACGTCGTAGCTCGTGTTGTAGTTGTCCATAAAGGTACTGAAGCTGGGGAGAGAAGTGGTGGCGGTGATTTCGGTGTTGGTGAGGTCCATGCTAAACTTGACGAACTCCGGAGTCAGGAAATCGGAGCTGTACTCTCCCGAGGAGTGGTAGCTGTAGCTCTGGGAGGCCGGGCTGGCTCCTTGAGGCGAGGACCCATACTGAGCCTGAACACAGGGCATGGCTGCGAACGAAACAGCGGCAGGTAGGCTCGGCCCGCGCCGCCCCGCGCCGGCCACCGCGGCCGAGCGCCGGGAGCGCCGGGAGCGCCGGGAGCGCCGGGAGCGCCCTGCCCCGCCGGGGCTGCCGCGGGGACGGAGCGCACCAACCTTCAGCCGGGGGAGCGGCGGGTTCGGGACAGCCGAGGGCGGACAGCGTCGGAGCGCGGCGGGGAGCGAGGGGTCCGCGGGTTCAGAGCGCGGCGGCGGCTCCAGCCTGCCCGGCGCGACGGCTGCGGGAGACACGGACCCGCCGGTGAGCGGGCGGACACACGGACCGACACACGGACCCGACACAGCGGGCGGACACACGGACCCGCCGGTGAGCGGACCGACACACGGACGCGCCGGTGAGCGGACCCGCCGGTGAGCGGGTCGACACACGGACCGACACACGGACCGACACACGGACCGACACACGGACCCGCCGGTGAGCGGACCGACACACGGACGCGCCGGTAAGCGGACCGACACACGGACCGACACACGGACGCGCCGGTGAGCGGACTGACACACGGACCGACACACGGACGCGCCGGTGAGCGGACCGACACACGGACCGACACACGGACCCACCGGCGAGCGGACCGACACACCGACACACGGACTGGCCAGTGAGCGGGCGGACACACACGGACCGACACACGGACCCGCCGGCGAGCGGACGGACACAGCGACACACGGACTGGCCAGTGAGCGGACGGACACAGCGACACACGGACCCGCCGGTGGGGCAGCAGGGGTGGGAGACTGACACACAAACCCCGCTGGTGCGGGGACAGACACACGGACTCGGAGCGGAGAACAGGCACACGGACCCGCCGGTCAGGCAGCCCCGGCGGGGAACTGACACACGGACGCGCCGGTGGAGGGACAGACACACGGAGCCGCCTGAGCGCGGACAGACGCACGGAGCCGCCGCCGTTCAGCCCGGCTCGGGGGAGCCCCGCCTGCGGAGCCCACGGGAGCGGGCGCGGTGCCGGGCAGGGCCGCCCCGCGCCCCTCGAGGAGCCGGTCTGGGCGCGCTTCGGGCTCGCTTTGGGTTATTCCTCGGTAAGCGGGCAGGCGGCTCCCCGCGGGCGGGCTGTCACCGGCACCGGCTGCCGGGCTCCCCTCCCCACGCCCTCCGGGAGCCGCGGCGCGTCCCTGGGGAGAGCGGGCGCGGCGCGGGGCTCCCGGCGCGGCGGTGCCGGCACCGGAGCGGGGCGCGGGTGACAGCCAGCCCGCCCGGGCGGACCCGGCTCGGCTCGGCTCGGCGCGGCGCGGCAGCTCCGCGGGTGACACGCGCCCTCGGGCAGCGCCACCCGTCCCGCCCGGGGACCGACCCGAGCGGGACCCGCCAGCAGCTGGCACGGCACGGCACGGCACGGGATGGCACGGCACGGCACGGGACAGGGGCGCATCCCGCGCCTCGCGCGGGAGGGGGGCCGGGCCGGGCACTCACCGGGGAGCGGAGCGCGGGGCGCGCATCCAAGAGCGGGCAGCGGGCGGGCGGAGCGGCGGCGGCGGCGGCGCGGGCGGCCGGACTGTGCCCGCCCGCAATGTGCCTTTGTTTATGTGGCCGCGGCCGCCGCCGACCAACGTGCGCCGCGAGCCCCCGCGCGTCACCGCGCGTCAGCGCCGCCCGCCAATCCGCGCCGCCCGCGGCCCGCCCCGGACACGCCCCCCCCGCGCGCCAGCGCGCCCTTTTGGTAAGGTTCCGAGCGGTGACGTCACGCGGAGGGACGCGCCCCGGCCACGCGCCGCGGCGGGGGCGTGGCCTCGTTTGCATAGAGGGCGGTGCCGCCCCCGCCCCCCCGCGCGCGTCACCGTGACGCCCGCGCGCGCCGGGACACCGTGACGCCGGGAATGGGCCGGGAATGGGACAGAGCAGGGACAGAGCCGGGAATGGGACAGAGCAGGGTCAGGGCCGGGAATGGGACAGAACCGGGACAGAGCCGCGAATGGGACAGAGCAGGGACAGAACCGGGACAGAACCTGGGAATGGCCGGGACGGGACTGATGGGACAGGGACAGACCGGGACAGGGGAACAGATGGGACGGAATGGGACAGAGTCTGGAATGGGACAGAGCAGGGAATGGGACAGAGCCAGGACAGGGGACAGAACCGGGACAGGGACAGAGCAGGGAATGGGCCGGGAATGGGACAGAGCCGGGAAGCCGGGAATGGGACAGAGCCGGGAATGGGACAGAGCAGGGACAGAACCGGGACAGAACCGGGACAGAACCTGGAATGGGACAGAGCCGGGACGGGACTGACCCGGTACAGGGGACAGACCCGGGACAGGGACAGAACCCGGATGGGACAGAGCCAGGACAGGGGACAGAACCGGGACAGGGACAGAGCAGGGAATGGGACAGAGCCAGGACAGGGGACAGAACCGGGACAGGGACAGAGCAGGGAATGGGACAGAGCCAGGCCGCATCCACAAAAGGAGAGCAACATGCCCCCGCTTCCGCTGCCCACCTGGAATTTAGTCTATTTTATTCTATTAGTATTTTGGTTTTATTTCATTATTAACTTTATTTTAATTTAATTTTATTATTGTCTTTCTTTTATATGTTGCATTGATTTTATTCTATTTTTATTTTGGATTTATTTATTGTATAGCTTTTCATTTTAGTTATTTCTGTTTATTTTTTATTATTTCTTATTTTATTATTTTCTATTTGATTAGGTTTTATTTATATTTATGTCATTGTTTAATTCATTATTTTTGCGTCTTTATCTTTTATTTTATTTGGCTTTTTGGTGTTATTTAATTTATTAATAAATTTATTAAATAATAAGTTTATATAGATTTATAAAAATTTATTTAAATAATAAAATTTATTAATCAATAATTATTTGTATTTATTTTAGACTTATTCATTTAAATGGCTGATGTTTACATACTTAAACGCACACAGTTTTTTATTATTATTATTTTATTTGATTTTGCCTGTCCCCAGCGCCGCCCCGGTTCCCCGTTCGCAGCCCAGGCCCGGGCGGGTGCGATGGGCGGGCGCAGAGCCGGGCGGTGCGGGGGAAGGCGCTGCGCTCGCTGCGGGCCGGCCCGGCTCGGGATGGACGGAGGGGATGGAGGGGATGGAGGGGACACGGCCCGCGCTGGCTGCGCTCTGCTCCCGGCCCTGCCTTTCCTTCCCGCCGCCGTGCTCCGGCCTGGAAAAAAGCACACGATGGCATCGGGGTGAAGGGAACACAGCCCGGGGCCAGAACCAGCTCCTGGCCCGGGGTAAATGCCCGCAGCCCAGCCCGGGATAAACCCCATAGCCCAGTCCAGGATAAAACCCCACAGCCCAGCCCGGGATAAACCCCATAGCCCAGTCCAGGATAAACCCCATAGCCTGGCCCAGGATAAACCCCCCCAGCCCGGGATAGCCCAGCCCGGGATAAACCCCACAGCCCAGCCCGGGATAAACCCCATAGCCCAGTGCAGGATAAACCCCATAGCCTGGCCCAGGATAAACCCCATAGCCCAGCCCGGGATAAACCCCATAGCCCAGTGCAGGATAAACCCCATAGCCCAGCCCGGGATAAACCCCATAGCCCAGCCTGGGATAAACCCCATAGCCCAGCCTGGGATAAACCCCATAGCCCAGTGCAGGATAAACCCCATAGCCCAGCCCAGGATAAACCCCATAGCCCAGCCCGGGATAAACCCCCCAGCCCAGCCCGGGATAAACCCCATAGCCCAGCCTGGGATAAATCCCCCCAGCCCAGGGTAAACCCACAGCTGAGCCCGGGATGAAACCCCACAACTCAGTGCAGGATAAACCCCCCAGCCCCGCCTGGGATAAAACCCCATAGCCCAGCCCGGGATAAACCCCATAGCCCAGCCCGGGATAAACCCCCCAGCCCAGTGCAGGATAAACCCCATAGCCCAGCCCGGGATAAACCCCCCAGCCCAGTGCAGGATAAACCCCATAGCCCAGCCCGGGATAAACCCCATAGCCCAGCCCGGGATAATCCCCCCAGCCCAGCCCGGGATAATCCCCCCAGCCCAGCCCAGCAGCCAGTGCTGGCTCCCACAGCCCTGCCCGGGAACACCGAGATTTCCTGGGAAACTGAGGAAAGGGTTCCCTCCCAACCCGCTCCTGCCACTGGGGCCACCCCACAGACACCAGAGAAACCCCACAGACACCAGAGAAACCCCACAAACACCAGAGAAACCCACAGACAGCAGAGAAACCCCACAAACAGCAGAGAAACCCCACAAAGAGCAGAGAAACCCCAACTGCTCCCACCCCAAGACACCGTCCCACGCTGTGCTCTCCCGATCCTACAGAGCTCCTGCAGGACAGACCAGGCCTGAGACACCCCAGGGCTGTCCAGAGTGTTCTGGCATCACTAAAGGAACACCTCAGGGCTGTCTAGAATGTTCTGGTGTCACTACAAGAACACCCCAGGGGGCCACCCCACAGACACCAGAGGGGTCCCCACAGACACCAGAGAAACCTGACAAACCCCAGAGGCTGGCCAGACAGCAGAGCCTTTCTGGGGTCAGTAATGAACACCCCAAAGCTGAGACACCCCAGGGCTGGCCAGGACGGCCTTTCTGGGGCTGTCTCCCTGCGGCTCCCCGCAGGAGGAGCTCAGCCCGCCTCCCCAGCCGCAGCCCCCGAGCCATCTCCGTCAGCCACACCCCAAGAGCTGGTCCAGCCCACACCAGCCTCCAGCCAGGCCCTTCCAGGGCTCCGTGATACACCTAATTACCATATCCTTAGAATAGATGTCATATAAATTTCATTACTCACTTAAAAGTTCTAAAGTTAACAGCATAAACTTGAAGTTGAGTAATTAAGTAATCCTTATATAGACACTTATTAAAGTATTTATACATATTATCTTAAATCTACATCTATCATTTTGCCAATTAAAATTAGGACTTTAATTGCAATTAAGTAATTTAATTGCCAATTGAACAGCAAAATTGCTAAGTGACTAATTTTAATGCCTATTTTAATTACCAATCATGACTGGGGAGGGAGCTAATCAAGCAGTATCAGAGTAATGATGTGAAAAAAAGCGGAGAACAAACATTCCAGACTGCATGCTTTTTCAAAAAGAACTCCAAATTAAATAAGTGCAAACACAATCGCGGGCGTGCGGGGGAACGCTGGGTTTGGGCGCACCAGGGACGGGTTTAATTGCGGACGCTCCCCGCAGGAGTGCCCAGGGGCTCCCCAGGCCGCAGCGGGGCGCCATCGGGGGTGGGGTGCCCACACCCCAAGAGCTGGTCCAGGGAATGGACCATCCCTCCAGCCAGGCCCTTCCAGGGCAGGCCCGCCTTCCTTAGAATAGATGTCATATAAATTTCATTCCTCCCTTAAAAGTTCTAAAGTTAACAGCATAAACTTGAAGTTGAGTAATTAAGTAATCCCTAAAAAACAAGAAACTTATTAAAAGTATTTATACATATTATCTTAAATCTACATCTCAGCCATTTTGCCAATTAAAAACACCATTCCAATTAAGTAATTTAAATCCCAATTGAACCCCAAACCCATGCTAGCCCTGACTAATTTAAAATGCCTATTTTAATTACCAATCATGACAGCCCTGGGAGCCATTCCCAGTAAAAACACCAAATCCCAAAAAAACCGGAAACAAACATTCCAGACTCCATGCCATTCCCCAAAAAACCCCAAATTAAATAAAAACCAAACAAACTCATGTCAGCCCGGGGCCATTGGGTTTAAAAACACCACGGGTTTAAAACCCCCGAATCCCATAGAAACCCCCAAACTCATGTCAGCCCTGGCTGCCATTCCCCATGAAAACCCCAAATCCCATAAAAACCCCAAACTCATGTCAGCCCTGGCTGCCATTCCCCATGAAAACCCCAAATCCCATAAAAACCCCAAACTCATGTCAACCCTGGCTACCATTTCCCATAAAACCCCATTTCCCATAAAAGCCCCAGATCCCATTTAGTAACCCCAAACCCATGTCAGTCCTGGCTGCCGTTCCCCATAAAAATCCCAAATCCCACAAAAACCTCCAATCCCATAAAAGCCCTGGCTGCCATTTCCCATTAAAACCCCCAAATCCCATAAAACCCCCAAATCCCATAAAAACCCCAAACCCGTCTCAGCCCTGGCTGCCATTTCCCATAAAAGCCCCGGATCCCATTTAATAACCCCAATCCCATGCCAGCCCTGGCTGCCGGGCAGCAGATGCCCCAGAGGGCACAGCCAGAGCCCGTTTGGGATGAGGAACCCACGGGGGGTGCTGGGGCTGCTCCTCTCCGGCAGGAACCGTGCCACGGGGCCACTGCCAGTGCCATGGGGTCACTGCCAGTGCCATGGGGTCACTGCCAGTGCCATGGGGCCACTGCCAGTGCCATGGGGCCATTGCCAGTGCCGTGGGGTCACTGCCAGTGCAGTCAGTGCCACAGGGTCACTGCCAATGCCATGGGGTCACTGCCAGTGCCGTGGGGTCAGTGCCAGTGCAGTCAATGCCATGGGGTCACTGCCAGCCCCACCAGGAGCTTTGCACCCCTGCAGCCCCGAGGTGGCACTGGGCTGCTGGCCTGGCAGTGTGGGAGCACTGGGGGGCACTGGGGAGGCTCTGGGGGCACTGGGAGCACTGGGAGCACTGGGGATGCACTGGGGAAGCACTGGGGATGCACTGGGAGCACTGGGGATGCACTGGGGGCACTGGGAGCACTGGGGATGCACTGGGAGCACTGGGGGGCACTGGGAGCACTGGGGATGCACTGGGAGTGCCGGGGGGCACTGGGAGCACTGGGGATGCACTGGGAGCACTAGGGATGCACTGGGAGCACTGGGGGCACTGGGAGCACTGGGGATGCACTGGGAGCACTGGGAGCACTGGGAGCACTGTGGGGCACTGGGAGCACTGGGGGGCACTGGGAGCACTGGGGGCACTGGGAGCACTGGGGATGCACTGGGAGCACTGGGGAGGGCCCTGCCCGCAATGGGGGGCACTGGGAGCACTGGGGACGCACTGGGAGCACTGGGGAGGGCCCTGCCCGCCATGGGGGGCACTGGGAGCACTGGGGAGGGCCCTACCCGCAATGGGGGGCACTGTGGGGCACTGGGGATGCACTGGAAGCACTGGGGAGCACTGGGAGCACTGGGGAGCACTGGGAGCGCTGGGGATGCACTGGGAGCACTGGGGGCACTGGGAGCACTGGGGAGGGCCCTGCCCGCACTGGGGGGCACTGGCGGCGTGGTGGGCAGCGCCGAGGGCAGCAGGGCCGGGCAGGGTCGGTGCTGCCCTGGCCAGCAGCTCCCGGTGCAGCCCCGGGCAGGGCCTGTGGAGCCCATGGGCCAGAGGGGTTTGGGAACGCTGCAAAGGGCGGCTCAGAGACAGCGGGGCTGGGAGTGGAGCCAAGCAGCAGCCACGAGGTGGGTCAGCAGGAAAACTCTGGAAGCAGTAGAAAGTGAGGACAGCTAGAACAGCGGTCTGTGCATCAGAGCTCGGCTGGGATAACTCCCTAAGCTGCAGGAAAGTTCATCCAACGAGGTGTGAAGTTCTGAGCTCAGTAATGGAGCCCCATGTGCTGCTGGGGTGCGAGCTGCCGGCACGTCCCCGCTGCCACAGCCACGGAACGAGAGCGAAGCTGGCAAATCGAACAGCCCAGGGCGCGGTCCTCAGCAGCCGCGTCCCGCCCGTGACCCCTACAGAGCCCCCGGAAGGGATGGGGCTCGGCGGGCACGGCAGGGCTGAGCTTGTGGGGCACCTCCAGAGGCTCCTGCAGCACCTGAGCGGCTCCTGCGGCACCGGTGCAGCTCCTGCAGCACCAGAGCGGCTCCTGCAGCACCCATGCAGCCCCTGCGGCACCAGAGCGGCTCCTGCAGCACCCATGCAGCTCCTGCAGCACCAGAGCGGCTCCTGCAGCACCCATGCAGCTCCTGCAGCACCAGCGCAGTTCCTGCAGCACCAGCGGCTCCTGCAGCACCTGAGCGGCTCCTGCAGCACCAGAGCGGCTCCTGCAGCACCAGTGCAGCTCCTGCAGCACCATGCAGCCCCTGCAGCACCAGTGCAGCCCCTGCAGCACCAGTGCAGGCCCCTGCATCAGGCCCTTCCCTGCACAGGCTCCTTGCAGCGCTCGCACCCCTGCCCACCCCGCTGCCGGTCTCAGCGCGGAGTTTCGCCAGGGCAGGCATTTGCTGCCCGTCCAGCAGACCAAAGTTCCGGCCCAGCCAGGAGGTGCCGAGGCCAAAGCACGGCTGCGTGCCAGGGGCTGGGTGCCCGGGGCGCAGGGGGCAGCGCCAGGCGCTCCGGCAGCCCCCCTGTCCCACGGCAGGGACACGCTGCACAGGGGCAGCTGCGCTGGTGCCGTCACCCAGATCCGAGAGCGCGGCCACTGCAGCGAGCCCTCCGGAGGAGGAAGGGGCTGCCGTGCCCTCCTGCCCGTGTCGCACGGGGTGTGACGCCCCCAGAGGGAGAAGGAGGCGCGGCCTGGAGCTGGCGGTGGCCCCGGGGCAGCCCAGCCCCGGCTGGAGCTCGGTGTCCCGGGGCTGCAGCAGCTCCCGGCTCCCTCCGGCCTCAGCGGCGGCTCCAGCCCCGGGCGCTCGGTCCCGGAGCTCACAGCCGTGCTCCACAGCCCATCGGGCACACGGCAGCCCCCACACAGCCCTGATGTCCCCGAGGGGCTGAGGCACACACGGAGCTGGATGTCCTGATGTGGGTCAGAGCGGGGGGTGTCCCTGCCGGGCTGGGCTGCGAACGGGCCATCTCACAAGCACTCCGTTATCCCACTCGGATTGCCCAGAAACTTCTGTGGAGCGTTATTCTGCTTCTCCTCCCGCTCCCGGTGCGCTCCCGACGCTCAGCCGCGCAGGCAGTGTCACCGACACGGTGTTTATTGCAGCAATGCCCATTTCCACCGAGTCCTCGCCAGCCCGGGACAGTCCCGTGCGAGCCGCGCTGTCCCCGCGTCGCTGCCGGCCCCGAACGCAGAGAGGTTCTCGGTGCCGGTGTCGGCTCCGCTGCCGCGTCCGCGGTGCCCCAGCGCCGCTGTCCGTGCGCCCCGGCCGGGGAGCGGGGCCGGCCGTGCTGAGCGGGAGCGCCGCGGGTGCCGGCCCGCCCGGGGCTCGGGTCCGCGGCTCCGGGGCCAAACGGGCCATACGGCGCTGCTGCCGCCCAGCTGCTGCCTGCCCCGCCCGCCGCCGCAACATCTGCCCGCCCGCCGCAACATCTGCCCGCCCGCCGCAACATCTGCCCGCCCGCAGCAACATCTGCCCGCCCGCAGCCAGCTGTGCGGAGCCGCGCCGCCCCGAGCCGCGCCTGGCTGAGGGGAGCGAGTCCCGGCACCGTCCATCCTGTCCTGTCCTGTCCTATCCTATCCTATCCTATCCTATCCTATCCTATCCTATCCTATCCTATCCTATCCTATCCTATCCTATCCTATCCTATCCTATCCTATCCTATCCTATCCTATCCTATCCTATCCTATCCTATCCCATCCCATCCCATCCCGTCCCCGTCCCCGTCCCCGTCCCCGTCCCCGTCCCCATCCCCGATCCCCGCCCTCGGTACCTGTCTCCGCCGCGGGTGCGGAGCGGGGCGGAGCGGCCGGAGCCGGGACCGGAGCCCGGTGCCGGGGGCCGCCGCGCCCCCTCGCAGCCGCCGCCGCGCGTCAGCGCCCGTCACGGCCCGTCAGCGGCGGCGGGTGACGGCAGCGCCGGGGGAGCGGCCCGGGCCAACGGGGGGGCTGCGGGCAGGCGGGGGCGGCCCCGGGCTGCCCCCATACCCCTCTGTGCTGCCCCCATACCCCTCTGTGCTGCCCCGATACCCCTCTGTGCTGCCCCCATACCCCTCTGTGCTGCCCCGATACCCCTCTGTGCTGCCCCCACCCCTCTGTGCTGCCCCCATACCCCTCTGTGCTGCCCCCATACCCCTCTGTGCTGCCCCCACACCCCTCTGTGCTGCCCCCATACCCCTCTGTGCTGCCCCCATACCCCTCTGTGCTGCCCCGCTCAGCCCGGTCTGACCCGATACCCCTCTGTGCTGTCCCTCTGTCCCTCTGTTCTGCCCCCTTCTCCCCTCCGGGCTGACCCGATACCCCTCTGTGCTGCCCCCATACCCCTCTGTGCTGCCCCCTTCTCCCCCCCGGGCTGTCCCTCTGTCCCCACCAGGCCTCCCCCGTGCCTCCGCTCAGCGCTCCTGCGTAGCCGAGGCCTGGGCAGCGGTCTGTGTTTTGATTTCAGGGGGGTTTCGTTTGGGTTTTCATTGGTTGGTCGGTTGGTTTGGGCTCTGTTTGTTTTTCCCACCCACCACAAACCCTCCGATGTTCCAGCTGCACGCTGGTTCAGGGAGCATTCCTGCTGGGAGTGTTGGGATGGCTGCAGCCCTGGCTCGGGGGGCTCAGCCTGGAGCAAAGGGGGCTCAGGGGGCCCTTGTGGCTCTGCACAGCTCCTGACAGAGGGGACAGTCGGGGGATCGGGCTGGGAACAGGGAACAGGGACAGGAGCAGAGGGAACGGCCTCAGGCTGCGCCAGGGCAAGTTCCTTTCAGATATTGTGGAAAATTTCTTCCCTGAAAGTGCTGTTCAGTCCTGGCACAGCTGCCCGGGGCAGTGGTGGAGTCCCCATCCTTGAATGGATTTAAATTCCCACCCTTGAATGGATTTAAATTCCCACCCTTGAATGGATTTAAAATCTGTGTGCATGTGGCAGCTGGGGACCAGGGCCAGTGGTGACCTCAGCAGTGCTTGGGGAATGGTTGCACTCGATGGTCTCAGAGAGCTTTTCCAAGGCCGCCAGTCCCGTGGTTCTGTGATTTTAGGATCCCACGGGCCCAGCCCTGCCCAGGGTGCAGCCGTCCCCGCTGTGACGAGAGCGCATCGCTGGGTTTGATGTCAGACACGCGTCCCCTGCGTGCAACTGATCGCAGCAAACAGACTATTTAAAGTGCCTGCTGAAGTTTTCTTGCATAAAACATCTCCAGACTCGCCCCCCACGCACACACGCTCACACAGGCGTCAGTTGGGTTTTTAACTTGGCAGCCTTTTCCTCCAAGGCTTGGCAATGCCAAAAGCAGGAACTGCGCGGCAGAGTCTGCTACAGCTCCTCACGCTGCGCAGTCCCGAGCTGCTGCTCGCCGCCAGGCTGCCAGCCAGGCTGCAGGAATGGAAACCAGCCCCAAGACTGTCCCAGGAACAGCACAGACCCCTGGCTGCAGGGGGGGAAGGATCGGGGACAGGCAGCCCAGCCCCGCAGGGACAGACGGACAGAGCTGCCCCATGCCCGCTCCTCCAGCAGGTTACAGGGACACAGCTGCACTGTCCCCCCTGGAACTCACCTGCAGGGCCACGGAGCTGCCCCTGGATGCCCTCGAGCCCCACAGGAGCACCGGGAGGGGTCCCAGGGCCAGCTCTGGCCACGGGCTGTCCCTCTGTCCCCAGTGTCCAGGGTCTGCGCTGGCCATCCCATCCCCTGCTGCTTTGGGAGCGCTCGCAGGGGCTGTCGCAGCCCCAGGCTGTCCTGCCAGCTCTGGAAACCCCCAAACCACAGCACTTGCCTGATGTATTTGTGCCACAAACAGTCAAAAATAGCATAATTGCCCATTGTTTTCCCTGTATTTTGGGAATTACTGACACAAGACACAGAAGTCTGGAATAATTAACTGCTTTCGTTAAGTGAAATGCATTTTGCTGTTTTGAGTGAAATCCTTCCTCGGTTTGGGAAGGATTTGCTCAACATATCTGGGATCCTTCCCCTCAGCAGCACATTCCCTGGGAGACAGTGCCCAGCAGGAAAGCCAGCACCCACAGAAGCCGGGCAAAGGGGCAGGTTTGCAGTGAGGGGTCCCACAGGGAGGTGCTGCTGGCCCAGCCCCAGACGGACAAGGCTGTCCAGAGGTCCTTGCACACACACAGAGGGGTCAGTGACGAGCTCCAAAGGTGCCCCTGGGTAGCTGGGAGCAGAAGCCAGGGGAGACACTCAACACAGAGCCCAGTGCTCCTGCTCCAAGTGTTCCTCATTGCTGGGGCCTGGGTGAGGTCTCTGGGGCTCCTATCAGGAGCCACGTCCCCGGTGCCAAAGCCTCCTGCGCAGAGCGGGGCACCAGGGCAGCGCTGCCACCCATCCCGCTGTGCAGTGCAGGTGTGGGACAGGGCCCGAGGGGGTCTGCTCACACCCAGCCACCCCAGGCTGCTCTGAGAGCCCGGCCCCAAAGCAGAGGCTGGAGTGCTCCCCATTTGCTGTGGGATTTATGGCTCAAAGGAAACCCAGGGGCTGCAGGAACAGGGAACGGGCACAGCCAGGGGCTGTGGGAATGGGCACAGCCGGGGGCTGTGGGGAACAGGGAATGGGCACAGCCAGGGATTGTGGGGAACAGGGAATGGGCACAGACAGGGACTGTGGGAAACGGGCACAGCCAGGGGCTGCGGGGAACAGGGAATGGGCACAGCCAGGGACTGTGGGGATCATGGAATGGGGAACGGGGAAGGGGCACAGCCAGGGACTGTGGGGACAGGGATTGGGCACAGCCAGGGGATGCAGGGAACGGGGAACGGGCACACCCTGGAGCGGGCACAGGGGAACGGAGCCCACGGCACCAGCAGTGGAGCCTGGCCCGCCCTGCCCTGGGGCTGGAGGGGCCTGTCCTCCCCCTTTGCCCACAGCTTCACAAAGCCGTTTTCCAGCGGGGCTGCGAGCCCCGCGGCCTCCCGGAGCAGAGCTATTTTGGGTATTTTCCACAGCATCTCTGAGCACTGCAGTGCTCATGGCTGGTGAGTGGGAGACGCACGCACGCAGATCTCTGAGCGTGCCAGCCCAGCCTCCTCCTCCTCCTCCTCCTCCTCCCTGCAGCGGCTCAAGCAGAGCCCCAGCCAGTGCCAGGCTGTCCCGGGCTGTCCCTGCAGGACTGGGGGGCTCACACAAAGTTGGGAATGGTTTCCATGGGTTAAATCCAAGGCACAGGTGTGTCTATGACTGTGCCAAGGTCTCTGAGCCCCTGCCAGGCTCTGGAGTCCTCCAGGGCAGCCAGAGCGATGCCCTGGGTTCCCACACTGCGGCTCTGTGATGCTGAGCCCAAGCTACAGAGCACAATCTCCTCTGGGCAGAGGCTGCTGGAACCTTCCTTCACTGCTGAAGGTGCCGATGGATGACCACGGACAGAGTGCAACAGCCCCAGGCTGCACCCTGAGCCCACCCAGGCCTTGCCCAGGCTGCAGACACCTCCTCCATGGGCAGGAGCTGCTGCTGCCTCCCTGCAGGGATGTGGCTCAGCGCTGGGCTTGGCAGCAGCCATGGGTTAATGTTTGGGGTCCGTGTCTGAGGGGGCTTTTGCGCCCCAAACCCCCCCGAGGCTGTGAGACAGCCCCCAGGGATGGAGCTCAGCGCTGCCTGCTTGCCCTGCCGCCCGTGTGACATCGCTGCCTCCTGCTAAAGGCTCACACCGTGCTGCAGCCCCAGGAAAGAGGGAACACAGAGAAAAAGCAGCTCCTGAGAGTCACGAGTTTGCACAACTCTCCGTGTCTGCGATGGCTGCTGTCGTTAGGGGGAAACGGCAGGGACAACAGACCCATTAATGCAGCTGTTAATTGAAAACGGGACTGTGTGGAGAACGGCGTTTGTAATGATGAGAACAGTTATTAAAATACGATTTTTGCTTTTTGAAAATGCCCGACTTCGGCACAGAGTACGGAGGAGTTATGTTTTGAAAAGTTAATGATTTCCAGGAGCCGGGAGGGGCCGGGAGGGGCCGGGAGGAGGAACCGGGAGGGGTTGGGAAGGTTCGGGAGGAGCCATCCCGGGCCTGAAGGGGCTCCAGGAGAGCTGCAGAGGGACTGGGGACAAGGGATGGAGGGACAGGAGCCAGGGAATGGCTCCCAGTGCCAGAGGGCAGGGATGGATGGGACATTGGGAACTGGGAATTCCTGGCTGGGCTGGGATTGCCAGAGCAGCAATTCCTGGGTCCCTGGCAGTGCCCAAGGCCAGGCTGGAGCAGCCTGGGACAGTGGGAGGCGTCCCTGGGATGGGATGGGATCCATGGGATGGGATGGGATGGGATGGGATGGGATGGGATGGGATGGGATCCATGGGATGGGATGGGATGGGATGGGGTGGGATGGGGTGGGATGGGATGGGATGGGATCCATGGGATGGGATGGGATGGGATGCGATGGGATAGGATGGGATGGGATGGGATGGGATGGGATGGGATGGGATGGGATGGGATGGGATGGGATGGGATGGGATGGGATGGGATGGGATGGGATGGGATGGGATGGGATGGGATGGGATGGGATGGGATGGGATGGGATGGGATGGGATGGGATGGGATGGGATGGGATGGGATGGGATGGGATGGGGTGGGACGGGATGGGATGGGATCCATGGGATGGGGTGGGACGGGACGGGATGGGATCCATGGGATGGGATGGGATCCATGGGATGGGATCCATGGGATGGGATGGGATGGGATGGGATGGGATGGGATGGGATGGGATGGGATGGGATGGGATGGGATGGGATGGGATGGGATGGGATGGGATGGGATGGGATGGGATGGGATGGGATGGGATCCATGGGATGGGATCCATGAGATGGGATGGGATCCATGGGATGGAATGCGATGGGATGGGATCCAGGGGATGGGATCCATGGGATGGGATGGGATCCATGGGATGGGATGGGATGGGATGGGATGGGATGGGATGGGATGGGATGGGATGGGATGGGATGGGATCCATGGGATGGGATCCATGAGATGGGATGGGATCCATGGGATGGAATGTGATGGGATGGGATCCAGGGGATGGGATCCATGGGATGGGATGGGATGGGATGGGATGGGATGGGATGGGATCCATGGGATGGAATGGGATGGGATGGGATGGGATGGGATGGGATGGGATGGGATGGGATGGGATGGGATGGGATGGGATGGGATGGGATGGGATGGGATGGGATGGGATGGGATGGGCTCTAAGGTCCCTTCCAGCCCAAGCCATTCAGGGATTCCCTGATCCTACAACCACGAGGGTCTCCAAGCTCCAGCCCCTCTTTCCCTCTCTCAGCACTTCTCTGCTTCCAGCCAAGCTCAGCTGGAATTCAGCACAAGTGTAGGATGGACGCACACCCAGTGGTACAAAAATGTACACTCACCCTTTCCCAACAATGGAATAATCACGGAGAAACACGCAATTAATCATGCATAGTAAATAATTAAGTCTTTTTTTGCAACACCTGAAGCACAGTGAGTAAAAAGCCACTGATTTGAGAAGAGTAGTATTAAATAAAACTGTACAAAATGAAGCTCAGCCTGCACACTGAATGGAGGAAAAACTGGGTTTTATTCAATTTTAATTAAATGGGATCTGGTTCTTCAATATGGAAAAACTAGATTAAAACTGAGGCAAAAATTGAATCCCATTAATATTACCAGTAAATAAAAATACATTATTTTTTGGTTGAGGGAGCTTTAATAATAAGAGGCATCATAAAGAGAGAAATCAAAACTGGATTGTACATTCACCAGATTGTTCAATACAAAAGCCAACAAAATTAGCCCTTATTGATGTGACAAGCAAGAAGAAATATATTAGTTTCCAGCTCACAACATTCCACTACAAGGTATCATTGGAAAGCCGAGTCAATTTTGCTATCAGTCAGATCCCGATTAAACGAGGCCACACTTGCAGCAGCAACCCCACAGGCCTGGCCCCTGCAGGAGGGGGAAATGGATTTATTGCAGCTCTCCCTGCTCTGCAGCGGGGCCTGGGTGGGCGAGGGCTGCCAGGCCCGGGTGGCCAGCGCAGGCACTGCCCGTCTGGGCCAGGAAAGCCCAGGAAAGGTCCTTTATTAATGTCTGCAGTGGGATTGAGGGCTTCACGTGTGGAATGACGCTGTGGGTCAGCCTGCATAATGAGGGCTGGCTGTGCTTGCCATGGAGGTGACGTGTTCCAGGGATATAAATATGTATTTCCAAGGCTGTTCCAGGAAAAGAAAAAAAAATTGGGTCCAGGAGAGAGATTTCCTAATGTCCATACCTTAAAAATGTGATACTAAGCAAACAAACTGAAAACCAAATATTTCTTACCTAAAGTGTTTCTGCTGGCTGGGGACAGAGCGAGAGCTGCAAATGCAGAATGAGGTTCAGGGAATAAGTCAGCATTGAAGGAAATATGAAAATAGCATTACCAAAACCATGAAAACATGAATATATTATTATTGTTGTTATTATTACTGTCATTATTAATTTATTTATTATTTATTATTGTTTATTATTTATTATATTGATAATATAATTATTATATAAATATATAATATAATTACATGTTTACATATAATTATTATGTAAATATAATAATAATAATTTAATTGTTTATTATTAGTAATTATTAATTATATTAATAATAGAATTAGTATAAAATATATAATATAATTATATGATTACACATATAATATAATTATTATATAAATATATTAAAATAATAATAGTAATAGTAATAATAGTAATAATAGTAATAATAGTAAATAATAATAATAATAATAATAATAATAATAATAATAATAATAATAATAATAATAATAATAATAATAATAATAATAATAATAATAATAATAATAATAATAATAGTACAGTGTACTTTTTAAGGGCTCGGGTAAAACATTTTAATCAGGCATTCTTGGAGCAAGTGGCAAGTGCCCCGTTGAGTGACCTGCCTAACGAGGCTCCGCGTGGGTTTCCAGAGCAGCTCCTGCCTGGCTCTCCCAGGAAGGGCAGAGCATTAAGGGCCTGCAAGGAGGCAGGAGCACCCCGCTGCCTGGACAGCTTCCTTGCCAGGGTAACCTGGTAATTGTGCTGGAGCCCGGCCTCCTCCTTTTGCCTCAAATCCTGAAATGTTAATTTTCATCTCTGATTAAGCTGCAGACCAGTCGAGGCTCCTTTTATTAAGTCAGGCAGACTCCTACCTGCTTCCCGAGGGCTAAATTTGGCTGGCAAAGCCATTGTAATATTGTGTAATTAATTTGCCAGTCAAATAATTTCTGCAGGGCTCTAATTTACTTATCTGTCTGCAACACTAATGAATCTCCCAGCTCAGTACTTTAATCATGTTTTCTACCTTTTTATCTCCTTTTTAACTCCAACTTTCCTAACTGTTTACTAAGGGCTCATCTCTCACCTGTATTTTGGGGCTGTGTTTGCTCTCACAACGAAAGGCAGCCAAGCGTGCGGACTCTGTAGTTCTCTTTCATGGCTGGGAGTCTTCCTTGCTTTATTCTTCAATTCCAACAGGCAAGAGAGCTGAGTCAGTAAAAATCAAGATGCAAAAATCCAGGAGAAAGAGCCATTTGTATTTGGAGGACTCAAGGTGGTAACTTCATTCCAGCTTGCGTGTAACCTGTGTGCAGAACTTCCTAAAGGTCAACCCAGGCACTCTATTCCCTGATTACTGCCAGTGGGCAAATACGTTTCAAAAAATGGGAATAGGACACCTGAGGACACCGCTGGTGGCCATGGTGGTGGTGGGTTGATGCTTGGACTCAATTATCTGAAAGCTCTTTTCCAACCTTAATGATTATTTTATTATTTGAAATGTAATATTGGCAGGTTTTTTACTTGTTTAACTTTGCAAATCACAAGTCTGTAGTAATTTTTTGTTTTTCTAACAAATTTATTACACAAAATACTGCAGTAAGTGGCACATTCCTGTAGTGTTAAGTACTTCAGTGTTCCAACACACCAACTCTGATGTTTGTCACTTCAGAGTTTCCCTGGTCTCTAACGGGAATGTTTTGTGAAGGAGAACAGGGATGCTCCATGAAAGATAAATAATCACACAGAATCACAGAATCCCTGAGGCTGGAAAAGCCCTCCCAGCCCATGGACTCCCAGCTGTGCCCATGCCCACCTTGTCCCCAGCCCAGAGCCCTGAGTGCCACCTCCAGGATTCCTGGGACACCTCCAGGGATGGGCACTGCAAACCTCCCTGGGCAGCCCCAGTGCCTGAGCCCCCTTTCCATGGGGAAATTCCTGCTGTGCCCACCCTGAGCTGCCCTGGGCCGGCCTGAGGCCGTTCCCTCTGCTCCTGTCCCTGGTCCCTGGGAGCAGATCCTAAATCCCCCCGGCTGTGCCCTCCTGGCAGGAGCTGTGCAGAGCCACAAGGGCCCCCTGAGCTCCTTTCTCCAGGCTAAGAGGCTGGAATTCAGGTTGGAATTCTGCACCCCCTCATTTGGATACCTCAAACAAATGGATGATACGGCCATGTGACCAAAGAAAAACAAATTGATGTATTTAAGTGTAAATGGCTGGTGCCACTGCCTGGGCTCAGGTGTTACCGGAGGTGTCAGACACACCTGGGAGCAGAGACCCACAGCTCTGGCGCTGCTCCAGGGCTGGATCCACCACATCGATCCTCTTCACCTGTCTGTTTTACACCACTGGCCTTTCCTGCTGCATTCTACTGAATGGGAGCGCTGGTTTCCAGAAGGAACTTTGAGTGCAAACATTTAATCCTGGGAACAAGTGCCGCGGTTGGAAGCTGTGCTGGAAGGAAACACAGACTTGTCCATCTGTCTCCTCAGAGCCCTGCTGTGATCCCTGTTCCCATGCAGCCCGGGGACATTGGAACAGAGCTCTCGTAGGCTCCACCAGCGTGCAGAAGAGTCGCTTGGAAAACAGCGAGTTCACGCTTGGAAAACTCGAGTTTGCGCGTGTTTCTGACGAGAATTGACGAAAAATCAGAAACTTGAGCAGATCAAAGAAAAGCCATCCCCAGGGCCTCCCTGAAAGGCTGAGGTCCCCTCCCGAGGCACCAGGAATGAGTTAATCCCACCAAGGAATGCGGAGGGGCTGCCAGATAACAGAGTGACATTGTTTTTCCCTGATGTCAGCACAGAAACCCAAACACAAAGAGGTGAATGTAGTCCTCGGAGGCAGCTGAATGTGGAGCTTGTGCCGGCATCCAGCCGCATTGAAACGAGATGACAAAGTGTTTCCTGGAAGCAGGGGCTGGCTCCGGCCAGCTGGCTCGGCCGCCGAGCTGGGGAGGGTCAGGCATGGGCCGTGGGGGTGCGGAGGGGATGTGTCCTGGTGGGGAGGGTCAGGGATGTGCCATGGTGATCAGAGATGTGCCATGGTGGGGATCAGAGATGTGAAGGATGGGGATGTGCCTTCAGGGATGTGCCATGGTGGGGAGGGTCAGGGATGGGCCGTGATGGTGGGGAGGGTCAGGGATGGGCCGTGATGGTGGGGAGGGTCAGGGATGGGCCGTGGGGATGTGGAGGGATGTGCCATGGTGGGGAGGGTCAGGGATGCGCCATGGTGATCAGAGATGTGCCATGGTGATCAGAGATGTGCCCTGGTGGGGAGGGTCAGGGATGTGCCATGGTGGGGAGGGTCAGGGATGGGCCGTGATGGTGGGGAGGGTCAGGGATGGGCCGTGGGGGTGTGGAGGGGATGTGCCCTGGTGGGGAGGGTCAGGGATGTGCCCTGATGGTGGGGAGGGTCAGGGATGGGCCGTGATGGTGGGGAGGGTCAGGGATGGGCCCTGATGGTGGGGAGGGTCAGGGATGGGCCGTGGTGGTGGGGAGGGTCAGGGATGTGAATGTGCCTGGAGCAGGACAGGGCTCCATCCTGCTCCCTGCTGTTTATTAACACGCTCTGCTAGGGCTGGGGCTTCTCCCCATAGTGCACATCCATCCTTTGTGATGGTGTTCACAGGGGTCTTAGAATGAGGGAAGAGACGAGGATCTGATTCCGTGTTTCAGAAGGCTGATTGATTATTTTATGATATATATTACATTAAAACTGTACTAAAAGAAGAAAGGATTTCATCAGAAGGCTGGCTAAGAATAGAAAAAGAAAGAATGATAACAAAGGTTTGTGACTGATTGAGACAGTCCGGGCAGATGGGCTGTGATTCGCCATTAATTAGAAACAACCCCATGAGCCCAATCCCAGATGCACCTGTTGCATCCCACAGCAGCAGATAACCATTGTTTGCATTTTGTTCCTGAGGCCTCTCAGCTTCTCAGGAGAACAAATCCTAAGGAAAGGATTTTTCAGGAAATATCATGGCTACACCAATCCATGGGCATTTTATTGTCCTTCTCAATCACTTTAAGGCAGCTTATTTTCTCCCGTAGCACCCTCGTGCTGTGTATTGCCTGAATAATTCACTTTTTCCGTGTTTGGTAGGTGATGAGGTCTAGAGGATATTTCGACCAGGCTGGAAGAGAAGCCTTGTTTCACTTCAGTATAGGCAGCACTCGTATTGCTGCCACAGGGACAGGAATTAAACACTTGCTGACAGGCTTTGCATGTGGAGCTGCTCCTCTGAGCAGGCAGCATGTGCTCTGCCTCCATCCACCGCCCAGAGGGGACGTTTCACAGCTGGGTGACTGTCCATCACAGCTGACAAATCCATAACACTGCAGTAATATCTGTGTTATTCATTTCTGGCTCTTCTGAACTCTACAGGAAAGTAAACAAAAGGAGAAAAAACTGAAGAGAAGGACTTAAATTGCTTTGTGTTTTTATTGCAAGGTTGGTATTAGCACCCTTGGCTCAGCCTGGTGAGGAGCCATGGCCACTCTGCACCCTCAGTTACACACAAACCAGGGTTTGTAACCAGATCCAGTAACTCCCAGAAAGCAGCTTAAAATCTGGCTGGAGGACAGTCAGACTGTAAGTGCTGTTTTCTGACAGGATGGAAACACCTGAGTGGCCAAGGTTATGGACGTCAAAATGGGAATGGCTGGGGGCGGAAGGGCTCTGAGGGATTGCTATTGCTGCTTGTGGGAGAATAAATTAAATTAATTTATTTAATAAATTAAATCGTATCCAGTATTCCTCCCTGTGAGGGTGGGCAGGCCCTGGCACAGAGCATCTGGGGCTGCCCCTGGATCCCTGGCAGTGCCCCAGGCCAGGTTGGACCCTGGGGCTGGGAGCACCTGGGCAGGGGAAGGTGTCCCTGCCTGGCAGGGTGGATGGGTTGGCATTTAGGGTTTCACATGCCCCAGGCTGTGAGCTGTGGGGTGGCTGGGCTGCACACACGGATGGGATGGCATTTAGGGTTTCACACCCCCAGGCTGTGAGCTGTGGGGTGGCCCGGCTGCACACGTGGATGGGATGGCATTTAGGGTTTCACATGCCCCAGGCTGTGAGCTGTGGGTTGGCTGGGCCGCACACCCGCATGGGATGGCATTTAGGGTTTCACATGCCCTAGGCCGTGAGCTGTGGGGTGGCCCGGCTGCACACGTGGATGGGATGGCATTTAGGGTTTCACACCCTCCAGGCTGTGAGGTGTGGGGTGGCTGGGCCGCACACCCGCATGGGATGGCATTTAGGGTTTCACACCCCCAGGCTGTGAGCTGTGGGGTGGCTGGGCTGCACACCCAGCGCTGCCATGGAAATGGGGTTTGGGTTCTGACAGCGGCGGCACCGGGCAAGCTCCGGTGAAGGCGATGGACGGCGCTGGTTCTGCTGGGTCTCCGCATGGGAAGAAGGTGTTTGGGCTCCTCTCCGTCAGCACCAGGGCTCCAGACCCGCCGGGTCCTGTCCCCGCTGGGGGATCCGCACCGCGGGCTGCCCCAGGCCCGGGGCTCTGCCTGCGGCTCCCGTCACACGGACGGGCCGCTGCCGCCCCCGGGGCTCCGAGTCTTGGTGCCGGGGCTCCGGGCCCGTGTCCCAGGGCTCCATGGCCGTGTCCCGGTGCCGCCGGCAGGGCTCCGTTGCCGTGTCCCGAGCGCGGTGCCGGCAGAGGGAGTTGTGTGGGGATGGAACGGGGCAGGACGGGGACCAGCACGGGCCGCGGCCTGCCCTCCATTTGGGGGCGCCCGGCGCGAGGCCTCCACAGCCGGGGATGTAGCTCAGTGGTAGAGCGCGCGCTTCGCATGTGTGAGGTCCCGGGTTCAATCCCCGGCATCTCCAGGCGCTTCTTTTTTTTTCATTTCTTTTTTTTTTTTCCCCGTCTCCCCGCGCAGCCGCTGGATTCGCCGGGCCAAGCCAACCCCCGTCTCCGGCAAGGCCCGGCCCGGCTCGGCCCGGCTGTCCCGGTGCCGCTTCCTCTCGCCCCGGAGCCCTGCGGGGAAAATGAAATCGCGGCGGTAACAAAACGCGGCGGCTCCGGAGCCGGCAAAAGGGAAGCTGCATTGGCCGGGAATCGAACCCGGGCCTCCCGCGTGGCAGGCGAGAATTCTACCACTGAACCACCAATGCGCGCTTGTATGACCCTCCCCGCCCCTGGCTGAACCAGCTCACCAATGGCACTGAGGGCCTCGATGGTATTGCATCATCTCTTTCATTCTGTTCCTCAGCCCCACACAGCTCTGCTCAGCCATCATTTCCAGGGCAAAATAGTTTTAAAAAATTCAGCACTACTACCCGTTAAAGATTTTTCCTCTAAAGGATTAAAAAAAACCTTGGAAAGTGTATAATGCACCCACCATACGCCCCACAGAGTCTGGCCTGACTGTTGGTTTTGGTCTTGTTCATCTCTCACAGGTGCAAGATGTCACTAATGATTATTTCTGTGATAATTTTAGAAACTTTCTTTTTTCTCAGTATATTCTTTGAAAACTTCTTTTGTTTCTAAGCATTCTGTTTGTAGCAGGGATAAACTAATAAGCAAGGAGTGATTTAATGGAAGAACTTCAGGAGATTACAGGTGAAGGTTTCCAAGATTCTTTACCCCAAGCACTATGGTTGGAGTCAATCTTAAAGGTCTTCTCCAACCTAATTGGTTCTATGATCATTCCTTACATTTTAAAGCTTTCAGATCAAGTCACAAATGTGTATTTTTGTTCCTTTTCCATCTTTGGAGGACTTTGCCAGGGGAGGCCAATGGTTAAGAGCTCAGAGGCTCAGCTGACCCACAAAGGAGTCATCAGGGTGTGCTCACAATGGTCTCTGTGACTTGCCAGGTGATGACATTTCAGCACGCTGTGCCTGTGTGTGGTGATGTCAGCAGTGAGTCCCAGATTGTGCTGTGACATGGCCATGCTGTGTCCCAAAATAAACGATCAGTTTGCCTTGGACACGCTCCCACAAACAGCCACACATGAGCCAGAGTCGAGGAAAAGCTGCAACGAGTGCTGCACGTCAAGGGCACATGGAGATTTACGCACAGAAGTGCTGGAGAACACGGCCTGGGCAGCAGGAACAGCTACAGCCACCCACCTCAGCACAGGTCAGAAGCAAGCAGGTGTCTTCTGGTTCAACCTTCTGGCACTGCAGGTCATGTTCCAGGGTCCTGTGTTTGGATGTGCATGAACACCACAAGGTAACCCCCCAGCACAGCTCCCTTTCCCTCTCAGCTTCCGCTGCCAGAGGGCAACATAATAAAAACTGTAAGTAATAATTGTCATTTAGGCTGTGGCTTACGGTTGGATTAGTCAGCCTAGCAAAACTGTTTTCTCAGACAAGCCCAGGACCAAAACTCCCCAAGCACTTAGGCAAAAGATACTCATATTGAGAAGCCCTAATTCCCCATTTTACTGTGTCTGCAAACTGAAAAACTGTTTTCTCAGACAAGCCCAGGACCAAAAACCCCCTCAAGCACTCAGGCAAAAGATACTCATATTGAGAAGCCCTAACTCCCCGTTTTACTGTGTCTGGGAGTCAGCCACACAGAGGCTTCCCCTACTTCTGTTCTCCACCTCCTCTCACTGCTGGTGAGCTGGGGCTCTGCCAGGCAGGGACATCTGGCAACATCTGTGCCCAGCCAGCTGGGACCAGCAGTGTGCCCTCGGAGAGGGGCACGGAGCCAAAGAACCGTGGGCTGGCTGAGGCTGGAGAAGCCCTGTGAGATCACCAGGTCCAAGGGGTCACTCAGCGCTGGCAGGGCACCTCTGATCCCTGTCCCCAGGTGCCCCTCTGCTCTGCGGGGCAGGCAGAGCAGAACGTGCTGTCTGTGCCGCGGTTTGGAGAATCATTGCACACAGGGTCCCACAGCGACAGACTCTGCACTACCTGTTCCCAGAGCTGCAATGGGACCTGTCCTTGCACTCATGGTTAACAGCTCACAGAACAGTTTCTCATGTCCCTTGGACTGTTCTGCAAATGCTCAGAACATCTGGGAGTGTTGGCTGACGTCCTGCAGGGAATTCTGTCACCAGGAGGAGTTTGGGACTCCCGGGGGCCCAAATGTCACCCCAGAACATGCTCTGGGAATCTGTTCCCAAGCTGTGTGAGCCAGGCTCACACTTGGCTTCCCTGAGAACTGACTGGGAGTAGGAGGGTGCTGAACGGGGCAGAAATCCAGACCTGCAATATGAGAAATGGTGCTCCAGAGCCTCAGAACTGCTGAAAATCTCACAGGATCAGCTCAGCTGAGTAGGAATCAGAACCCTACTCCAACAGAACAAGGAGTTGTAAGGGGTTCCTTGCCTTAGTTGCCACAATGGCTGGGAGAAGGTTCCCTGCCAAGCTGCAGTGCAGAGGGATCTGTTCCTTGTGCCCCCATGGACACAGCACTGTGGCAGCAGGCCCAGAGCAGGTTACAGAGTTGGTGCGGGGACTGGAGCTCCCTGTGAGCCTGAGACAGCTGGGGCTGTTCAGCCTGCAGGGGAGCAGGCTCTGGGGACACCCCTACCCCTAAACCCTACACCCTGAGGGACACCTACACCCCCACCCCTAAAACCTGAGGGACACCTCTCAGCCCCTTCCAGTGTCTGAAGGGGTGTACAGCAGAGCCAGAGAGGGACCCTTCACCAGGAGCTGCAGGGAGAGGGCAACGGGGAATGGCTTCACACTGACAGAGGAAATTTAGGTTGGATATGTGGAATAAATCCTTCCCTGGCACAGGGTGCCCAGAGCAGCTGTGGCTGCCCCTGCATCCCTGGCAGTGCCCAGGGCCAGGCTGGACACTGGGGCTGGATCAGCCTGGGACAGTGGAAGGTGTCCCTGCTTCTGGCTGAGGCCTGGCAGGGCAGAGCCCAGGAGGTTCAGGTGTTTCTGCTGTGCCCCTCTGAGGAGGATGCTGCAGCTCAAGGCCACCGCAGCCTCTCCCCCAAGCTCAGCTGGTGCACTGTGACAGGAACATGGCTGGCTTGATAGGCAGTGATAAATCAGCTCAAATCAACCCTAAAAGTGCAGGTGTGGCTTACCTGGGGTGTGGCAGTGGGTATCATTGCTTCCCTCCTGCCTGCTGGCTTGGACACGTGCTCCCCTGTCTCGTGCAGGGACTGTGCAGTCACCCCTTATAAAATGGGTGTTGCACTGATCTTTGTCCTGGCACATGAAAATGGGGAAGTGTGATGGCACAGCTGTACCTGTACTGCTGGCTCTGGTCCACCTCCTCACGTGGAGCTGTATTAAACCATGGACATCCTGAAGGAGCAGGGAAAGGGCTCAGCCTGTGGCAAAGGGGGCTCACAGGGGACCCTGTGGCTCTGCACAGCTCCTGCCAGGAGGGCACAGCCGGGGGGATTCGGGGTCTGCTCCCAGGGACCAGGGACAGGAGCAGAGGGAACGGCCTCAGGCTGGCCCAGGGCAGCTCAGGGTGGGCACAGCAGGAATTTCCCCATGGAAAGGGGGCTCAGGCACTGGAGCTGCCCAGGGAGGTTTGCAGTGCCCATCCCTGGAGGTGTCCCAGGAATTCCTGGAGATGGCACTCAGGGCTCTGGGCTGGGGACAAGGTGGGCATGGGCACAGCTGGGATTTGGTGGTCTTGGAGGCTTTTTCCAACCTCAGGGATTCTGTGATTCTGTAAATGGAGATCTTAGAAATAAAGCCCAATGAGTAAATCAGAGCACCATGAGAGGCAGCAAACCTCTGTGTAGGAACCAGCTGGTGTTTCACTAACTCACACACCAGGCAAGCCCAGTCAAGGCTTCCAAAGCACTGAAGATAACAAGAGGCCTTGCAAAATGGCTTCTCAAAGCCTCTCCATAAAGGTTTCCCAAGCGGGTTCCTGTCTCCTCTTCCGGAGTGCAGAGAAATTGCTCCATCCCCGGCGAGTTCTCCGCTGAGTGGAGCACACGCACATCAACTCGATTTTAACAGGTCACGGAATAAGCCGGGCATTTAAAAATATCCACCTACCCAAAAGGACAAATGAATCCGTACTGTGGAGCCCTCAGCAAAGATGGTTGGAACAAAACAAACAAAACAATCCTGGTAATCTTTTAGGGGAGACTTATAATGTAGAACAACTTGTCAGTGCGGGTTAAAGTTTTAAGGCCTAGCAATTTTGACAGCGTCCCTCTGAGCACAGTGAGCGCGCGGGGACGAGCAGGACAGCAAAAGGTCACTTGGTCACACATATCTGCTGCCTCTCTGAAGTTTAGCTCAAGACCCACCAGGCACGTCCCAATTAATTATTTAAATCTGCAGGGAGAAATATTTCAGTAGATGAAAAAGCATAATCGGAAATTCCAGGGAAGGTACAGGATGGCTGGCGTGGTCAAAATGGTGCTGAGGGAAAATGGGGCGAGATATCCCCGCCACAGGACACAGAGAGGAGCCACTCCCATCCAGGAAGGCTGATTGCTCCAGATACCAGCCTCTCAGGGGTTTTCCAATATCCTTTCTTTTTCAATGGAATCGTTCTGGATCACAAAAGGTCACTGAAACCAAATTGACAATGATACATGTGGTTATTTAAAATAACTTTTCCCGGCACAATTATTGATGATGTTGCTGGCAATCTGTAAGTTCCTTATAAATGCATGGACACCCTGAAAATATTCATCCCAGATCCTGCCTAAAGTGTCCCAAAGGAAAGCCATCGGGCAGGCAATGCCAGGGAAATGGGCATTGGAAGCAAACAGGAGACTCAAATCCTGGATTTATTCATTACGGGATACCAGGCTGGGAATTTTAAAAGTCACCGTGTATGTCTTTGAACAGGTTTTCTAAGCTATTCCTAATCAATTCAGTGGAGAAAATACCTGGATCAACAGCAGACATGTACAGTCACCAGGGCTGGTTTTCATCTGTTATTGTCTGAGAGAAAAAAATAATACAGCACAAATTCTGAAGAGCCTTTTGCCTTGCTTTTGCTGAATACAGTTTTTCACTCCAGCACATGTACAGAAAATAAATTTAATAGGGTTTTTCTTTTCATATTTCCTGCCACAACAAAGCTCCTTAAACGTTTAAAGAGAAAATAACTACTCTTGACTAGTGCAAGCAGTCTTGCTTTCTAAAAGATACTGTCCTTCTTTTCTTTACCAATGAATTCATGCCATCCATCAGACCTAGTTGGGCCATTTGCCCCAGAAAAAAATGGATGCTCCACATCCCTTCCTTCCATTCCCTCCTGTGCTGCCATTGCAGGGAGAGGCCAATTAATTACGGTGTTTGTTCTGCCACCAATAACGTGACCCGTGACCTTCTTCTTTTAAAGCTGCAATTTCTGCATTTGTTTCTGCGGCTCAGCCCTGGTGCAGGATCTCGATGGGACAGCCAACAATCAGACATAATTACAGTGATAACACACCGTAACAGAAAAACCAGCCCCTTTCTCTCCCTGAGAGCGCTGGATTTGCCCGCTGCAGGGCAGGGGGAACACCTGAGCAGCAGCAGCAGCGCATGCTGCGGGCCGTGAGCTGAGCACGGGGAAAGCCATGGGCTGTACCTGCAGCGACACCCGACACCCCCGGCCCCAGACGGAACGGTTTCACACCTAACCACAGCCACCACCAGGCACTTCATGTGCCAGCGGCAGCACCTACCCTGGATCCTGCTGGAAAAATCCCAGCAGAGGAGTTCTGCATCTGTTTCTGCCCCTTTGTCTCAGCTCTCCTGCCACTGTCACCACCCTTGCTCCTCACAAAGACATTTTCCTCAAGACAGATTAGCAGAAAACATATTTGTGAACGTATGAACAGATTTTCTTCTTATGATACATAACTTTGGCATGCAGTCAGGAAACGACGATGATCTTGTTCCTCATCTTCCCTTGCTAATGAAGAGAAACTGCCTCTGGGGTTGAGGACAAAAGGTGAACTCTCCCTGCACACAATTTACACCTGCTGAGCACATGATTTTGGGCATCTGAAATTCCTGTCTTGGCAGGTGTCCCGGGGACCAAGCCACACGCACGGAGACTTACTCTGGAGGTAATATTTTCATCCAGGCATTAAATAAAAAACAGACTTGAGAGGGATGAATTTTGCATTACTTTCAGGCATCTCATTTTTTTACTTAACCTTGTAAAACTCTTTCACTCTTCAAACTTACGAAGCCCAATGTTAAACAATCAGTAACTAAGATAAAAAGACGGTAGCAGTTGAACAGAAGCCTGAAGTAGGGGAGAGAGCAGCCCATCCCTGTTTATTGGTAGCTGCACTGTGAAGGTGGGGACAACGTCTCCTGGAAAGTGAGATTGCTTGGGAAAAGTGATCCTTATGAAGTTTTCACTTTCCCTTTATGAGGAGAGTAGCACAACACTCTCCTTTTCCACCCTCTTCAAGATTCTGCAGGTTGGAAAAAGCTCATGAGACACAGCAGTGCTGGGGTGCAGAAAATGGTCACTTGGAAACCAGCCATAGATACATTTTGCACTCATAAACTGCCCTGTATCAATCAAAATTTGTCATACGTGAACACTGACAGGGCAGCTACACGTGGGTAGACAACCACTTTGAGAGGTGGGAGGAAAGGGCATTATCCTACCTCTAACAAATATTTGTTAGAGATGGATGAAACAACATCTAGTGCCATGTTGGAATACATATGTGGGGTAGGCATCCACACCCAGAACTTGTGTGTTGGGTCATGATTAAATTACTTGCCAGAAAAAGCATTTTAGTATTTTTTTATTTTATTATATTTTATTTGTATCCCAATTATTCTTCCTTTGTGCTCCAAACACCACCACACACCCTAAAACCATATCCTTAGAAAACAATGAATCATTGTCTGGTCTTTTGCCTTTTATTTTCAATTCTTACTCTTCAGTTGACAGGTTCTAAGCCCGAGTATCTACTAATTCCAGCAGCCACTCGAGATCTTAGCCCCTTTTAAGAGCACTAATGTTCCTGGGATAAACACTGCTCTCATCACCAGTGACTGAATATCACTGACTTTGCAGAACTCACGAAACCCAATCCTTGCAGTTGTTTACTGACTGGAAATGACACCCAGACAGCTGAAGACCACGATCAGCTGCACGGGCGGTGGAGCGGGGCCCCACGCGTGGGCCGCAGGCCTCCGGTACCGCCTCCGGCACGGCCACGGGCGCGGCCCCGGGGAGGGGCCGCCATGGGCGGCGACCCCCATCACGCGAGGCCGGGGATGAGGAGGCCGCAGCGGGCCCCTCCCCGCGGGCCCAGGCCGCAGCGGCGGCGCTCCCGCGGCCTTGGCGGGGCCGCCGCGGCCCCGGGCGGGGAGCAGGGCGGGGAGGTGCCGGCGGTGTTCGAGGCGGAGCTCGGGGGAGCCCGGCTGGCTGCTGCAGGCGGAGGGCGGGCAGGGAGAGAGCCGCCCTCGCTGATCTCCTCCCGCGGCCGGCGAGCAGCCCGCAGAGGGACGCGGGCTCCCGGCGCTCCGCAGTAAGTGTCTCTCGGGTCCGGCTCAGCGGGGTCCGAGCCGCGGCGGGCGGGATGGGGGAGCGGGGCCGGCCCGGACGCGCGGGTGGAGCGCCTTGAACACCGCAGTGCTTTTATTATAAACGCGTATCGAACGCATCCTGCCTCCTCCCCTCCACATGCTGCCCTGCTGCCCAGAGCAGCTGCCCTGGATCCCTGGCAGTGCCCAGGGCCAGGCTGGACACTGGGGCTGGGAGCACCTGGGACAGTGGAAGGTGTCCCTGCCCATGGCAGGGTGGGACCGGAGCATCTTTAAGGGCTCTTCCCACCCGAACCATTCGGGGATTTTGTCGTTCCCTGTGAAAGGCTCAAGAACAGCACGGGTGGATGGGATATTGGGAAGAAATCCTTCCTGTGAGGGTGGGCAGGCCCTGGCACAGGGTGCCCAGAGCAGCTGGGGCTGCCCCTGGATCCCTGGCAGTGCCCAAGGCCGGGCTGGACACTGGGGCAGGGAGCAGCCTGGGGCAGTGGAAGATGCCCCTGCCCATGGCAGGGGTGGAATGGGATGGGATTTAAAGGTCTCTTCCAACCTAAACCATTCCATGATTCTATGATCTTATACAGCAGCTTTCACTACCAAGTGCTCTCAGCCTCCTCCCCCTGTTTTATTTGAGCTTTTGGATGGGAAAAAGAAAATACTAAAGAAAAGGGGAGTGTGGCAGTTTTACAGAAGTGGTGCAGAGCCCCTGGCAGCTGTCCTGTGTGTGGGTCATCCCTGTGCTCTCTGATGGGAAAGGTCCAGCCTCAGTGTCTGCCTGTCCAGGACAGCTGCTGTGTGCCTGTAGGTATCTATATATAATAAATAAGGAGGTTGCAGAGCTCATTAACCATATTTTTTTTTTCTTGGCTGGAGCTGATAAATATAATATCTCCCATTATAAAAAAGCCCCCAAATTCTTGGTAAAAAATAGCACAGCTGTAATTACACTGAACTTTGTAAAATGAAAGTAAGTTATTACTTCCGCTGAACGTACTCATGGGACCATTGCTTGGTGTCCTAAACTTCGCTGAGTTCTTACCTCTGTTAAGCAATCAGTAAATGTTTGTGGCCTGATTCTACAGGAAAAGATGTAAATGTGTGTGTGGAGAGCTTGGGCTCCAGAGCAGCCACATAACTCCCTCCTTGACTTCCTCTGGTGAACAGGTAGTACAGGTGTGCTGAGAGCAGCTCCTTTCACCTGCTGGGGAGCAGGGCCTCTCCTCCTCTCCAAACAATTTACATTTTCTTGTCTTCCCTGCTCCTTTCCACCCTTTTCTTTTCCTCGCTTATTCCTGGTTACAGTTCTTCAGTACTTTTCAGTGATGAGCAGTGACTGATTAGCCAGTAAAGGCTTGGTCGGATAGTTCAGGATCTTTCTGTGTTAATATGTAAAGTAAAGTCCAGTATTGCCCCTTCAGTAGCAATAACCAGAATATTATTAATTTTAACATTAAGCATTAGGAGCTTACTTAGTCTGAAGTTGGGTGGAAGTTTTGGGTAGGCACAAGTGTGCATAAAAAATGATTCACACCCCTTGTATCTAATTGGTAGCATTACTTTGGTTGTGTATATATATGGATTTACACTTCATTTTGCTTAATTATGTGTGTGGACAGGAGCAGAGTAATAATAACAACGTTGTGAGCTAGACCTTGCTGCATAATGTAGTATTTTCTCTAGAGATCCATTTCTACCTGCTGGCTGTCCCTGACAGGAATTTAGGAAGCTGGCAGGATGTGGTCAGTGCAGAGGCCATTCATGCAGAGCGGTTTTCCAAAGGACAGCTCCTGCAGGTTCCTTGCTGCTGCCTGCTTTGTCTCCACACAAGTCTCTGCAAGCTTTAGCAAACATTTGAAAGAAATGTGGGTTTTCTGCTGTCAGTCTGCAGTTGTGACTTTCACCTTCCACTCGTAGCTGATGGTTTCAAAACAGGGCTTGGCATTTGCAAGTAGCTCAGTTGGGCAACATCTTCCTTGTGCTGGTGCTTGTTTGTGTGCTGCCAAATGGGACCCAGGGAGTTATTTTGCCTTTCTATGGGTTGGGTACCCTCAGTCTCAGCCAGAGCTCTGCCAGCCTGTCTGTACAGATTAACTAAGCCACTGTATGTTCTTGGCCTCCTGGCTGAAGTTGGCAGCTGGGTCTTTGTAGGGATTAGCTGTGCCATGGTGGGTGTGCTCCTGGGAGCACAGGATGTGAGCACCAGGGTGCTGATCCCTGTCCCTGCCACCCTCCTGGGACCGGCTGGGCAAGGGACAACACAGCCAAGGTAGGAAATGGGAATAGGCTGGGCTCTGCTCCCAGGAACAGGGACAGGAGCAGAGGGAACGGCCTCAGGCTGGCCCAGGGCAGCTCAGGGTGGGCACAGCAGGAATTTCCCCATGGAAAGGGGGCTCAGGCACTGGAGCTGCCCAGGGAGGTTTGCAGTGCCCATCCCTGCAGGTGTCCCAGGAACTCCTGGATGTGGCACTCAGGGCTCTGGGCTGGGCACAAGGTGGGCATAGGGCACAGCTGGGAGGGCTTTCCCAACTTCAGTATTTCTGGGGATTCTGTGCAATAGAAATTAAAGGGTGGAAAAAGAAAGCTGAAGCAAGTGGGACAGAAGTAGATCACCCTTTAAGGAAGGAAGGATTCCTGCACTTCCACTGCTCCATAGGTGCGTGTGGATCACTGGAGCCACTGGGGGTAAACACTGCAGAGCACAGGGACCACAGAGCTGTTTGCAGCAGCAGCTGTTGGGCTCTAGGGCTCCACTAATTAGCTCTAATGTAGATGCAGCCTATTTCTTCCAAAAAGCTTCACTTTAGGAAATAGCTTTTGTTACGTAAGGAACAGACAGTTTGTAATCAGAGCTCTTCCACAACATCACAGTATTGATTTTGGAAACATTCCATATCCCTAAAAGGCTCTCTCTGGGCCGGGTTCCGAGCGAACGTGTAGCTCTGTCTCCAGGGGTTTCCAGGTGAACTCACCCCGAATCACAGCCAGACCCTGTGGATGGAGTCCAAAGTCTTGGACTGGGTTGATTTTATTTGCTTTGCAAAGCTTCTCAAACGAAGCGATTGTTCTGATTTCAGAGTGATTCTGAACGCAGGCCCCTCCTCCAGGATTAGATTTGCATGTGCTATCAGGTCTCAATCTGTATCCCAGGATATAAAACTAGGCTACTTCCTTGCCACACCTAACTATTCACCTAGTTAGTAGCTATTTTTTGAGCAGGTTCCTGATTGTGTGTGCAGGTATATGTCCAGTCTTGTAAAAAGCAAAACACCTTGTTTTCTAACCCCTGCTCCTTGAGCCTTTGGCTAGGGAGCGGGAGGAAGAGCACGGATAAAGTGCCAGCATTGGGATCAAGTTGAACTGGCAGACTGTCTATTCCAATATCCACATTGAAAATGAGGGGAATGAAGAATATATTAAAAAAGGGAAACAGCTATGAATTAACTGTATCTGACAAGTGCATTTCTTTCTAGTGGCAGTAATTGGCTTATAGTCATTGTATTTTGTGTGTGGTTGATGGCTGATATTAACCCTCACCAACAGTGAAAGCAAGAGTGACTATCTGAGAAGTTTAAGTTAAAACAACCTTGGCACAAGAACACAAAAGTATGGAAATCATCCTGCACACATTAGTCAGTGATCAGGCTGGAGACCAGGCTTCCCACTCCTTCCCATGGGACAGGAGGGAATTGAAATACTTTCATCTAGAACTTGATAAATATATTGTGATGTGCGTATGCTGGGAAAGCTCAAAATACCTGTTGACATTGGAGTTTCTTTGTATTCCTGTTAGTCCTTAGATACAGTTCTTAGGATTACAGCCGTCCCTGTGTGCAGTGTTGCCTCGTTCCCAGAGACATGCTACTGTCTGTGGCAAGACTATTGCTATTGAAATTCCAAGAGGGATTTACAGAGAGGACTTTTCCCCTCATCATCTGTAAGTGGGAGGGTAATGAGGCAGCAGAAAAAGAAGTGGTTAGGCTAAAATCGAAACACTAGACACTAGACATTGGAAATAGGAGCTAAAAAAGTTTGTTCCTTGTGGGACAGAGTTCACAGCAGTGGTTCTGTCATCTAGAGCAGGGTGGGAATGTCTTGGTGTCTGGGTACAGAAGGCAGATGAAGCAGTTGGAAGCAGTAGGACCAAGAGGAGGAATGAGGATAGGATGACTATTTTCTGCTTTATTTCTCCTTTATTTTTGTGCCTGACAAGTGCTACAGCCACTTTTGGGCATGGGAGCCGAGCTGGTTGCCTGTGCTGGAGCGTGGGAAGGACTTTCCCCATATGGTGAAGTGCTGCTTGGCTTCCACTTACGGCACAGGGTGGCCAGGGGGATTGGGGGTTTAAATCCTGCATGCAGGGTGTTCCATGGCTGTGGGTGACCCTGTGAGCTGGATGGATATCTGGCTGTGCTCCTGTGCTTGGCTGGAGAGGTGCTGTTGGATAATGGCTTTAACCCAACGCCCTACCTTGTGTGTGAGAGCCCGGGGTGACGGGGAGGCTCCAGGGCAGGCTCCGGAGGGTGCCTGTGTCCGTGCTGTGCCAGCCCTGGTGGGACTCTCTGGAGCCCTTCCTTGGGCTGTGTTGGGCGTTCCTCACCAGAGCTCTGCCTTGCAGGGGAAGCGTCTCCAGCTCGGGTTGGGTTAAGCTTTAATCGGTTCCTTTCCAGCTACTTCAGGTGCTCTGGCCTGACATCCCGTGTAACGTTAACCACTCCCGGCTTCTCAAAGGCACTCGAGAGACAGCTTGCTGGATGACCTGCTTAAGAGGGTGCTAATTGGGCTCTTTTCTGGATACATCCCCTTTTCTGGTTAGTTGGCCACTTCCTGCATTACACACCCTGAAACTGCGGGTAACAGACCAGTACAGCTTTAAAGGCTGAAAGTACCCCCAGTCAGAACTTACTTAACTTGCTGGCCTTGCTGCTAGGCCGCTGTGGCCACCCTGAGTAGTCCTGGAGAGGGATGAGAGCTGGGTTGGAGGCAGCTGAGGGTAGGACTGCAGCTCCTTGGAGAGGCAGGACTCAGCTCAGCCCGGAGGGACCTCAGTCTGCGCCTCTCATCGTCCCAAACTCACCTGAGGAGCTTTGGGAAGGAAGGGATTGGACAACGTGCCAGTGGCAGGTTATGCAAACCGTAGTGGAGATGATTATAAGTTTTCTATTTTTACTCCTTGCACGGAGTGACTCACTTTATTAGACGTGTTCGTTTGCAATGGAATGCGAAGCGCCCGGATTCCATGGTAATGGCCTCGTAAGGCACACGGGTATCCAACATAACAGATTGGGTTTCTCCTCCCGGTTTCCCGGGCTGTGTGTTTCAGAGCCTGTCTGGTGGCAGCGCGGGGCGGCTCACGCTGCTGCGGCGCAGCTCTGCAGCCTCCGTCCATCTGTCCCCCTGCTTCTGCTGCAGTACCCATCCTGCTTCATCCTCCTGGCCCTGGGGCTGGGCTCCCCGCCACTCCCCTTCCCTCACTCCTTTCGTCCTTTCCCCCAGCTTTGGCCATGGGCTGCTCACATCCAGCCCTGTACCCGAGCAGAGAAGCGCTGGCGGTCGTGGTGTTTCCCTTTCAGCCACCGGCTGCCTCGGGTGGGAGTGGGTTGCACAAGTCCCAAGAACATCCAGACAATAGTGTGGCAGCTGGCTGGGCCGGGCATTGCGGGAAGTAAGGAAGGCAAGTCACTCCCAGGAGCTGTGCCAGCCTGGCGAGGGCTGCGGGTGGCAGAGGTTTGTCATGTGGGACACACTGTGCAGAGGTATCTGCTGGGGATGGCTGTTGAAATCCCTCTTTAAAAACAGGCTGTAAGTGGTGCCTTGTAGGGTTTTGGAGTTGAGGCAGTGTCAGCAGTGCATTAACTGCCAAAGTGGAGCCCTTGCCTTTGACACAGCAGGTCCAGGGTCTGATACCTGGGAGGGTCACCTGGGCACCTCGCCAAGGCAGGGAGCTGGTCACCAGCCTGGGTCTGGAGTGGGACACTCCTCTGGAAGTGGCTGTTCCATATTGCTGTAGTCCAAGTGAGTGTGACTGATGGTTAAGGAATGCACCAAGGACTTCCTACTGTGACTAGGGTTTGTATTAACTTTTGGAAATTGAAAGCAGGAACTTGTGCTGATAAATCTTTTGTGTAGTTTCCATTTTCTGTGGACTGCTCTGCCCGCCCCTTTGTGTCCTTTCAAGTTTAAAGTCTATTTCTTCTTATCATGAATCCTTTAATAGCAGTTTGAGCTCATGTCCCTCTGAATCTTCACCAGTGCTCAGCTGTTCCTGGGAACTGTTCCCTGGGGATATTGAACTCCTTGGACAGATCACTCTATGCAGTAGCTACTCCTTGTGACGTGCTCCTGGCTCTTCCCACGCCAGCCGAGGGCTCCTGCTCCTGCCACAGCTTGTTCTAGAGCCTGTCAGGGACCTCAGCCCACCCTCCAGGTGAGGCCATGGGTCCAAAGGTGCCATTTATGGCTTCCATTGAAATCAAGGGTAAGGCTTAACATGCAGATTTACTGTGTCAGATGGCACTGACAGCACTGAAGCACTC
Organism: Emberiza elegans; assembly: GCA_024865655.1. NCBI lineage: Eukaryota > Metazoa > Chordata > Aves > Passeriformes > Fringillidae > Emberiza > Emberiza elegans. The sequence goes on from JALJVW010003518.1 coordinate 34,104,293, forward strand.
TGAGCCGCTTTTAAAGGTGATTCAGAATATTTGTGTGATGGAAAGATGACATTTCTGACTGTAGTGCTTCTCATGGTTGCTATTATAATTTTCGTTAAAATAAAATCCCATTTCTGTCACAAGCTATTGATCTCAGCTTGGAAGAGAGGCAGGTTTCAGTACCTGCTGGCTGAAGAGGAGGGGTTGTGAGCGTGGGCTCTTCCCTGGTACAGCCTCCGTGGGAACCACATGGGCTGCATTCCTTCCCCTTCCATCTGCACTCGGGTGGATCCTGCTCAGAGCTGGCAGCAGCCTTCCTCAGCCACCTGGGACAGAGCTGGGGGAAAACCCAGCGTCTCTTCAGAGCCTCTCCTTTCCCTGTGCCTTGTGGCCACCAGGCAGCGTTCAGTCCTTTCCAGAGGAGGCCTTGTGAGCCATTTGCTGCCTGCAGAGCCGTTCTTTTGGGAAGAACCAGAGCTGAGCCATGCCCTGGCAGAGCCTGGGGCAGCCTGGTGCCAGCAGTGCCCAGCCCTGCCCACCTGCAGTGCCCTGAGCTCACCCAGCCTCATCCAAACACATCCTCAGAAATGCAGGCTCTGGTTCCCGGGATGCAATTGAGCTGTTCCAGGTGTAAAAGCACCGTCTGGCTGGAATGCCTGTCTGGCTTTGTGCTAGAGTGGCTTATGCTAAGCCCTATTTTCCTTTCTCTCCTGAAAAAGCTCCTCTTAGGGATGGTGAGCAAGATTGATGTGGCAATTTGAGCAGCTGGTCTGCTGGGAGAGTTCCTTTCTCAGGAGAATTGCCTGTAATCAGCTCCCAGCTCTGAGGAGAGCTCATGCAGCATGCCCCGGGGCCAGGCAAGGAGTCGGGGAGCCCTGAGGCCAGAAATCCTCCTGCTCAGGGCCACCCAGTCCCTTTCTGGGTGTTAGAGATGCTACCTGCAGGATGAAAGTGGGAAAGCTGTGCCCTGTGGCATGTCTAATGTCCCTTCAGCTGGAACAGCTGTATCTGACTGGGCTCAGGTGACAATCACTGAGCTCCTTAGTGGTTAGTGTACCTTGTGCAAATTCCATAGGAAGGAATGCTGGAACTGGCAGGTGTGTCCCTGGTGTCCCAAAGGAAGTCTCAGGAGAGGTCCAAGCCAAGGCTGAGTGGTGTCTGTGCTTGCAGGAACCCTGGTTCTGAGCAGGGATTGTGCTTCAGCCACCAGCCTTCCTCCTGAGCTCATACAGCATGGAAAGGGCACGCTTCCCTTTGTCTTCCTGCAAGCCAGCATCTCTGCAGACATGGCACAGCTCCTTGGAAGATGCTGATTTGTTCCTTTTCAGCTCCCTGGATTGTTGTGCTCTGGCACAGGCGCTTGGAGGGCTCCAGGCTCTCAGAGAGACTCCTTTGCTGCTGTGTGAGGGGCGTGGAACCACTCCAGCACTGCCACCAGCCTTCCTTGGGCAGCAGAGCTGTCATTCCTGCCGCCTGGCAGCCTCGGGCACAGGTGTGTGTCCTGCAGTGCTGGCTGGGGTGTGCAGTGCTCCTGTCACCGTCTGTGTGCCGTGAGCTCCTTCAGTGTGGGGATGGCCACGGGAATGTTCCCGCTGCTCTTCAGCTCCTGTGCTCTCCTGGATGTTCCCGCTGCTCTTCAGCTCCTGTGCTCTCCTGGACTGCACCCTCTGATCTAACTTTGTGGTTGTCCATACTCTCCCTCTCTGTTTTCCCAGAGGTGCTGTAGTGTTTGAGGCCAGGCCTCCACAGTAACTTCCCTCCCAGGAGCTTTCTTTGCTGTGGTTTCTCTGTCACTTTTCTCTTTCACTCCCTGTCATGGCACAAAGGAAAGATGAAGCTGATCTTTTATTTGCAGCCATAGTAAGAAGTAGATGGAAAATGTGATACAGGAAAGGCAGTCATGGTGGGAGTCTCCAAGAGCATAAGTGGAACAACTTGTGGGAAGCTGCAACTTTTGGCCTTCTGTACACAATTCTGTACACAGTTTGTACACGCAGCAGCTCTGCATCGAATTCCTGCCCCAGAAATTGTGTGGGGGATTTCCCCCACCTCAGTGTGCTGCAGGCAAAGTGCTAAGGGAATGAGGTCAAGCTTTGGCTTGGGAGGGACTTCAGAACTCCTCTCATTCCGTGGGCAGGGACACCTTCCCCTGTCCCAGGTGCTCCCAGCCCTGTCCAGCCTGGCCTCAGGCACTGCCAGGGATCCGGGGGCAGCCCCAGCTGCTCTGGGCACCTGTGCCAAGGCCTGCCCACCCTCCCAACCAGGAATTCCTTCCTTTGAGGCATTCCAGCCTGGGAACATGTTTCCATGCCCAGCCTGGCATGGGGAGCTGGCTCTGTGCTGCTGGCCCGGGGCTGCTCCCCGTGCCTGGTAAGAGCGCTGGTGCTGCGGTGTTGGCACAGGGCTGCACACACAGTGTGCCCCTGCTTTGAGCCCTGTTGGTGCTGAATCACTGTCTGGGGACTGCTGGGGAGTGTGGCCAGGCCAGGGTGTCCCTGGGGTGCTGATGGGATCCCCAGGTGGGGGGGATGCTGTCCCTGACACGCTCCAGCCCCATGCACCAGGGAACACGGAGCAGACTGGGCCTGCTTAGCATTCCGGTCAGCCCCGTGCACATTTGTCATTCAGGATCCGAACACTGGGTCTATTAAGAATTTGCCTGACCCACATAGGGCTGGTTTCAAGCCCTCTGAGCTGGGTGCAAAGTGCCACTCAGCGCTGTCCCTGTGCGTGCTGCTGCTTCTCGCTGCGGGCCCTGCTCGTGCTGCACCCCGGGTAGGACGGGCTGGGCTCTGGGCAGCTCCTGCTGCAGGGGTGTGATGGGATGGGCAGGCAGCTGCACGAGGTGCTGAGCAGCTGATCAGATGTGCTGTGCTGTTGGGATGAGGGTTTGGTGGCCCTGTCACTGCAGGCAGGCTGCTCCTGGTCTGCCTTTCCGTGGGACTGGCGGTGCCTGTCACACTCAGGGTCACTGTGGGTGTGCGTATCTACTCTGATCTAAATACTCTTTCATCTTCCAGCTTTCTCAGCAGACACCAGAGCACTCTGGCTTGCCTCTGTCTAGACTTTGTTTAGAAGTTACTAATATTGCAGTGAAAATCTCTAATTAAGATATTGCTAGCCTAAATTTCAACTTGTCACAACATTGTTATTAGTTTCTTCAAATGGTTTATTCTGTGTGTACCAGATCCTGACATGGTAAAACTGCCAATTAATTTTTATCTTCTTTTCTTCCAGTAAAAAATGGCATTTCAGAAGGCAGTGAAAGGAACTGCTCTCATTGGAGGAGGTGCCATAGCAACAGTTTTTGGCCTCTCTCAATTTTCTGAGCATAGAAACAAACACGTAAGTATTAATTATGATTTTTGATAAAATAGGAAACTTAAAATCTGTCACAGCATATGTCAGGCTTGTACAAATAGTTTTAAAAAATGACCTTTGGCTGCCACTGGGGGCTTTACTTAGTTGCAGGAGGAGTGGAAAGACCTGACTGAAGTAAAAGCGCTGTCTGTGCAGTGTTTTCAAGCTGAGAAGCTGGAAGTGAAACCAGCAGCACTACCTGTGAATATCCAGCCTCAGCACAGAGCTGGTGCCAGCTCCTGCTGGGTTCCTAGGGCTGGGGACAGGATCCGTGCCAGGGCAGGGGCAGGGCAGGGTCCTGCTGCCTCTGGTGGGCACAGCCCAGCCCCAGGGTCCCTGCAGGGCTGTGCCCCAGCTGAGGGCCATGGACGGGGTCGGCTCCCCCAGCAGGGCAGGCTGCTGCTGGAGCCACCAGCTAAAGCTAAAGCAGCACATCCCATGTCAGTCTGTGCGCTGCATCTGGCTGCTGGAGAAAACAGATTTCCTGCATCCCTGCTCCTCCCAGCAGGGCTGGAGTGGCTGTGCTCTTGAGCTCCCTTCTTCACCATTGCACCATGGACTTGCTGGGGCTGGCAGATTCCTCTGAGACCCCCAGCCCAACCATTCCCCCAGCACTGCCAAGGCCACCATGACCCCACATCCACAATGGTCTTTAAATCCCTTTTCTGGCTGTTTCTGTGGGGAGGAGGAGGAGCAGCTGGGAATGAGATGAGTCATGTCTGGGGAGCCAAGCTGGGAGGTGGATAAGGCAGGATTCTTAAGGCTTCAGATACTGTTGCAGAAAATAAACTCCAGCATTTCAAGTGAGCTCCCCATCGCGCTGCCTGCCTTGCTCCAAGCTGGTAATGTTCTCTCCAGAGTCTTTATCCCAGGGTTTTACAGCCTGGTTTCATTACTGTCAGAGATGGCAGCTGCAGCTTTTAGGACTGCTAAATAAGAGAGTTGGAAGGGGTCACCTGGAGAGCTCACGTGTTGCATATTGTGTGCAGTACTCCAGAATTCAGGGAATTCCTCTTTTTCTGGGGATGGATGGCTACTCTGAACTTCCAGAGACACATTAAACCCCAGGGTTTTACAGAGCGTGACCATGGGGTCAAAACCAGAGAACCACTCGTGCTTTTATCCCAGCTAATTTTTCTGTACACACACACCTGCTGGAATTTTGGGTCACATTTATGCAACTGGAATTGAGTCACTGAATCCCAGAACAGTGGGGATTGGAAGGAGCCTTAAAGCTCATGTCATTCCAGCCCTGCCCCATCCCTGGAATGTCCCAGGCCAGGCTGGCTGGGGCTTGGAGCACCCTGGACGGTGGGAGATGTCCCTGCCATGGCACTGGATGAGCTTTAAGGTCCCTTCCCACCCAAACCATTCTGGAATTCTGTGATTTGGCCTCAACACTCAGACACCTGCCTGGCCCAGGTGGCACAGTGAGCCTTTGCTGGCTGCTTCACCAGCACTTCCAGCACTGCTGGGGACACAGAGTTGGACACAGATGCTCCTGCTTCCTGACTGCATTGCTGCATTCTGGTTTTGGGCCTTTATTCATTGCATCAGCCTCAGCAGGCTGGTGCCAGGTGTGAGATGGGGTGTTCTTGGACGTGCCAGGTTGGACTGGAGACCGCTGGTGGCTTTTGCTTCCCCTCTTCCCTCATGATCACTGAGGGGAAAGGCAGTGCCTTGGTTTGGAGTTGTAGGATTCTGCTGTCCTTTCCCAATCCTGCTCTTCCTGGTGTGTGAGTGCATTGTTGGTCAGTAGGAATTGCTCAGCAAGGTGAATCCAATAGTGTGATAATATGATAATGCATCAGGGCCTGCTCTGGGGAGTTCTAATTACTGTATTTTTTGTTTAAATGAATAAGGATGATGAATTTGACTCTGCAAACCTACCTGGAGATTTACAGTAGCAAATTAACGAGAGCACTGGATTATGGATTACTAGATCACTTTATAACTTGATGATTAAATTCAAACTGCCAAACTAAATTCCTCTCACTAAGAGCGTAATCAAAACCATTCAGGGAACTCTTGCCTGAGAAATTGTAGATATAAACAGCAATTGCTTATTTCAGTAAACACACTTGTTCACTGCCAAACTAATCACGTTACTGCAGATGGAATCCCTGTGTGCAGCTTTTCTTCACTCCCCCATTTAATTGACAGCAAGATGCATCATATCTATATCAATTCCTGGTACTAATCACTCTGCTTATATTCCAGGGCTAATCTCCACACTCTGGCTATACCAGGGGCTGGATGCTGGGACTCTGCTCTGGGCTCTGCTAGGAGCCGTTTGTTGTAAATAATGAGTTTAAAAGCAAACCTAGACATGGAGTCAAACCCACCTGATGCCAGTATTTCTTGAACTCCGAATCTCTCTTTTCTGGTGTTCTATTTTCCTGAAGTTGAGTAGCATGCTTGGAAATTTCTCAGGAAATGCAGTGCACAGTAAATTTGGAGGTGGGGATTTTCCTTCTCCAGAACTTGTGGAAGTTGATCATGTGTCGCTGAGCTTGATCAGCCAAAACCCGTGCAAGATAGGGTGTTCTTAGTGTTCCCAATTTCCTGCGTGTCGCTGCTGTCTGGCAGTGCCAGCGTGGCCTTTAAGGTCCCTTCCCACCCAAACCCTTCTGGGGTTCTGTTACATGCCTTTATTGTACTTTGGGGATATAAAAGTTTTATGGCGGTGCTGGAGCCGACAGGGCCGGTGAGAGAGCAGGGCAAGAGGCAGGAGGACGTGGGGATGGGCAGAATTCCGTGGCCAGGAGAATAACGTGGCAGCTGAGTTTCTTCGAAGCTCCCAAACTTTGTCCCTGCTGCAGTCATCTGTGCCAGCAGGTACGTGTTGGTGTGTCAGCAGCAGGCCCATCGGGATTCAGGAGTGCCTCGGGAGCTGCAGGCTGTGTCTGTGTGAGGGCTGCTGTGCCTGTGAGCAGAGTGTGCTGCCTTTGCAGCTGGGCACAGCAGCTCCTGGGTGCCCTACATGGGCTGGGGGACAGAGCTGATCCCACAGGGATCACCGTGCTTGGGAAAAAACCAGGATTTCTTATAAATCTTATTTTTTATTTCTTGTTCCCAGCCCCTCTCCAGCTCTCCTGAGACCCTTTGGGCCATGGAGAGGGCTCTGAGCTCTCCCTGGAGCCTTCCCTTCTCCAGGGCAGGATTCCCAGCTCTCCCAGGCTGGCCCCAGAGCAGAGGGGCTCCAGCCCTGGAGCAGCTCCAGGCCCTCATTAGATCCTCAGCATGAAGTGGAGGACTCTGTCTCCAGCCCCGCTTTCCCCATGGATTGCATTGTACCACAGGGGCAGTGACAGTGCCTGCTGCTGTCCTGAGGGATTTTCATCAGCTGCTTGCATTATAGTCAATATCAGCCCTGATTGCAGGATGAACCTGCCCATTAATTATCTTTGCAATATGCACTTCTTTGAGTCATGGCTACTAGTTTTTAGATTTTATTTTCAGCTCTATAGCAGAGAGAGGGACACAGAACTAATGTATTTAAATCATGATACTGCTGAGGAATGAGCAAATAATTCTGAACAAAAATATTTAGGCTGCATGCACCATATAATCTGAACTGAGGCTTTTTGTGCTTGGCTGGAAAGGAGTTTCTGTGGTTTGTCACTTGAATTTTTATTAGTCTGCTCTTTCCTGTCTGGGAGATCTGGGCAGAAGCTATTCTGCATAGTTAAGTCTGCCATTTGGCCTGGAGACTGCGCCTAAATTAGGTCTTAAATTAGGGTTAAGCAGGTTTTTCTGGTGTTCAAAGTGTTTATAATTTTCAAGAAAGTCTGGAAATGTTTAGAATTCAGTTTAAGTTAATGTTAACAGCAGAGAGCCTTCAGAGACTGCTGAAACCCTTCCTGCTTGAGCCACGGTCCCTGGTAGGTGACTGAGCATCAGCCCTTCTCTTTGCAGTCACTGCACAGACAGCAGCACTGGCTCTGGGAATATCAGCCCAAAGAGATCCCCAGGGCCATTCCAGGAAAAGGGAACTTGTCTGGAAACTGCCGCGTTGTTAAGCTTTGTCACTTTAAAGTTGTATTTTAACGTGCTGTCGGATATAAACTGCATTGTTAGAAGTTTCTCAAAAAGGAGGTGAAATCAGAGTTTCTTTGGTGTTTCAGGGCACTACATTTGACAATTACGTCACTTCTGGACCTCATTAAACTTGACCTTGGATTAATGCCACTGCATGAGATGTGAAATGTACACTCAGCTTTGTGTCCTTTGCTGTGGTGAATTTTTTGGTGGAGACTCTAGAGCCCAGCCATTGTGTCTGTTTATTAAAATGCTTCCTTTGTAGTGTTTATTAAAATAATAATAGCATCCTGTAACATTGGAGTGTTCCTAGACGTAATGAATACAGGTAGTAACACCTGAGTGCAGTGTTACATTGAGGTGGGCAAGGTGAAGTAGACGTGGGTAGCACTTCATGGATTTAGTACTGTTTGCTCCTCAATGTTTAATACGATATGATTGTTAAACGTGGGGGCAGTGGCTGGGAATAAGTGAGTTTGCCTCTGTGGCTGTAGAAGAGGCTGTGTTTTGGGGGCTGTGTGTCCCCATGGGGGTGTGTGCAGAACAAAGCCGGGGCCTCATGGGCTGTGTTCCACCTTTGCAGGGTGCCTTGGTGCAGGTGCAGGCTGCAGAAGCTGTTCCAGCGAGGAAGGAGCACCTCCCCACGAGGGAGCAGCAGCTGGCGGCCCTGCAGAGCAGCGGGGAGTTCGACGTGCTCGTCATCGGCGGGGGAGCCACGGGCTGCGGCTGTGCCCTGGACGCAGCCACCAGAGGTGAGGGGCTGCGCTTCCCCTGCGGGCTCCTCTGGGCTAGAGCAGACTCCTCACAGTGGCTTTGCTCGAGTGCCCACAGGTAGAGGCTTGGTTATCCCGGCTGGGAAACCTCTGCTCTCAGAAGGACCCTGAGGAAGGTCATGTAGCCATGATATTTTCTGAAAAAAATCCTTTCTTTAGGATTTGTTCTCCTGAGAAGCTGAGAGGCCTCAGGAACAAAATGCAAACAATGGTTATCTGCTGCTGTGGGATGCAACAGGTGCATCTGGGATTGGCCCATGTTGGTTGTTTCTAATTAATGGCAAATCACAGCCCAGCCGGCTCAGACTCTCTGTCCAAGCCATAAACCTTTGTTATCATTCCTTTTCTATTCTTAGCCAGCCTTCTGATGAAACCCTTTCTTCTATTCTTTTAGTATAGTTTTAATATAATATATATCATAAAATAATCAGCCTTCTGAAACATGGAGTCAGATCCTCGTCTCTTCCCTCATCCTGGGGCCCCTGTGAGCACCATCACGAGGTCATACAGCACAGTCTCCCCACCTTTGGGAACTGGCCAGAGCAGGGAGCCCTGAAGCTCTCAGGCTCTTTAACCTGGTCACGTACCTCAGAAACAGAGGCAAAGCCCCAGGAGAGCCTTTCAGTTTGAGCTGGGAAACACTCGTCCAGCAGGTGTGGTAGGATGAATGGATAAAGCAGTAGGGACTGAGCACAGGGAGATAAGTCCAAACTCCAGCCTCGTTGTTATATTTAATAACACAGGACAAAGATCTTCTCCCTTCTGCCTCTGCTGTGCTTTGGCAGAAAATGCAGTTGTAAAGCAGACAGAAATTATTACAGTTAATCTCTGTTTATCCTTTTCTTGGGTGTACTGGTTATATCAGTAGGTCTCTGAGGTGTGAAATATTCACGGGCATTTGGTTAATGAGTTGTGTCTCGTTGCTGTTCATTCATGGAACTTGCTCTTTTATCGTGTTTGCTTCGCTTAACAACAAATTTTGCTTTTCGTGTGTTTGATAAATCTTCACCAAATTATTTCTGATTGTGTCCATTAATCTTCAGTCACATTCGACAAAAATAAATTGCTCTGATCTTTCTAAGTTACCAGTAATAATTAGATTTTTTTAAGCACATGAAAGTTTTGGGAGGCCAGTAGATGTTAAAATCTCAGTGTTGGCACTGCTGAGGGCCCTCGAGTGCTGTGTCCAGTTCTGGGTCCCTCATGGCAAGAGGACATTGAGGGGCTGGAGCATGGTTGGACTCAGTGATCCTGGAGGTCTTTTCCAGCCGCAGGGATTCAGTGGTTAAGGCTGATCAGGCTGTTTCCTGTGTATGTCAGAATTCCAAGCGTGCCCCACGGGTTTGGGCACCTCTGAGGCAAACTCCAAGGAAGCAGAGCTGCCAGTTGTCTCCTTCTCTGGAATGCCACTTAAATGGTTGCTGAAGAGGTTTAGAGCTCCCTGCTGCAAAGGGTTAAAAGTGTCCACAGAGCCCCTCTGTTCCTGCCATGCATCCAAGCTGTCATTTCCCTGGGGAGCGTGCCCCCGTAATGTGCAGTAATGCCTTTCCATTGTGAAATACCCAGCTTTTAATGTGCTGCTGTTTAAGTTCTGCTTTGACTTTTCCCTCAGGAAGAAGGCTAAAATTTTTCATTACAATATAGACAGTGCACTACACTTTGAATACAAATTTATCCATGTACAGAGTAATTTTTCTTGTGATTGTCTCTACCCTAGAGAAGTGTCTTTAATGAATTACATACAAATTGTGTAATTTAAGAAGTTAATTTGGTTTTCTGGTAACACAGGACTAAAAACAGCCCTTCTAGAAAGAGATGATTTCTCATCGGGGACCAGCAGCAGGAGCACTAAATTGATCCACGGTGGAGTGAGGTACCTCCAGAAGGCCATCATGAAGTTGGATTTCGAGCAGGTAATTTTTTGTGCTGGCTGTTCAGCAAGAATTGCTGGTAGGCACTTCACTGTCCCAGTCAGAGCCGAGTCTCCTTTTGAGCTTTCCAGTGCTGGGTTCCAGTGTTGTGCTCCACAGCCACTGTGCATGGGAAGTGCCTTCTCTGGGGGAGCTTTGATGGGCAGTGCAGGCTGCGGGTTTTGGGAAAGGCAGGCAGAGACAGGGCTGATCTCAGAACAAAAAGAGCTTGAAATAAAATAAAATTAGAAGAGACCGGTAATGTCATAACCTGGGGGGAGTGAGTGGCTGTCCTGTTCTGGAATGGGGAAAGAAAAGATGGTAAATGAGTGATTTAATTTGGAATGGGGGAAGAATATTGTAAATGAGCGACTTATTTTGGAATAAGGAAAAAAAAGATGGTAAATGAGTGATTTATTTTGGCATGGGGAAAGAAAATATGGTAAATGAGTGAGAGTTTATAAATGCTTTTGTGCATTCTTGTGTGGGTGGAAGCCTGATATTCCTGTTTTGAGGAATCACATTGTCTTTCCATTGGAGCCTCTCAAAGTATGTTTCAGTGGTCGAAATGCTGCTGCAGGAATGGTGACTTTTCAGGGGAAATATCCAAACCCTACAGTTATCCACACAGAGAAACCCACCTTTTCTGCCAAAGAACAACTCCACGTTGGTGGACATTGATTGGTTTGGAGAAGAACCCTTCTGCATTTGCAGCTTGGAGTTGGGTTGGGGTTGAGCTGTGGGAATTGTCATGGAGCTGTGCTGTGGGATCAGTCCTAGCCCTCCTGAAGTGCCTCCTGCCCCTCATTAGCATGTTGAGCTTTATGTTCAAATGAAAAATTAGGAATTGTGCTGCCAAGACACCAAGATGAAACTACCAAAGCTTTATTTTATTTGGGATCCTTTCCCTGAACCTTTGGGTTTCTCAACAGATCACAGCAAGAAAGCCCAGTGGCAGTGGTGGGAGGTGTTGACACTTGGATAAAGTCTGTTATTGAGTGTTTGCCCTGGTGCCAGGGCTGGCTGCTGTGGCACTGACCCTGGCTGGTGTTTGGCAGTACAGGATGGTGAGGGACGGCTGGAGGAGGGTGGCACTGACCCTGGCTGATGTTTGGCAGTACAGGATGGCGAGGGAGGCTCTGGAGGAGGGTGGCACTGACCCTGGCTGGTGTTTGGCAGTACAGGATGGCGAGGGAGGGCTGGAGGAGTGTGGGTGCTGTGGCACTGACCCTGGCTGGTGTTTGGCAGTACAGGATGGTGAAGGAGGCTCTGGAGGAGGGTGGCACTGACCCTGGCTGGTGTTTGGCAGTACAGGATGGTGAGGGAGGGCTGCAGGAGGGTGGCACTGACCCTGGCTGGTGTTTTGCAGTCCAGGATGGTGAGGGAGGGCTGCAGGAGGGTGGCACTGACCCTGGCTGGTGTTTTGCAGTACAGGATGGTGAAGGAGGCTCTGGAGGAGGGTGGCACTGACCCTGGCTGGTGTTTTGCAGTACAGGATGGTGAAAGAGGCTCTGGAGGAGGGTGGCACTGACCCTGGCTGGTGTTTTGCAGTACAGGATGGTGAAAGAGGCTCTGGAGGAGGGTGGCACTGACCCTGGCTGGTGTTTTGCAGTACAGGATGGTGAGGGAGGCTCTGCAGGAGGGTGGCACTGACCCTGGCTGGTGTTTTGCAGTACAGGATGGTGAGGGAGGCTCTGCAGGAGGGTGGCACTGACCCTGGCTGGTGTTTGGCAGTACAGGATGGTGAAGGAGGCTCTGGAGGAGGGTGGGTGCTGTGGCACTGACCCTGGCTGGTGTTTGGCAGTACAGGATGGTGAGGGAGGGCTGGAGGAGGGTGGCACTGACCCTGGCTGGTGTTTTGCAGTACAGGATGGTGAGGGAGGCTCTGCAGGAGGGTGGCACTGACCCTGGCTGGTGTTTGGCAGTACAGGATGGTGAAGGAGGCTCTGGAGGAGGGTGGGTGCTGTGGCACTGACCCTGGCTGGTGTTTGGCAGTACAGGATGGTGAGGGAGGGCTGGAGGAGGGTGGCACTGACCCTGGCTGGTGTTTTGCAGTACAGGATGGTGAAGGAGGCTCTGGAGGAGCGTGCACACCTGCTGCAGAGCGCGCCCCACCTCTCAGATGCGCTGCCCATCATGCTGCCCATCTACAAGTAAGCTCTGCTGTGCCTTCTCTTCATTACCTTGGCTTCTCACAAGCAAACCCTGGCCTGGGAGGGGTTTCTGAACGCTGTCCTGGGGGAAGTTGCTGGGCTGCAGAAGCACAAAGCTCACTTGTGAGACAGCAATTGCTGCTTTGGGGGGCACATCCTGGAGTGCAGCCCTTCCAGCACCCCAACAGGGACAGCTGCAAAGAGCTCACATTGCCAGGATGTATTTGCTATTCTTTCAGGGCATCCATGTCCCCCCAGTGTTCCCAGCAAGGTGCTGTTCAGTCCCTGTGGGCGCAGGGCAGTTGGGTGTGCACAGAACAGATTCCTCCTCCTCTGAGGACGGCACTCAGTGCTTTGGGTTGGGTTTTCAGTCTGTAAGAGCAATTACTCACTGGAACAGGCTACTTAGAGCAGGGAGGTTTTGCTGAAGGAACTTAATTTTATTAAGATCATTCCTGTTTTCATTATTCCTGTCTTAGTGTGAGGGGCTTGTAAGAGCTGGAGCTTGAGTAGGTCGGTGGCTGCCTGCATTTGTTGTGGTCCTGTTTGTGCAGGAGGCTTTAGACCCTGCCTTGGGGGAATCCTCTCAGCTTGCACACAGCTCCACTATCTCACAGAGGCACAACAGCCCCGTTTACATCCCGATTTTAGAGCAAATAAATCCTTGAATGTGCTTGACTCACTGCAGGGAGTAGCTCGGTTGAAAACAGTGGCAAACAACACCTAAGTCTGGAGTATTTACATTGTCTTGTTACCATGATCTGTAATGCTGAACAAGGTGGAACTGCTGTAAGAACATTCTGTGTTGCTCACCGTGTTCTGTATTGCAATAACAGAGTGTGCACACACTTCTAAATGCTTCATTTGTATCTTCTCTCACTTGCCGGTGCTGTTTCCCGCAGGTGGTGGCAGCTGCCCTACTACTGGATTGGGATCAAGCTGTATGACCTGGTGGCAGGCAGCCAGTGCCTGAAGAGCAGCTATGTCCTGACCAAGAGCCGGGCCCTGGAGCTGTTCCCCATGCTGCGCAGGGACAAGCTGGTGGGAGCCATTGTCTACTACGATGGTGCGTGGCCTCTCTGCCTGCTCTGGGCTCCTGGGCTTTGGGTTTGGGCTTCAAACACGAGTGGGAGCCTGGAGATTGTACCCTGGCGCTCTGCAGCTTGAAGGATTCAGCTTGCCTCTTAATTGTTAGTTTGGGAGATAAGTCATGTTTTCACAGCAGCATCTTACTGGCTGTAGGAGAAAACGCAATGGCTTTTCTTGGCTTTTCTTGGGTGTAGAGCAGTGTGAAAGTGGTCTGGTGGAGATGTGGTTTCTGACCTTTTGGCAGCAGAAAGGTGTTCACACAAGGTGGATTATAAAGGGAGTTCTTTTCCCTTTGTAGAACTGCATTTAGAACAATTCATCAGCTCATCAAAGGGTTCTGGACTGGGAAAAGCTCTGGAAACACCCTGGACTCCAGTGGGGTTTGTGAGGCTTCTGGCTAAAGCTTGTGTTGTTAATTGCAGGTGTCTCAGACAGAGCCCAGTAGCGTGGAAATCAATTAAAATTCATATATACATGTGGGAATATGTATGTGCAGATTCTTGTTTGAGAGGAGGGTTGGATTTAAAGGATGGACTTGCTGTTTAGTTGATTTTAGTACTGATAGAAGCTGCATTTTCTCTTATTTTTAAGGTCTGAGGAAATGAGAGCAAAATTTGCAAATGTAGCAAAATTTGTTGTGGGATTATGTGGCAGATTTTACTCAGTACCAGGACCTGCCATACACAGCACACAGAGAGGGAATTCAGGTTTATTTTTTCCGTATCCTGAGCTATTCCTTGGCTTGTTTTAAGGGATCCCAGGAGCCTGCCAGAAGAACGAAGTGGTTCTCTTAACTGTAATTACACTTCTCATAAGAGCACTATAGCTTGAAATCTATTTGTAATCTAGTGAAGTTTTTTCTGATTAAATAAATAATTTGGCTGTATCGTGGCTATTTACTACTCCAGCATCCCAAAGATACATCTCTCAGGGTAGCCTTAAAATTGGTCTTCATGTTTCTTACATGAATAATTGTTTTAAACAGTGCTGTAAATCTAAAGATTCAGCATCAAGATGCCAGGTGGGCTTTGATGGCAAACATGGGCAGGGCAGGGCTCCAAGTGACTGAGAGATGTCCTGGAGGTCTAGTGCCATCCCAACAGAGGGAAACAAAGCCACACTCAGTATTGGGAAGGAAGAGTAAAATAGAAGAAAAAGGGGAAGAAATCTGTCTTGCTTTATTTTGCTTTCTCTATAAGATACAGCTTAGTTATCCTCGGTTTTAGGCAGAATGTAAAGAAATACTGTTTTGAATTAAAATTTAAAAAGCTCTCCAAGCTCCACCAAACCTCAGTTTCCCTGAAGAATAAGATGGGTTTGAAGGGGTCAGGGATGAAATTTGTGAGTGGATAATGCACATGTGAGTGTTCTGAGGCTGCACCTAGTGCAGAATGAGGACTGTCCAGCCGGAGCATTAATTCAGTTGTGAGCAGGCCACGTTTCACCTCACTCCTGTCTGTGTCACTCTGCTCTGGGTGGCCCCTGGGGCAGGTGGGCTCCTGTGGGGCTGGGGCACATGAACCGCTTTGTCCTGATCAATTAACCTGTGTTCTGGCCACGGGAAATGGGCTTTAAGTCACAGCATTTCAGTAAGCTTCCTTTAGGTCTTGTAAATTATTGTACTTGAATTTTAATGATGTACTGTCACACCCTAAATCCAGAGGGATGGAGCACAAAGGGAGAGGGAATGGAACTGAAAGTGGAGGAGGGGGTGATGAAATTAAACTTGTTTTAGTCCTTTCATAAGGATTTGCCATAAAATAGAGTATTAAATAATGGCAAAGCAAAATACAAGTCTTAAAGTGGGTGACATCTTTCTCTTCTCTGTCCATCCCTTCTCTCTCCCCCAAAGGATGAATTGATAAATTGACCTTTTAAGGATGGAGTGTCTTAACTGTAAGTGCAGTTAAATGCAGTTTTATCCTATTTCCTTACTTTCTTTATTCCTTGTCGCTGTAATTGTTGCAAAGAGAGCTGTTAATGATGACAGCTGTGGATCCCCAGCAGCGAGGGGAAGAGGTGCAGACACTGCGGGTGCAGGTTGATGATGGTGTGCTGCAGCCCTGCCCAGGGGTCCCTGTGTTCCTGTGGTCCCTGTGGGGCTGCTGGCACCTCCAGCCATCCATAATTCATGGGGACGCTGCGTTCCCAAGCGCGCCGGGGTCGTCTTCATTACATCCTCTAAATTGTTTATACAGGCACAAAGAAATGGTACATCATAAACGTTGGAAGTACCAGCAAGAGCAAATCACAGCCTTGTCCAGAGGCTATTCTTGCTCTGCCTGAGCATCGGGAAGCCAAAGCATATGTTGGATGTTAGCCGGGGTGTACACAACGTGTCCTATTTATTCAAGGTTTGCTTTGAAGCCACAACTTACAAGTTTGTTTCTTAGGGGGACATGTCAGACTGCATTTAGCATTCGTTGGTATTAGGATACTCCTGAATAGCAAAAAGGCAACATTTTGGGGGGAGAAGGCGGCTGCTATCTGAGCAGGGATCTGTCAGATCCACTTAGGGGCTGCGGGAGAACTGGAGAGGAGGCACAGGGAGAGGCTGGGCTGAGCTCAGGATCTCGGGCAGGATTGTTCCAAAGCACTTTAAATGGAAGAATTAATCTCCATTTAAATTATATAGAGTTCATTATGCTAAGAACTAGGAAAACCATTAAAGCAGGGATCCAGCTGGCCAGAGTGTGTCAATGTAAAGTGTTCAGCAATTCCAAGTGGCACAGTTCTCTTCATGATACATTATTTTTCTGTCTCTAGGTGCTTGCAGGCTTCTTTAACATATTTTGCCTTGCAAGAGCCCTTAGGTGTGTAAGGAAAATCTGTGTTCTGGAATCAATCCTGAATTTAAGATTCTAGGGCTCTGCTGACCGTGCTTTCTGAATTTGCTGTTATTTCCTGAAAGAAGAAATTAACATATGCTGTGTCTGGGACTCTCCTGCCACATCGAGGTATGGGATTGTTTAATGTCTTGTTCTACAAATCTCCAGTATGTTTACTGGGATGTAAGTAGTTGGTTTTTGCCTTTTGCATTCTCACTAGTTTTGCATGCATTCTCTGCTGAAATATTTTAATATGGAGGTTATTTAAAAGTAGAAAAAGCCTTGGCAGAGGATTTTGCTTTCCTGTTTACAGCAAACCCCCTGAGAAATCCTTCCCAGGCACACGTGCACACACAGACACACACACAAAAATCAATGCAAAAGAGTAGGGCATTCATTAAGCTGTCAAAAATGGAATAAATGCTTTTTTTTATTTGGGCTCTTGTAGCTATTTTTCCTAGGATTTGAGTGTGTCCTGAATTATGAAATGTTATAGCTTTATAATTCATGTTTGACAAATGGATATTTGGAGATGTTGAGCTGTAATAGGGGTATTACAGACAACTCTGTGGCTGTTTTCCTTCCCTGGATATAAAAACTCTGACAGTTTGTCACTGAACAGACTTTCCATAGGTGAATTTGAATGCAGCTGCTCATATTTCCTGGTGTTTCCAGCCTGAGGCTGGGTGGGTGAGAGAAGCCTTGCAGGTATGCTGACCACGGTGTAGCTGGGAATCACTCGCTGTGTGTCCATGCCCCGTTGTGTGCCAGGGCATTCTGCATCACAGGGCTGCCCGTGAAATCCTGCGGGGTGCAGGGCTGGAAGGGGCACAGAGCCCAGCACAGAGCTCTGGAGCATTCTGGAGCTGGAGCTGGTGGTGGCACGGACGGGCAGGACCAGTTCCCAGGGGTGCAGAGAGCCCAGCACAGAGCTCTGGACCCTGCTGGAGCTGGAGCTGGTGGTGGCACAGACGGGCAGCCCCAGCTCCCAGGGGTGCAGAGAGCCCAGCACAGAGCTCTGGACCCTGCTGGAGCTGGTGGTGGCACGGACAGGCAGCCCCAGCTCCCAGAGCTGCCCAGCTCCCTCCGGCACATGCCATGCCTCGCTGCTCTGGACCCGCCGCGCTTTCCCCGCCAGGGCCCTTTTATCATTTTCAGAAGGGATAAAATCAATGGCCTGCACCAGCTGCGTGTTTAACCCAGTTTTGCCTCTGTCGGAGGTGCGGGCGCAGCCGCGTGGCTGCAGGAGGAGCCCTTTGCTCCCGACAGAAGGGCGCTGCCTGCCCGCTGCCCCAGGCGCCTTCCCAAAAGCACCGGATGATAACTGCATCTCCTGCTGTACCTGTAACAATTTAATCGTGTGAGTCAGCCCAGTCAAGCATCCCCAGCTCATGACTGGGAGACATGAAATTCATTGTCATTATTGTCCCTGTCATTTTGGATCATTATATCCTGCTGCAGAATTTTCCTCACTCCAGTGCTTTCTTACCTCCAGGAAGCAGGGATTATGGCTGAGGTTGGGGTGGGGGCAGGACTGTGAACTACATTTACCTCAGGGGAGCCACAGATTAAATTGGCTTTGCTTTCTGACTTGCCGGATTCGTCTGTTTGTACGCTCTGGGTTTAAGGTTGGAAATGATGAATATTCCGGTGAATTCAGGGCCTCTCTCTTTTCTTTTTTTAATGCTTGTATAAGCAAAGGATGGGGTTTGTGTCCCTTAAGAAGTGAACGGGGAATAATTCTTCAGATCGTGTTACCAAAAAGATTGAAGATTATTTCTGACCAAGACGACGTTACTTGTTCTTTGTGGCACAAACATCTGCATGGTCCCCGGTGTGTCGTGGCTTTCAGGGCAAGGGATGGAGCTCTGCTGTGAGCCAGGGGCTGTTTGTGGGGGCTGCAGTGGGTCACGGGGTGCCAGGTGTGCTGCTCCCCGTGGGATGTGTCCTTGGGAGGGGAAGTGGGCAAGGGGATCCCTGCCCATCTCACTGCTCCCAGGGAACAAGGGACAGGAGCAGAGGAGCTAGCCTCATGCTGCCCAGGGGAGCATCAGAATAACGTTAGAAATAACTTCTCACTGCAGGAGTGGCCAGGCATTGTACTAAGTTGTCTGTGGAGGTGGTGCAGTCCCCGTCCCTGGCCGCGTGCAGGAGCCATCTGGATGTGGCACTTGGGCCGTGGTTGTGGGGAGATTATGGCGGTGCTGGGTGCTCTGGCAGGTGTGTGCAGCCTTGCTGCTGTGGGCTCTGTGACCTGTGGGAGCAGGGCTGCTCTCTCCGCTGTGGCAGGGCGCTGTGTCCCTCCAGGCACTCCCTCCCTCTGGCCAGTCTGGCTCCCAGGTGGGCTGTCCTGCATGGCACAGCAGCAGCTGGCCAAGCTCAGCGCACGGTGGCTGATACAGCCGTCACTGCTTTGTTGGGAGCTAGAAACCAGCACGGGCTGGCCCCCATGGGAGCTCACCCTGGTGGGATTTTCCCCCTGGGAGCCGTTGGTGGCAGTGGGGACACAGAGAGCTGTGGTGACATCACGGGTCCCTGCCTGGCGCCGTGGCACGGCCGCAGCAGCCCCGCCGTGACGGGCGCTCACGGTGACATTTTAGCGCTGTTTCCATAAACTGACAGTGACAATGTTTAGTTTCATTTTAACACGGTGCTTTTCCTGCCACTGACACGGCAGTCACAGCGTAGTGACAAGTTGAAGGCTGATACAAAAGAAGTGGGAAACAACATAATTATAAAGCAGTCACACAGAGCCAGAATTCCAAATTTTGTCTGTCACTGGATGTGGTGGATATTGTGGCTTATTTTTGTGGCTTTCTGGGATCTTAGTTTCAGTAGGAGTTTTAGCTCCTGTGCTGTATCTTGGCAGCAGACTTGATCAGACAGACAGTTGAAAGATATTGGGATTTCTTCTGTAAAAACATTTTGTGGGTTTTCTGCCTCTTGCTTGCCTCTTGCTTTGTTTATAACTACAGAATTTGGAATAAATCATAGTAGAACGGGGCATTGGCTTTAAACAGACAGAGGGCAGGGGTAGGTGGGAGATCAGGGAGAAATCCTTCCCTGTGAGGGAGTTGAGGCCCTGGCACAGGTGCCCAAAGAAGCTGTGGCTGCCCCTGGATGTGTCCAAGGCCAGGTTGGCTGGGATAGTGGAAATGGTCCCTGGTAAGGGAGGTGGAATGGGATGAGCTCAGGTCCCTTCCAACCCCAACCATTGTGTGATTCCAAGAGTAGGGAGGTTTAGCTCTTGTGATCTGAGCTGGTGCTAAGTGGAGGAGGTCAGAAAATGAAGGTGACTACTGCTGGGTTGTTTAAGCTGGATGTGTCAAATCTGAGTTTGAATCTGTTGGGATCAGTTTACCTGTGGGAAGGCTGGAGGCTTCCCCTGCCATGAAAGCTCACAGCTTTGGGCAGGTGTTAGAGAGCTGAAATGTGGAGTATGGTTATTTCCAGTCCATGTTCAGTTGTCCACCATCCTTCCCACCTGCTTGGGCCCTACAGGTGGCCCAGAGCACAGCAGGGCTGGGCTCTGTGTGCCCTGCAGGAGCTGCAGACACAGCCAGGAGCGCTGTCACTGTGCTGCTGGGGGGAAGGAGCTGATGGAGCCGAGTCAGAACACATCCCCCTGGAGCAGGACAGGAGCAAGGACACAAGTGCTGCACAGCCTAGAAAGTCTGGGAGTTTGCAGCAAATTCCACTTCAGCTTCTTGTGATTCAGAGAGCTGGCGAGTTCAGGTCTGAGGGCATTGCTCTGAGTTGTGACTCACGAGTCAAAGGGCCCATTCCCCCTGAGCTTACTCTGCTTGTTTGGGGAGGAGAACTCGCTGAGCTCTCGCTCAGAGAAGTCTGGGAGGATCTTGAGTCACTCCAGCTGATTCATCGTGCCTAACTGGGATCTAACCCTTTCCATATGCACAACAGCTCCTGGGCTCCTGCTTAATGCTTGTAATAAAACTGCTCATGCAATTAAGCACTTCTTTAAAATTATAGGAGAGGGACAGTCTTGAGGACTTAGTGAAGTGTAGTTGTGTATATCTAATGCACATGTATAATTGTGTCATCACTCACCAGCCTTCAGTGTGGTGAGATTGGGGTAAGGTTTGTGGGTACACCCTGAGAAAACCTTGAACCGGAAAGGATTTGGTTTCCTGTGTTGCTTTGTTGTGTGCCTGCAGTTACCTGGTGCAGGGCTGCAGTAAGGAACACACCTGCAGGCAGGTGAGCTTTAAGGCCCCTCTCATGCCCAGCCTGCCTGGCGCTCTGTGAATCAGAGTGACACAGGACAGAACATACCAGAACTGCCAGAGTGCCTCATTCACACTCTGGTTTTCGCACAACGCTCCTGAACCAGTCCCAAACAAATCTCTCTGGTCTGGGGGCTTTGTTATCACTCCCTGCTGGCTGGGGCTCAGCTCTGATAAAAATAAAATTGAATGTACACTGTGTGCACTCCGGGGGAGGATCCTGTGAGTGCCAATGGAAACATTGTCTGTTCGGATGTGGAGAAATACAGCATTTGCTACTAAGGAGTGAAAATAGAATTCTCCCAAATTACACAAAAATAAGAAATTATAAACCAAATGGCATCACTGTTGGGCTTAACGTGGTGTGGGATGGACTTACTCAACCTGTCTTTGCACATTAAATGTCCTCAGCAGTGTGGCTTCTAGGATTGAGGGGTTTCTTAGAGGGTTCAGTGCTAATTTGGTCAAAGCACTTAGGCCAGTGTTTTGGGAAAAGCTGACCTGACTGCCCTTACTAAAAATGAAAGTATCTCTTCATTGTCACCATATTACAGCAGGTGAAAACAACAAATAAGGGAGGGATGACTCCGTTTTCCTCGCCATTTTCAAGAGGCACTACCCAAGGACCTGCAGAGAGCTCAGCATGTTTCCTCAGTTGGCTCAGGGAGGCTTCTCCCAGTGTGCTGAGCTGTGGCTGCCTTCTGTTGGGGTGCACCGTGCAAGGGACAAACACTCAAACCCAGCCCTGGAGCAGCAGAGTCCTCTCCAGGCAGGGCACTGGTGAACATCTCTTCTTGGGGAATGCCACAGTTACCTTTTCACTGGGTTGCCTACACTAGGAGATTTAGGGGATCTTCAGGGGCATACTCACCTGTGGAGAAGGATGCCAAATTAATTTGTCTTAGCCACTCTGTTGTTAGAAAATAACTTTTTGGCTGAAGTATTTGAATATTCTGATTCTCTGTTCAAGTGCAGGATTTTAATGTCATTATCTAGGGGGAATACACACATGCCAGTTGGCAGGCCTTTAAAAAAAAAAAAAAAAAAGGCAAAACCCAGCTGTTCCTGAGTATGGAACCACTATCCTGTGACCCCATCTCTCCTAAACTGCACTGTTGTTCTCCACAGATGATAAATTCCCAAGGTGGGAAGTCACTCTTTACTCCTTTCAAACCCAGACCTCTGCAGATCTCTGCTGTTCATGCCATGAAATACTCAAGCACTCCACACTGTAGGTCACATCAATCTGAAGCCAGTGGGTTTTTCTAGCAGTGTAGTTAATCAGGAACTGGTTATTTCCCAGTCCTCTGCCTGCAAATGCATTCCATGGGCACTCAGTTGCTTTTGGACAGCTGAGGAGTGAGTAATAGCATGGGGGTTCTTGCGTCAGAATAATGATGAGGGGAAAATGGATGAGAGGTTCAGAGAAAGGAGGAAAATGTTGTTCTGAGCACAGTCGTCCAAATCCTGGCATGTGCTGAGAGCGTCCTGAGCTCAATCTGACTTTAGGAGCATCGGGAGGCTCAACAAAACGCCGAGCAGCCTTTGGATTTGGGGCTTGCTAAACAATTGTTACTTGGAAGTTTGGTTTTATAGAAGCTACCCATTTCCACGTTATTTATTCTGCTGATTGGCTCCTCCGGATTGCTTTTGCTCTGGACAAATAAGTGACAAATCTGGGAAGAGGCAAACTTGCCCAATTTAAACAGTCAGGGCTCCATAGACCAGAGCTAATATTGGCTGAAGTGGGGTCGTGCTGAATGTGATGAATCCCCACACCAGGGCACCAGAGGAGGGGGGTTTGTGTCGGTGCCGCCTGGGGCCCTGCTGGCAGGAGCGGGCTGGGGGTCTGAACTGCCCTGGCCCCAGTGTCCTGCTGCAAGGAGGGAGCAGATCCCCTGGTGCTGATGGCACGGCAGGGTTGGAGGGCCCTGCCTGCAGGGGGCTGCTGCATGGCATGTGACAGACGAGTCCTGCAGTGTCGTGGGTCAGGCTGGCCCAGTTCAGCCCCAGGGAAAGGGGGATGTCTCCAGAGCAATGAGCTCCTGAGAGCCCCTGGCCACAGGCTAGGGGAGCGTTTCCTAGATTACAGAATCACTGAAGCATTTCTGTTGGAAAAGCCCTCCGAGTCCAAGCTGTGACCTCACCTCATCAACCAGCCCTGAGCACTGAGTGCCACATCCAGTCCTTCCTTGAGCACTGAGTTGCTCTGGAATCCCTGTTGTTATGTGGAAGAGCTGCTGCACAGCAGCTTGTCGCTGTCCTTTGTCCCTTTTTCACCCAGTGCTGCCTCTGCACACAAGCTGTACCTTCTCTCAACCCTGCCTGAAACTGGGCAGCTTTGAGGTGAACCTCATAAGGTCATTTATCCCTCCCTGCCACGGCAGCAGCAGCAGGGCCCGTGCATTTACTGAAAGCTTTGCCTGCCAGCTCTGACCGATGGTTGTTCCCTCTCGTGCATCTCGTGTGATGGAGCATCCCCAACTTTTCCTGACGTCTTGCTCAGTTGTTCTGCTGTTCTTCCGTTGTTGCAGCTGATTCTGGGCATTGTTTGCTGAGTGGAATTGGAGTTACTGTTTGTTTCTTCATCGGTGCTTTATCATGCTGCCGTTTCTGCACACTTTGTGTAACTTTTTTTCTCATAGCTGAAGACGGATGGCACTGCGCAGCCTGGGCTGGGTTGGAATGAGGGGTTTGGGGAGGGGAGGTGGTGCTTGCGAGGCCATTGATCCCATCTTTATAACTTTGCCCTTTTAGCTGGGAACAGATGATTTGCACGGGGGTTGGAGATTTGCGCAGGCAGAATCTGAAGGACCAAACTTTACATAAACCATTTATACTAAATGCTGGGAATGCTGGCAACATAAATCACCTACAGTATCTATTACAAATTTATCACTTTATCAGTATGGTCCATGATAGGAGTGGTCCAACCAGGTGGGGAAGTGAACCTCAGGAAGTTTAGCCTGCTCAGAAATTAATTATTCAGGACACACAGAGCCTGGCCCCTTCAATGTATAGTAATTCTTTCCAGCCAGCATCCAGGCCTCCAACTTCAGTGCAATAATAAATAGGAAAAGTCTCAGGTGAAACCAGTATTTCAGAGTAATTAATCATCTTCCCCTCACAGTCCCTCCACCTCTCTCTTGGTTTTCTTTAACGAGGGAATTTCAGTAATAAATCTTTAATGATATGTGTTAAGAATCCTTCATTAATTCTTGTCCACTTATTTCTCTTTTTTAGTTGCTTTTATGTTGTATGTTGGGAAGTTCAAAGGAATATACAAAAAAAAAAAACCCAGTTAAATTTGGCCGAGTCTTTAAAGGATGTTTAGGATGTCGAGTGTCATGTGTTCACTTGGTTATTGGACTTACTGGTTAATACCAGTTGTATTGTCAAAATCCGGGGTATGGGTACCAAGTTAGGGCAAGATGATAAAGGAAAGGCAGGGATGGTTTGTGTGCTGGCAGGGATGGTTTGTGTGCTGCTCAGTGCAGCGGTGCACACCCTCAGCGAGAGACGCAGTGTGTGTGGGGCAGGCAGAGCCTGTGGGGCAGTTGTAGGGCAGGCCCAGCCCGTGTGGGGCAGCCCATGGGGCAGGCATGGGGCAGGCTCAGCCCGTGTGGGGCAGGCAGAGCCCATGGGGCAGGCCCAGCCGTGTGGGGCAGGCATGGGGCAGGCCCAGGCCGTGTGGGGCAGGCCCAGCCCGTGTGGGGCAGGCCCAGCCCGTGTGGGGCAGGCATGGGGCAGGCACAGCCCGTGGGGCAGGCATGGGGCAGGCCCAGCCCGTGTGGGGCAGGCTCAGCCTGTGTGGGGCAGGTATGGGGCAGGCCCAGGCCGTGTGGGGCAGGCAGAGCCCATGGGGCAGGCCCAGCCCGTGTGGGGCAGGCCCAGCCCGTGTGGGGCAGGCATGGGGCAGGCACAGCCCGTGGGGCAGGCATGGGGCAGGGGACAGCTGTGACAGAGCCCGTGTGGGGCAGGCATGGGGCAGGCGCCAGCCCGT
Organism: Emberiza elegans; assembly: GCA_024865655.1. Lineage (NCBI taxonomy): Eukaryota > Metazoa > Chordata > Aves > Passeriformes > Fringillidae > Emberiza > Emberiza elegans. The sequence continues at coordinate 34,128,673 of JALJVW010003518.1, forward strand.
GTGGGGCGGGTGACGGCTGTCCTTCCCTGCAGGACAGCACAACGACGCGCGCATGAACCTGGCTGGCCCCCCCCGACCGCCGCGCGCCACGGGGCGCTGCAGCGGCGGCTAATTACACCGATGTGACAGGGCACCTGCTCACAGATCCGGCTGACGGGCGCTGCTGCGGCCGGCGCTGCAGGGACGTGCTCACCGGTGAGTCTGGGGTCTGGGGTGTGTGTCTGGGGTCTGCGGCGTGCGCTGCAGGGACGTGCTCACTGGTTAGTCTGGGGTCTGGGGTGTGTGTCTGGGGTTTGGGGTGTGTGTCTGGGGTCTGCGGGGTGCGCTGCAGGGACGTGCTCACTGGTCAGTCTGGGGTTTGGGGTGTGTGTGTGTTCTGCAGGGTGCACTGCAGGGATGTGCTCACAGGTGAGTGGGGGCTGTAGCGTGCACTGCAGGGATGTGCTCACAAGTGAGTGGGGTGTGCAGGGTCCCGCTGCAGGGACCCTCACAGGTGAGTGGGGTGTGTGGGGTGCTCTGCAGGGGACAGTGACACCGTGGGATAACACAGGAGGGAGGAGCGGGGCCACTGCCATCTGCAAACAGCCCTGAACCAGCACAGGAGCATCGTTCTGGGCCTTGCCATTAGTGTCACTCAGCTTCCACTTCTGTCACATTTCTCAGTCAAACCCCAGTGTTTTGGCAGGCCAGACTGAGCCTGGCATCCCAGCCCTTCTGTCAAGCAAAGATGACATTGTAAAAGGCTCCGTGCTGTACAGTAGTAATCCCATTTACCGAGTCTGCGGGCTGAGACTGAAATCTCTCTTCCTGAGAGGCAGATTTCAGCTGAGCAACTTCCACCCCACCTGCTTCTCTTCTGCCCTTACAGAGAAGCTGGGATTCCACTCTAAAACATTTTCTCTCAAATCTGGTGTTGGGTGAACACTTAGTTAATTTTTAGAACCCGTCCCAGCTGTTGTGTTTAGACACACAGGGAACACTTTACAGTAGGTTGAGTTCATAGAGAGATGAATAACAAAGGGCGTCAGCGAGCAGGAAACAAATGGTGTCTGTGATTGATACTGTTTTCTTTCACAGGGAAGGAGTTCGATGTCAGAGCCAAGTGTGTTATCAATGCCACGGGACCTTTCACAGACTCAGTCCGCAAAATGGATGATCAGGAGGTGCCCAACATCTGTCAGCCCAGTGCAGGCGTGCATATCGTGATGCCTGGTTATTACAGGTGAGGCACGGGGAGCCTGCTGCCCGTGTGACACCATTTGTAATCTCTGCTGCCGCTGAATAAATCAGCTGGGAGAGGCGCACCGCTGGCTCTGCGGCAGCTCGCCGTGCACAGTTTGACTCTGATTTTTGTTTGTGTTTTTCAAAGAGGTTCCTGGCGCTGTGCCGGTGAGGAGAACAATTTCATCTCTTCAGAACAGACTGAAGCCGTGTAGTTTTTAGTTAGAGCTGCCCAAGGCAGGACTCCTGCTGAAGCAGAAGGCGTTTAGGCAGCACATCCCCAGGTGTGAAAGCACCTGTTTCAGTGGTGCCTTTGGGCTGAGTGTGCTGCTGCTTGGTCACCCCCTCAGGGAGACAAGGAGCATGTAAAACCTTCCAGAGAGGTTGCACCTTCCTACAGAATCTCTTGTCCTGTTAAATCATGGAATCGCAGAGCGGTCTGGGTTGGAAGGGACTTTAAAGATCATCTCGTTCCACTGCCTGCCTTTACATATGAAACTCCCTGTGCAGTGACTCTGCCAGGATGTGGCTCTGCTCAGAGAAAACAGGAGTGCAGAAGCACAGAATCAGTGAGAGGATGGGCAGTGTAATCAGTAATAATAATTACTGTCACAGGCAATAGAAGTAGCTCAGAGTAGCACAGCCACATTTGCTGTGGCCCCAAGCCCACGTGCCCACCCGTGGGGGTTTTGGTGGCCAGGACGTGCCCTCCGTGTTCCAGGAGAGGTTCCCGTGGCACTCTGCTCCCTGCAGTCTCCGGCTCCTCTCCCTGTTTGCTGTGCAAAGCCAAATCCCCTTCTCCCGAGCCAGCCTTGTCAGTCGGAACTCAAATATTGCCTTTGGTTCCTGAAGTCATTAGCATCCTAATGGAAATTCCCCTTTATGGACTTAGCCCAGTTGTGTTGATACAGTGCCCTTGCAGTAATGCCTTCCACAGCCCCTCTCAGAATGGGAATTCAGCCTTCCAGTGCACCAGGGGGTGCTTCTGCCAGAGCTGTCCCAATAGGACACCACCACACACTGGAAAATTGAGGCATTTTTGGCCTGGTGTAAAATCACCCCTGCATTCTCTTCTGTTTTTTTTTTTTTTTTTCATTTTTGTATCTTTCTCCATGAAAAATGGTAAAATGACCTGATAGCTGTGTTAAAGTACTAAAAATGTGGAGAAATGGGCTGTAATCCCAGTTTCCTCATATGCCAGGAGAAGGATGTGTGTGATTAGCTTTATGGCCCTACACAAAAACATGGAAAGCTTTGGAACTTGGACTCATTGGTAAATTCAAAGTAGAAGATGGCTGGATACACTTGAGAGCTCTGATTTATTTATTCTGTAATAACCCAATAACTTTAATTGGAAATGTGGAGAATTCTTGTTCTCCATGTTCCCCGGTGTATGTCAGCATGTGGGCATTACTTTCCTTGGAAAATAGTATCTGCCCACACACTGCCTCCACAGCACAGCTGATAAGATAACACTGCACTGAATTTCCTTGGAGTGGGATAGCTGAAAGCAGGGATCTGTCTGCTAAATAGAAAACAGTTGTGGGATTTAATCTTGGTTGTATCAGGCCTTCCTTCTCATGGTGCTAAGGAACACCGCTCAGCACAGGAAGGCTGGCATTTCACCATGTCCAAATGTGCCCTGTGAATGTGTAACAGGATCTTGGCCCAAAGTCACACAAATGATTTTTTTTTTTTTTTAACATCTAGAGTGTTTTAGTTATAAATATAGTCAAGATTTTGTAAAACTAGTGTTAGCCTAATGCATTCACTCCCCATGGGTTTCTTACTCACTGAAGTCCTTCATTAATAGTCCCAGAATTCTTCCCCTCATTAATTAGGCTTCCTGCCTGGAAAGTGTCTGTGAAGGCAAGCCTTTTTCCTCTCCCTTCTGACCAATTTCAGATGTTTCTGTCTTTCTGGAATTTTCCTCTTTGCTCTGCATTCCATATTCCAGGTAAACTTGCTTGTTGCACCTCACTTCTCTATGGAAAGTCACTTTTTATTGTTCTTTAACCGTGTTTGTGGTGCTTTGGTCAAATGCTTCTTCAGCTGGAGATCTTCCATGGATCCAAGACCTTCCATGGATCTCCCAGACCTTTTGCCTCTACATTTCTCTTTAAAGACATTGCTTTACGCTTCACGCTGGAATTTCCAATCCTCAATTTGCCTATTTTAGCCATCTTTAAAGAGAAATCTCACCTCGGCTACATGGCTCTTACCTCCTTCTCCCATCCATGGTGGAATCGTAGGAATTCCTGCCTCATAAAATCGTGTTGTTTCAGAGGTATTCCTGGTGTGCAGCAGCATGACTCCTGAGGCCTCGGGAAGGCCAGTATTTGGGTGTTAAGATGCTTCTTTCTGATGCAAAACACCTTATTTTGCATTTGTTTGGGTGGTTCTTTAGTTATTTAAATAAGCTGGAACAAGCATGGCAAAGGGCATGGAGAGAGAGCTTCCCAGGATAGCTGGTATCAGTGATTCAATAAAGAATTGGCATATGAAAAACTGTTCCAACCTTTCTCAGCACTTGCTGTGCAGTCTAAAACACTTCAGTCCAGAGGTGCTGTGGGGAAACTTAGTTGGAAGTCTTTGCATGTTTATCTTCCTTGTTTTTAGCAGTTTTTATGAAATCACATAAAAAAAAATTTCATACTTGGAAGAAAATGTCTATAAAGTTTCTGAATTCTGATACTGTGTATTAAACCTCTGATTTCCTCTGTCTCTAAATCAACAGCTTTTTCATTTTAAAAAGTAATCATTTGTCTGAGGTGATTTACCTTTCCCAAACCTGTGTTGACTTCCCCTATTAGATTGTACCTCTGCCACGGTATGCCTAAGCTGTCTATAAATATCAGCTAAAATGGGTCTAATATACATGCTAGCTATGAAATTCTCAGCCTCTCTCCCAGCCTTGCCAGATATTGCCAACTTCCCTTCAGTAATCACTTCAGACTTCCTAAAAATGCAATATTCAGCTTGAATTTGGGTAAATCCCACCCAAGCAGGTCTTTGACTGCCTTCGGATTTGAGTCCACTGAATAATTCCCCCCGAAGTCCATAAGTGCCACCTAAATCTGCATCTCCTGCCCTCCTTCCATGTGCTCCCTGTATCTCAGGAGCAGGGGCACAGCCTGAAGAGTCCTGACCTGACTGCACATGTTTGTAAAGGGAGTTGCAGCACCTTAAATGAAAGTCAGCATCAGTCCTTGAAGGAAAAATTATAGAAAAAAGAGGCAGTTCAGTGTTTTCCTACATAAAAGCTGTTTACTTTGAAGTGTTTATAAAAGCCTTTTGTTTTCTGAAATACAAACAGAGCTTTTTAATAAGCCATGAAGAGGCAGTGGGTTTGTGCCTGTGGATATCTTTCTTACATTACACCAGAAAAACCTGATACATGAATTAAAATCTATCAAAGCACTGTGGTTTTTCATCCTTGCACTGAATCATTCTGTTGCAGCGCTGGCAGAAGGAATGAAAAATGCCTGAGTGGCAGCATCCACCGAGTGTCCCTTTTGCCGTTTTCCCTCAAAGCACAGTTCCCCATTCAGGATCAGAGCTGGAAGCACTCAGAGCACGTTCCTTGGTCCAAATCCCTCGGGAGTCTGTGGGTGTTCCTTCCTGCTCAAGTGGCAGGTGGTGACAAACTCAGGCTTAGTGTCACTGCAAGGATATTCCTTAAATGTCTTTATTTCTCCTTTGTTCTCCTTTTCCTCTCAGTCACCACCCCTCACCCCTCCTGCTCCACCTTTGTTGTGGAGGCAGATTGGAGGAATCACGGTGATTTTATGGCATAAAAACATCCACGGGCCTTGTTTCACTAACCTGCTGGGACATCCGTGTAAAGCCGTGTCTTGGCCACACATGAAATCCATTATTTGTTGATTTATTGACCCCTTTACCTGGGAACAGATGCTGTGTCCCAGTCCTTGCCTGGGCACTGGTGGTGCAGGGACAGCCCCCAGGTGCCACCCCCTGTTCTGGTGTGAGCCAGGCCCCTCCTGTCTTCCAGCCCTGACAACATGGGGCTGCTGGACCCGGACACCAGTGATGGCAGAGTGATCTTCTTCCTGCCCTGGGAGAAGATGACGATCGCAGGGACCACGGACAGCCCCACGGATGTCACTGCCCACCCCATCCCCACCGAGGAGGACATCAACTTCATCCTGTGCGAAGTGCGCAACTACCTGGGCCCCGACGTGGAAGGTAACCAGGGCAAGCCTTGCTGGGAGGGACTGGGGGCTTTCCAGCCTGGGGGCATTCCAGCCTGGGGGCATTCCAGCCTGGGGGACAGTGTGCTGCTGCCTGAAGCTGTGCCTCTGGGCTCTGGCTGTCCCAGACTGGTGGGCTGAGGTGTCAGCATTTGCTGCTGCTGCTCCAGAGCATCCAGTCCACCACCAGCCAGCACCACCACTAACACATCTCCCCAGGTGCCACATCCACTTGTTTTTTGGGCACCTCCAGGGAGGATGACTCCACCACTGCCCTGGGCAGCCATCTTCCCTCCAGACTGAGGGTTTGGTTTATTTAAATTATTCTGTACTGCTGCGTTTCTGCCGCAGCAATAAAATAAGTCTGCAAAGCACTCAGGCAGGAAGATTGTAACATACTTAGGTTTAGGAAAACCTGCTGTCTGGAGATGGGAAATGATCGATTCCTTGTTTCCTGACATGGAGAATTGATGTCTGCATGTTGTATGAAGTTCTGAAGGTGTCCAGGGAAGCTCCTGTTGGGTGTCTGGAGCAGCAGTTTGTGTTGGAAGCTCTGGAGACCAGGGAGGGAGATGGGACTGTGAATAGGACAGAGATTAGATAGGATATTGGGAAGAAATTATCCCCTGGGAGGGTGGGGAGGCCCCTGGATCCCTGGCAGTGCCCAAGGCCAGGCTGGACAGGGCTTGGAGCAGCCTGGGACAGTGGGAGAGGTCCCTGCCCATGGCAGGGTGGGATGGGATGGGCTGTAAGGTCTGTCCCAAGGCAGGCCATTCCCTAGCTTCCCACATGTTTTCCAGCAGCACATTCAGAAGTGTTCAGTCGCTCTGGCTCAGCCCAGCTGGGTCTGTGCTGGTTTTCCTGTGCAATTACTGTTTATAGATGGCTGGAGCTGAAATAACAACGGCACTGCCCATATCACCCCTCGACAGCCCTGCCTCTGCTGCCAGAGCCAGTGCCAGGGTTATCAACTTCCACAGGCTTGGACACCTTCCAGCTGCTTAATTACAGCGTCACGCGTGCTGCTTTCTGTAGTTTCATTAGTTTATAAACCTAATACAGGGTCTTGTGTCTGTGATTAACACTTCATTTTGGCAGGTTGAACACGCTGGCAGAGCACATTGATTTCGGAAATCTATTCCATGTTCTTTGGGGGATGTTTTTTACACCCTTTTAGTGATTTTTCAATTATCGGTCATTTGAAAGTTGTATTAAAACATGTTCCAAAGACTTCAGTATAAAGCAAATTGGTAGCTGCACTTAGGGTGAAGGCTGTGGATAAAGATGGCTTGTCAAGAGGAAATCTTGGAATAATAACCTTCAATCTAGAGGAAAAGCTTGAAAGATCTGAAAGGAAATGTTATACTCATGTAACAAACTTTATTTTCGTTTATAAAATATAATGTAAGGACTGTTCAGATTCATTGGGAAGAATTTTTGTGGAAAGGGGGGGGTCTGGCTGGAGCTGCCCAGGCAGATTTGGAGTCCCCATCCCTGGAGCTGTCCAGGGAACACCTGGATGTGGCACTCAGTGCTCTGGGCTGGTGACAAGGTGGGCATTGGTACCATCTGGACTCAATGGGCTGGGAGGGCTTTTCCAACATCACTGGTTCTGGGATTCCATAGGCCAGCTTATCCCCTGGCTCTGGGGGTTGCTCAGGGCCGAGCAGGGTGCGGAGCAGCCCTTGGCAGTGCCCACTGGGAACTGGGCATGCCTGGGTTCGGGCTGGCTGTGCCTCAGTGTGGCTCTGCACAGTGAGAAGAGGAGATGTGCTGGCAGCCTGGAGTGGCATCCGGCCCCTGGTGACCAACCCTGACTCCAAGGACACCCAGTCCCTGTCCCGGAACCACGTCGTGACCATCAGCGACAGCGGCCTCATCACCATTGCAGGTACTGGGGGTTCCTTGAACTGCAGCTCTGCTGGGCTTACCCGGGGTACTGCATGCAAAAATCTTGTTCCATGGGAATTCTTCTGCTCCTGTAACCAAACTGTCTGTCCGTGGCAGCGGGACTGGCTTGGAGCAAGCCTGGCACCAGTCATGTGGTATATGGGACACATAGATATGTCTGTAGGGTGTTAGAACTTGTATTCCTGCTGCTTTCCCCAAACAATGAGGTGAGCCCTGTTCCCCCAGGTGGGAAGTGGACGACGTACCGCGCCATGGCCCGGGACACCATCGACGCGGCCGTGCGCGAGCACAGCCTGGAGGCGGGCTCCTGCCAAACCATGGGGCTGCAGCTGGAGGGGGCCGAGGACTGGAGCCCCACGCTCTACATCAGACTGGTCCAGGACTATGGACTGGAAAGTGAGGTGAGTCTGCCTTCCTGCCTCAGAGGGCTTTGGTCTTCCCCTAAGTGAAACACCAGCATAACTTGGGCAAAGCTCTGGTGAGCCCGATCAGAGCTGGGGCAGAGATAGTTCTAACAGAAATAAAGTTAGTAATTGTTCAGCATCTTTCCCTCTTTCCTTCCTCCTAATCTTGACTGTTTCCTGCTAAAAACTCTCTGACTTGCAGGGTCTGTGGTCCCTGGAGCCCCCCAACCTGTGCAGCAGTGTGATCGCCGTGTGGCAGGAGAGCTGGGCTGTCTGGCGTGGTGGCACAGACACAGCAGGGCAGTGCTGGTCCAGCCTGCCACAGCACAGAGCTTCCTCCCACACTGTCCCACTCCAGCACCCTTGGCAGCCTGTTTGTTACTGGGGATGAGGGAATGGTCAAGGAAAATGTGTCTTTCGTGTGTTTCCCATGGATTTGTCTTCCTCTCCACAGGTGGCTCAGCACCTGGCTTCCACCTTACGGGGACAAGGCTTTTGAGGTGGCCAAAATAGCCCAGGTGACAGGGAAGAGGTGGCCTATTGTTGGGAAACGTCTGGTATCTGAATTTCCTTACATCGAAGCTGAGGTATGTGGGAAAACCCTGTCACCTTCTGTGATTCTGTCCTTGGGACGAGCAGGGCAGTGGCTCTGAAACATCTCCTTGAGCCCTTTCCTTTGGGGAGGCCAAGATATTTTCTGTGCCTGTACCTGGAGCGCACTTTGTGCATTGATATATAAACATATTAATATGTTTATGCACAACGAAATATTTATATACCACCCATTTTGTGCTTCATGTTCAAACATTGGATCCCAGGTGGGTTCTGTAAAGTGTCCCAAGGAGAAGGGGCTCTCCCAGCCGTGTCTGGGGCTCTGGGTGCCATCCCTGCTGTCCCTTGTCCCCAAATGGGTTATATAAAGTGTCCCAAAGAGAAGGGGCTCTCCCAGCCGTGTCTGGGGCTCTGGGTGCCATCCCTGCTGTCCCTTGTCCCCAAATGGGTTATATAAAGTGTCCCAAAGAGAAGGGGCTCTCCCAGCCGTGTCTGGGGCTCTGGGTGCAGCCCTGCTGTCCCATGTCCCCAGATGGGTTCTGTAAAGTGTCCCAAGGAGAAGGAGCTCTCCCAGCTGTGTCTGGGGCTCTGGGTGCCATCCCTGCTGTCCCATGTCCCCAGGTGGGTTCTGTAAAGCATCCCCAGGAGAAGGGGCTCTCCCAGCCGTGTCTGGGGCTCTGGGTGCCATCCCTGCTGTCCCTTGTCCCCAAATGGGTTATATAAAGTGTCCCAAGGAGAAGGGGCTCTCCCAGCCGTGTCTGGGGCTCTGGGTGCCATCCCTGCTGTCCCTTGTCCCCCAGGTGGGCTCTGTAAAGTGTCCCAAGGAGAAGGGGCTCTCCCAGCTGTGTCTGGGGCTCTGGGTGCCATCCCTGCTGTCCCTTGTCCCCCAGGTGGGCTCTGTAAAGTGTCCCAAGGAGAAGGGGCTCTCCCAGCCGTGTCTGGGGCTCTGGGTGCCATCCCTGCTGTCCCGTGTCCCCAGGTGGGCTCTGTAAAGTGTCCCCAGGAGAAGGGGCTCTCCCAGCCATGTCTGGGGCTCTGGGTGCCATCCCTGCTGTCCCTTGTCCCCAAATGGGTTATATAAAGTGTCCCCAGGAGAAGGGGCTCTCCCAGCCGTGTCTGGGGCTCTGGGTGCCATCCCTGCTGTCCCTTGTCCCCAGGTGGGCTCTGTAAAGTGTCCCAAGGAGAAGGGGCTCTCCCAGGCAGTTTCTGTAAAGTGTCCCAAGGAGAAGGGGCTCTCCCAGCCGTGTCTGGGGCTCTGGGTGCCATCCCTGCTGTCCCGTGTCCCCAGGTGGTGTACGGGGTGAAGGAGTACGCGCGCACGGCCGTGGACATCATCGCGCGCCGCACGCGCCTGGCCTTCCTCAACGTGCAGGCTGCCGACGAGGCCCTGCCCCGCATCGTGGACATCATGGCCAAGGAGCTCAACTGGAGTGAGCAGAAGAAGAAGGTACAAAGGGCCCTTTTCAGCTCCAGCTGCTCTGTTTTGCTTGAGGAGTTTCCGTGTTAAGGATCCCAGCTGGTTGAATAGAGAGCTACAAGTGATGTTTTATTCCTGGCAGAATGAGTCGCTTGGTGCATTTAATTCTAAAGGCTTTATCAAATGGCTGTGAGATGGGTTGGGATTGGCCAGGGGGTGGAGGGGAAGATCTGTATCCTGTTGCTCCCCAGCCTTAGAAATGAAAGCAGGCTTGGCATTGCTGTCCTATTCCTGTCAGTTATTTTGCTTTACTGACACTTTTCAACAGATCTGCCTCAGCAAAGGAAGCTCCTGTAACCATAAAGAACCTGCCTGGTGTTGAGCTCCCTGATTTTTTTCTGATTTTGGACAGCTGAGTTCAAATCATCACACTAAAGATCACACTAAATCATCCTCACACTAAGATATCAAATGGGAGAAAAATGACAAGTTGTAGGCCTAGACTAAAAAGGCCATTTCTTTCTGAAAGGAGCAGACAGACTGTGTGTGACTGAAGGTGTGGCTGCACATGAAAGCATTTACACAGAAATTAGAAGTCTTTACTAGCATGGATACCTTTTGCAGAGAGTAAAAAGTGCCTAAGTTTAACTTTTTGATACTTCTCAGCTGCCATCTGCTTAACTTTGGGACCTTAGAAAAGTATTGGTTAAGTGGAAGAACCTAATAGTAAAGTATAAAAAAGAAGTACCTGCGTAAGAACTTGCTATTGCTCAGATACTCAGGTTTTGTGTTTTCATTGTAGGAGGAGCTTGAAACTGCTAAAACATTCCTGTACTATGAAATGGGCTACAAAGTGAAAACAGATCAATTAACAGACAGCTCTGAGATCAGCCTGGTGCCTGCAGATATTGAGAGGTGAGTGGGGCAGGAGGGCTGTCCGTGCTGCTGTCCCTGCAGCCCGTGGAGCCCTGACGTGCAGCCCCTCCCTCGCAGGTACAAGAAGCGGTTCCGCATGTTTGACAAGGACAAGAAGGGCTTCATCACCATCCTGGACGTGCAGCGTGTGCTGCAGGTGAGCTGCCCCTGCTCCTGACTCCCTCTGGGAGCAGCCTGGTGAGGGGTGAGGCCCAGGCTGCTGAGCCCTCCCCTCCTGTGCTCGGTCTGTGCAGAGCATCAGCGTGCAGATGGACGAGAACACCCTCCACGAGATCCTCAACGAGGTGGATCTCAACAAAAACGGGCAGGTGGAGCTCAATGAGTTCCTGCAGGTACGTGTCTCGCCTGGCTCCAGGAAAGGCTGGTTTCTGAGCAGCAAAGACACAGCTAGGGAGCTTTTGCCCTTGTTTTGGGCTGGGTTGGAGACCAAGGGAGTGTTCCTGTGGCGGTGGTGGTACAAGGGGCACACAGAGCATCCTCAAGCAGCTTGGAAATTCAGTTTTTGAAATTGTTTTTTTTTTTCCCAGTCAGACTCAAAGAACGGGTCCAATTTACAAAGTATGCCCCAGTCCAGACCTAAATTTGTCATTTTAAGCCCAGAAATGCTGTTTAAATGTATTTAAAATGATACAGGTGTCCATTGGAAGGTGCACAGCACAGGTGTGCACACTGACATTATCCACAGCTGTTAAGGGTTGTTATAAAAATGAGTAAACTAAGAAACTGAATAATAAACAACTAAATAACCAAATATTTATAATGATAAATAGTAATATATCTATAATAACAATAAACTAAATAACTAAATAATAAACTGAATATTATAAAGATTGAGCTTATTGTTAGAGCCCATCCCAGGCCCTACAACCCATTTTAATTCCTGGATTGGCTAAATTGTCCCAGTTTCTCTGAAAAAAATGGCATGCATCTGCTTTTTTGGGGGGCTTTCAAGCAAACCCAAGGGTGCTCCCTTTGCATATGCAGTTTGTCCGCTGGGTTGGTGTTTGAGGAGTCTTTTTTGGGGTGGTATTTCAGAGCCTGCCGTGTCTCCCCTGCCTGGTGGCAATGATGAATGCCAAACAGGAGAGAAATTAATGCTGGGGATTTTGGTCAATGTCAGCCCTTTCTTCACTGTGTCAAGTTAAACAAACAAGATCAAGGCAAAGGAAATGGTAATTGTCTCTCTGGAGATGAGCTGGGGATAAGAGCAGCATTGTTGAATCTAAATGCAGAAAATTTTCACAGGTTGTGTCCAGCATTAGCAAAAAGGAGTATTTATTTGCCTAAAATGCAGCAATTGAGCTGAGGGGCTAAAGTGAACTTGGGGGAAGGGGAAAAACCAAACCAAATGGGCAGGGGGGAAGGAGAACCAGTGGCTTTGGGAGTTTATGCTGATCTGTTCAAATGAGAGAGAAAAGCCCAGCTGGGTTCTGGCTGCTGGAAGGGGACGCCCTGTTACCTCCAGTGGGAGCCTTTCACTGGGGCAGCCCAGCCCTTTCTGCAGGGCTGAGCCAGGGTTGGGAACATTGGCTGGGGAGGTGAAACAGCCAGGAATTGTTGTTCTGTGGGGTTTGGGAGCGTTCTGGGGTGGTTTTGCTGGGCTGACCAGGCTCACCAGGGATTGCCAGCCCTACATCATCCCATAGAATGCAAAGGCAGTGCTTAGAAGTATTTCGGGGTTGTTTGTGCAAACCTGTGTCGCTCTGTGGCTCCTGCACATCTCCCAGAGCAGCCTGGGTGTGGAGCAGCAGTGATGGGGATGCTTTTCCCTGCCCTGGAGCAGAGGCTCAGCCGAGTCACAGCATGAAGCAGGGATTTATCCCAAGCATCTCCTCCATGGACCCACCTTGGGCAGCACCACAGCCCAGCCAGGGCTGCACCCAAGATGAACCCAAATGGCCCCAAAATGCACGAGCGCTCCCGGGGTCTCTCCCTGGGATCAGCTCTGCTCCATTTGCACCTTGCAGTTCATTGTTCCATCCCAGCTTCAGCCCCTGCAGTCCCACCCTGCTTGTTTTTCTCTCTCCAGCCCACGGGGTTTGTGCTCCTGGGCTGAGATTTGGGTCATTTGTCCTTGGTGCCCAGCTGGAGCAGGAATTGTTTTGTCTCCCTGCCCTGTGCACAGAGCTCAGCAAGGCTGAATGTGAAGCTCAGAGCTGCACACTAAAGCAGCACAGAACCTGAAAAATATAAATGCTAAACCTGAGGCATCAATGGCACTGCAGGGCTGAGCCCTCTCCTGTGCCTTGCACTTCTCCAGGGAAGCACTCAGGGCTAACCACGAAGGTGCCACTGAAATGAACTGGGGTTGCCATGGAAGGAGCAAAATACATTAAATGTTTGTTTAATTTTTTAATGGATCTGTTAAGTCAGTGCCCAATACTTGAGTGTTTGCTTTCTGAAAACTTTCAAGTAATTGCGTTTCAGCGCAGAACTTGTGCAAGCCCTGGGCAAATATTTGTGGAGGTTTGTGTTGGAAAATAGAGCAGGTTGTGCCTGGGGGCTGCTGGCCTGCAGGTGGGAGCAGAGCAGGGCTGGCCCGGGCCACCTGCACGGTGCAGAGGGGCCTCAGAGGGCTGGCAGAGCGTGGCCCTGGCAGCCCCCGATGCTCGGTGCCCATGGAGCGATGGGTGCTCCAGGAGGGACCCGGAGCCTTGGAACTGCTGGTGGGACGGAAAGGCAGCCACCCTGTGTTCCATCAGGAGGAATCATGGCATGCCAGAGTGCTTTGAGTGGCAAGGGACCTTAAAGCCCATCCCGTTCCTCCAAAGCACATTGCCCCAGGCTCTGGCCGGCTGGTGGCCCAGGTGGGCAGGAGGCCTCTGCTGCTGGGAGATCCCTGTCTGTGCACAGGCCTGGCCTCCTCCCTGTGCCTCTGGAACTGGGGGGGAGGCCGGGGGAACCCACACCACCTTTGCACAGGTCCAGCTGCAGGTGTAATGAGCAGCTTTTCCTATCAGGGGAAGGAATCTGAGGGATTCCTGCAGTCAGTGGGAGTAAGAAATTGCATTTGGCAAGTGCCAATTGCTTCCCCAGCGCTCTCTGCAGAGCTGGCTGCAGGTAATTTCAGCTCTAATGCTGCCTTTATCCATGGGATAAAAAAGAATTAACTAAAATCTTAGCACTAGTGTGCTTGCACTGGGAGAGAGCAGAGCCCAGCTTCCAGGACTTAGAGGCAAATTAGTTTTAAAAGTCTATAAAGGAATTTGGATTTGAAAGAATTGTGGGAGTCAAGTACAGTGTCTCTCCAGAGAAAGGCATGTGGGTGGAAAAGGGCAGGTCTGGGATCAGTAATGGATCAGGAATCATGAAATCCCTGCATGATGTGGGTTGGGAGGGACCCTAAAGCTCATCTTCAAGCCAGGGCCAGGGACACCTTCCACTAGATCGGGTTGTTCCAGCCTGGCCTGGGGCACTTCATGGACCAAGGGGCAGCCACAGCTGCACTGGGCATCCTGTGCCAGGGCCTGCCCACCCTCACAGGGAGCAACTTCTTCCTAAATGCAAAAAGATGCTGAGTAGTCCGTGAGCTGCCTCCTTCAGATATTACAAATAACCAAAGAAAGCCTGTGCAGCTGCTGGGCTTCCCCACATTCTGAAATGTCATGGAGGAGCCCCGGTGATGATGGTTGTCTGCCCTGCTTCCAGGTGGGTCCTGTTTGGTACTGGCCCTCCTCCTGCCACGCAGGCGTGTCCAGAGCAGTCCCTGACAGCCCCGGGGGTGTGGGTGAGCCTGGGCCAGGCTCTGGGGCACGGCTGGGGTTTGCACTGTGCGAATGCAGGGGGGGTGTGTGTGTTGGCTGTGCTGGCAGCCCTCAGTGACACTGTGCCCGTGTCCCCAGCTGATGAGTGCCATCCAGAAGGGCCGTGTGTCGGGCAGCAGGCTGGCTGTGCTGATGAAGAGTGCTGAGGAGAACCTGCGGCGCCAGGCCATCCCCGTGGACCGCAGCGGAGGGGGGCTCTGAGCGGGGCTCCTGGGCCCGGGGCAGCTCTCCCAAATGACTTCGGTGCGTTTGTCCTCCTCACTCGTGCTCTCCTTACTGCCCCGGGACGTGCCTGGCTGGGGTGTGCTGGCAGGGGCTGGGCAGCGCAGGCTGCAGGGGCCTGGGGGCACACCCAGCACGTCCTGGCATTGCCTTCAGTTCCGGAGCACGCCGTGCTCAGGGTGAATCCTGCTCTGGCCATTCACCCCTGCAGCACCCTCACCTGCAGGGCACCCCGTGCTCAGGGTGAATCCTGCCTCAGAGTGAATCCTGCCCTGGCCATTAACATTTGCAGCACCCTCACCTTCGGGGCACCCCATGCTCAGGGTGAATCCTGCCTCAGAGTGAATCCTGCCCTGGCCATTCACCCCTGCAGCACCCTCACCTTTGGGGCACCCCGTGCTCAGGGTGAATCCTGCCCTGGCCATTAACGTTTGCAGCACCTTCACCTTCTGGGCACACCGTGCTCAGGGTGAATCCTGCCCCGGCCATTAACGTTTGCAGCACCCTCACCTTCAGAACACACCGTGCTCAGAGTGGATCCTGCCCTTAAACGCTCTGAGTTCTGCAAACACAAAATCTCTGAGCTGCTTCTGCCTCTTCCCCAAGGAGCAAGAGAGGGAAAGCTGTGTTCTGGAGTGGAGACACCATTCCAAAGGGGCAAACCCAGCACTCGTGGCGGGGGTGGTGGAGGCCTGTCCTGAGCCTGCTGTGGGTGGTAGGTTTGCCCTGTTGTTCCAGCGGCCAGCACTTGGCCACTCAGAAATTGCAGCTGGAAAACAAGACACCTGGATTAATCACCCGAGGAATAATGTAGCGGAGAGCTGGGCACAGCTTCCCTTCTCCACTGTTAACACAAATAAACTGCCTCTAATAAATGGCATTGTCTGCAGGTGGTGCTTTGTGCAGTGAAATAAAAGCAAAAGGTGTTTTATGCTAAAAAGAGCTTCACGTTTGGGGCAAACCCTGATGCTCTGTAGGATGGGTCAGGTAGCACAACATTCTTAAATGTTAATTTAAAAATGTTCAAACACAGTGAAAAAAACAAAGTGTGTGTTTTGCATCCTACTAACTTTTCTAGGAAAAAAGGACTGTTTTTCAGCAGGCTGAATGAAACACCAAAGCATGGAGCCCTCACTGGAGCTGTTTCCAGCACTGCTGTACCTGCCTGTTGTCCTCCTGCTGCTGGGCTGGGCTGAGATCAGCTGGGAGATTGCTGCCTGATGTAGAACAAGGCAGGGAAACCTGGTTTGCTGCTGGATTTGGCATCTGCTGTATTCCTGAGTAGAGCAATTTCCACCTCAAACCAAGCTTCGCTTCCCAGGGGTCAGAATTTCTGCTGAAGTAAAATTTGATGTATTTAACTGGTATCACCATGTCCACTGATGGAAAATAGCATCCATCAGGGATGCCCAACAGGGCAGGAGTGAACAGCAAGGATTCCTTGGATATTTTAACAGGGAAAATGGCTCCAGACACAAATGGAGATGCTGGGGACTGGTGGGATGTAGCGCAGTGAGTGCAGATGCTGTCTTTGGCTGCAGAAGCAGAGCCCTTAAAAAAAAACATGAAACATTTGGGTGTTGAAAAACAGTAGATAAAAAAAAGGGTAAGACTGACCTAAAATGAGTTCCTAAAGTGGTTCAGATGGTTTTTGCATGTTCAGTTTGGTTTTTGATGCAGATGTTGTTCAGGTTCTGCCTTTGTGCTTCGAGCAGGGGCTGAGGAGGGGGGAGTTGGCACATCTGGCACCACGAGGACGTTTCAGTGAACAAAGGGGGTTTGTTCCTGTGGTCCTTTAGGCTTTTCCTTTTGAGCTGTGTTCCAGAATGTTCAGGTGAGGGATGGAATGTTTGTGTCCCAAACGCACAGTGACAGATCTCACACGTCCTGCAGGATGGAGGGAAATGAATGCATAACACACAGGCTAGGGGAGGGATTCAGGATTCTGCTGTTCACAAAAGTGTAAGGGGAAATAAAACAAAGTAAAAGTCATGAGACCTTTTCCAGGCCACAAGAAGAAAAAAATATTTCCAATGTTGAACAGGTTTTTTGTAAAGAAAAAATATTTTCACTATTGAACAGCTTTTGTACAGTTTGAAGAGAAATTCTCCACTCCTCTCTAACTGGCATTGTTAAAATAATAACCTGAACTTAGCTGGAAAGCAGGATTTCTGTGCTGTGCCCAAAGTGTGCTCTTTGTTCCCTTGCTAATCTCGCGTCTGGAGCGTGGCTGTGGGGTCTCGTGGCTGTGTGTGTCCCTGGACGTGGGTTTGCTCTGTGTCTCGGGCACCGGCACCTCCCGCTCCCCTGCAGTGGCAGGGACAGCTGCGCGTGTCCCCAGCAGTCCCCGGCCACCTCTCACGTGTGCGTCCCCCCGTTGTGCCTGCCGGAATGCTGGCTTTGCTCTCTGGGCCCTGCGATGTGCATGCACTGTGGGAGCAGCTCTAAGATGTCACCGCCTTGCCGTGATGGGACAGCAGGAATGGGACTGTGTGTGTGAAGGGCAGATTTCTGGGTTTTCTGTGGGTATTTTGTATTGTAAATAACCTGTGGGGAGGGGGGATCCGTGCAGTGTCTGGGGTGTATAAATACGTGTACAGACACGCTGCAGGTTTCCACGTGGCACTTAGGTTTGTTGTCAGGTTCCTGTTGCAGCCTGGGCTGTTCAATGCTGTGTTTGAAGCTGGGTTGTCATTTTTATAACTGTCTTGGTGTTTTCCTGCCATTATTTATTACCTTTGATATCTGGAATGAGCCGCATGCGTTTATTGAGCAATAAGAGGATGTATTTAATGTGCCTTGTTTTTAACTGAGTAAGGACTGAAAGCATGAATCAATAAAAGTGGCTAAAAAAGTTCCTTTCGCTGGCAGTTTGTTGTGGCAGTGCAGAAGTACCTCGGAGTCACCCTGGGGAAGTTTCTGTGGGAGGGAGGAGGTGGGGATGGGTGGGTTTGGGGACCCAGGTTTCCCATGCTGTCCCCTCTTAGCACTGGGGGCTCTGCAGTGTGGAGGTGAGGAGTGGGTGCAGCCTTGGCCCTGCAGGAGGTGGCAGTGGCAGGTGAGGAGTCCTGCACTGTCCTTCAGGCTGGAATGGCAGCAGCCTCCTGGCTTTGGCCGATCCAAAAGATGCATTTGTCTCCTGGGTTTTGGCTGCCAGCCGGGAGCAGTCGCACACAGCGGTGAGTTTGATCCTGGCCCAGATCAGCACCAGTGAGCAGGGGGGATCTCCCAGCCCGCGTGGGTCGTGTTCCACGCCAGGTGAGCCCGGGCTGCCGCGCGCCCGGAGTGCTCCGCACAGCAGATCCATTTCCCTGCCAGGGAATCGGCAGCGCCCTCAGCAGCGTGAGCACGATCTTCCTGATCTCCAGATTATTTCGTGGGTTAATGTACACTTGTAGCAGGGATATTGCACAGCTGCCACGGAGCTGTGCTGATGCACCAGCAGCTCCCTCCACGTGGGAATGAACCAGACCAGAGGGGAACCACAGAGATTATGGATTTCCCCTAATCCACAGCCTGTAAGTGGTAAGGCAAAGAATGTTTGCTGTGATCAGCTTTATCCCAAATATTTTGCAGCACCAGAATTGTCTCGTGTCAAGCTCCTGGCTTTGCTGCTGGAAGGCACAGGGGTTTGGGGCTTGTCCCTTCCTGTGGTGTCTCCCCAGAATGGCCAGAAATTCGGATTTATTGTCCCTGGTGTGGCTGCTGCAGTCTGGTCAGAAACAGGATGGGGAATAGCAAAGCAGCATTAATATCTCAGTGTCGGGGCTGGGCTGGGTGTTCTGTGTCAGCTGGGAGCTGATGGCAGCTGGTGGGGACAAGGCCACCCGTGGGGCCGCGCTGCTGGGACAGCTCCGTGCTGATGGATGAGCCGTGATCTGCCTCAGGGCGGGGGTGCCCGGCCTGCTGCCCCTGTCCCGCATTGCCCGGGTGAGCTGTGTGCAGGGCTGGGTCACACATGGCCCAGGTGAGCTGTGGGCAGGGCTCACACATGGCCCAGGTGAGCTGTGTGCAGGGCTGTGTCACGCATGGCCCAGGTGAGCTGTGTGCAGGGCTGTGTCACGCATGGCCCAGGTGAGCTGTGTGCAGGGCTGTGTCACGCATGGCCCAGGTGAGCTGTGGGCAGGGCTGGGTCACGCATGGCCCAGGTGAGCTGTGGGCAGGGCTCACACATGGCCCAGGTGAGCTGT
>JALJVW010003518.1:34152500-34170000 GCA_024865655.1 Emberiza elegans
CCCCCTTTTCTCCCCCCACCTTCCTTCCAGCCCCTAAAACAATCCCGGGCAGCGAGGGCAGTGTGTTGCTTGGGCTAAGGCTGGGCTGTTAGCTAAATTAAGCCATTGTGACTCAAAATCCTCCTTTAATAAGGTTCATGCTGTCTACAACTTCATCATTTTCTGCTGAATGATAATTACTTTATTCAATCATGTTCAAGGTTTTAGTGAAAGCTAGCATTGATTGATTAACTTCAATTACCATGCTTACATTTGCATAGATAAAAACTGCTTTTCAATTTGTGAGTGGCACGCTGGTGGAAACCCGGCGCTGGTATTTGCATTTCAATGTGGATAGTGAAGAATAAAGGTGGGAGAGAGGTCTGATCAGTGCTAAGCCCTTTCTGCTTCAGTGCTCGAGCATTTTTCCATAAACACTCCCGTTATGATGTTGGTTTGCTGGCGGGAAGCAAACCCCTGTTTACAAGGCTCTGTGACAATTCACCAGCGCAGGGCGGGCAGAGCTGGAATCAAACACAGGTGCAAGGGAAAACAGGGAAC
The DNA here is from genome assembly GCA_024865655.1 of Emberiza elegans. Taxonomy (NCBI): domain Eukaryota; kingdom Metazoa; phylum Chordata; class Aves; order Passeriformes; family Fringillidae; genus Emberiza; species Emberiza elegans. The sequence continues at coordinate 34,153,041 of JALJVW010003518.1, forward strand.
AATCAAAGCTCAGGAACTGCAGGTAACAGGGAACAATCACAGCACGGGTACTGCGGGTAACAGGGAACAATCACAGCACAGGTACTGTGGGTAACAGGGAACAATCACAGCACAGGTAACAGTGCACAGGTAACTGCGGGTGAGGGAATCAAGCACAGGTACTGCGGGTAACTGAGAACAATCACAGCACAGGTACTGCGGGTAACAGGGAACAATCACAGCACAGGTACTGTGGGTAACAGGGAACAATCACAGCACAGGTACTGCAGCTAACAGGGAACAATCACAGCTCAGGTACTGTGAGTAACTGAGGAACAATCAGAGCACAGGTACTGCAGGTAACAGGGAACAATCACAGCACGGGTACTGGGAGTAACGGGGAACAATCACAGCACGGGTACTGCAGGTAACAGGGAACAATCACAGCACGGGTACTGCAGGTAACAGGGAACAATCACAGCACAGGTACTGAGGGTAACTGAGGAACAATCACAGCACAGGTACTGTGGGTAACAGGGAACAATCACAGCACAGGTACTGAGGGTAACTGAGGAACAATCACAGCACAGGTACTGCGGGTAACTGAGGAACAATCACAGCACAGGTACTGCAGGTAACAGGGAACAATCACAGCACAGGTACTGCGGGTAACAGGGAACAATCAGAGCACAGGTACTGCGGGTAACTGAGGAACAATCACAGCACAGGTACTGCAGGTAACAGGGAACAATCACAGCACAGGTACAGTGGGTAACTGAGGAACAATCACAGCACAGGTACTGTGGGTAACTGAGGAACAATCACAGCACAGGTACTGTGGGTAACAGGGAACAATCACAGCACAGGTACTGTGGGTAACTGAGGAACAATCACAGCACAGGTACTGCGGGTAACAGGGAACAATCACAGCACAGGTACTGTGGGTAACAGGGAACAATCACAGCACAGGTACTGCGGGTAACTGAGGAACAATCACTGTGGGTAACAGGAACAATGCGGGTAACTGAGGAACAATCACAGCACAGGTACTGCAGGTAACAGGGAACAATCACAGCACAGGTACAGTGGGTAACTGAGGAACAATCACACTGGGAGTAAAGGGCAACAGGCACAGGTACTGTGGGTAACTGAGGAACAATCACAGCGGGTAACAGGAACAAATGGGTACAGGTAACAGGGAACAATCACAGCACGGGTACTGTGGGTAACTGAGGAACAATCACAGCACAGGTACTGTGGGTAACTGAGGAACAATCACAGCACAGGTACTGCGGGTAACAGGGAACAATCACAGCACAGGCACTGCGGGTAACAGGGAACAATCACAGCACAGGTACTGTGGGTAACTGAGGAACAATCACAGCACAGGTACTGCGGGTAACTGAGGAACAATCACAGCACAGGTACTGTGGGTAACAGGGAACAATCACAGCACAGGTACTGCGGGTAACTGAGGAACAATCACAGCACAGGTACTGCAGGTAACAGGGAACAATCACAGCACAGGTACTGCGGGTAACTGAGGAACAATCACAGCACAGGTACTGCAGGTAACAGGGAACAATCACGGCACAGGTACTGTGGGTAACAGGGAACAATCACAGCACAGGTACTGCGGGTAACTGAGGAACAATCACAGCACAGGTACTGCAGGTAACAGGGAACAATCACAGCACAGGTACTGTGGGTAACTGAGGAACAATCACAGCACAGGTACTGCGGGTAACTGAGGAACAATCACAGCACGGGTACTGCAGGTAACAGGGAACAATCACAGCACGGGTACTGTGGGTAACTGAGGAACAATCACAGCACAGGTACTGTGGGTAACTGAGGAACAATCACAGCACAGGTACTGCGGGTAACAGGGAACAATCACAGCACAGGTACTGCGGGTAACAGGGAACAATCACAGCACGGGTACTGTGGGTAACTGAGGAACAATCACAGCACAGGTACTGCGGGTAACTGAGGAACAATCACAGCACAGGTACTGGGAGTAACAGGTAATGTGGGTAACTGAGGAACAATCACAGCACAGGTACTGGGAGTAACAGGGAACAATCACAGCACAGGTACTGCAGGTAACTGAGGAACAATCACAGCACGGGTACTGTGGGTAACTGAGGAACAATCACAGCACAGGTACTGCGGGTAACTGAGGAACAATCACAGCACAGGTACTGCGGGTAACTGAGGAACAATCACAGCACAGGTACTGTGGGTAACTGAGGAACAATCACAGCACAGGTACTGGGAGTAACAGGGAACAATCACAGCACAGTTATTGTGGGTAACTGAGGAACAATCACAGCACAGGTACTGGGAGTAACAGGGAACAATCACAGCACAGTTATTGTGGGTAACTGAGGAACAATCACAGCACAGGTACTGTGGGTAACTGAGGAACAATCACAGCACAGGTACTGCGGGTAACAGGGAACAATCACAGCACAGGTACTGCGGGTAACTGAGGAACAATCACAGCACGGGTACTGTGGGTAACTGAGGAACACGGGTACTGCACAGGTACTGTGGGTAACTGAGGAACAATCACAGCACAGGTACTGCGGGTAACTGAGGAACAATCACAGCACAGGTACTGTGGGTAACAGGGAACAATCACAGAACAGTTATTGTGGGCAACTGGGGAAGTTGTTGTGACAAGCTCGGGGCAGAGCCTCCTTCACCAAGCTCACCTGGGAGGAAGGCCATACCAGCAGCCTGGTGCCAGCCTGGCCCTGGCAGCCTCCTCATCTTCCTCCTGGCCAGGTTCTGGTGCAGGAGGATGAGGAGGGCGAGCACAGCCCAGCCCTCGCTCTCCCGTTGCCTGGGGCATTTTCCTGCCTTGCCTCCAAGCAAGGGCTGGGCAGCTACTGCTCATCCAGGTGCGGCCAGAGCCACCTCCATGCCAGGTGTGTGCCCGGATGTCCCATCCCTCTGCTGCTCCTCTCACCTGTCCATACCAGGTGTGTGTCCAGGTGTCCCATCCCTCTGCTGCTCCTCTCACCTGTCTGTGCCAGGTGTGTGCCCAGGTGTCCTGTCCTGCTGCTGTTCCCTCTCACCTGTCCATGCCAGGTGTGTGCCCAGCTGTCCTGTCCTGCTGCTGCTCCCTCTCACCTGTCCATGCCAGGTGTGTGCCCAGCTGTCCTGTCCTGCTGCTCCTCTCACCTGTCCATGCCAGGTGTGTGCTTTTTTTTTTTTTTTTTAGAAGAAAAGGAACTGATTTAGTGATTTCCCTTAGATTTTCTCTGGTTTATACCCAAAGCAATTTAAAAAATAAAAATGAAACAACTGAAACATTAAACCACTTACTACTCCTCCATTGAGCCCAAAGGTGGAGAGCTCTTGCAGGGGATGGACGCAGCATTGACACCAACCCCAAACTTCATGCCAGCAGCCCAAAGGAATTGCCAAAACATTTGTTCTGCTTAGGTAACTTTTTTCAGTGGCTCTGTGTCACAGCTCAGGAGGTTTAAAAATATTCCATGAAGGAAAAGGGATGAGCAAGGGCAACAGGCCTGGGACTGCAGTTTGTAATTGACCCTTGTGGTGACCAGACTTGGATGGGGAGTCCTGCAATGTTCAAGGTGAACTCAGGAAAAACCCAATTGTTTCCTTAATTCAGTGCTCAGGGTGAGTGCTGGGCCTGTGGTGGGGCCAGGTGGCAGCTGGCACAGGTGGAATGGCATGGAATGGCATGGAATGCCCTGCTGGAATGTTTGTCTCTGGGAATGCTGGGCTTCACCCTGGGAGTGAGCAGACAGACAGAACTCCGAACAAACAGACAGAACTCTGAGCAGATGGACAGAGCTCCGGGCAGACAGACAGAACTCTGAGCAGACAGACAGAACTCTGAGCAGATGGACAGACAGAACTCTGGGCAGACAGACAGAACTCTGAGCAGACAAATAGAACTCCGAGCAGATGGACAGAGCTCCGAGCAGATGGACAGAGCTCCGAGCAGACAGACAGAACTCTGGACAGACAGACAGAGCTCCGAGCAGACAGACAGAACTCCGAGCAGACAGACAGAACTCTGGGCAGACAGAGAGAGCTCCGGGCAGACAGACAGAACTCTGGACAGACAGACAGAACTCTGGGCAGACAGATAGAGCTCCGAGCAGACAGACAGAACTCTGGACAGACAGACAGAACTCCGGGCAGACAGACAGAACTCCGAGCAGACAGACAGAACTCTGGGCAGACAGACAGAACTCTGGGCAGATGGACAGACAGAACTCTGGACAGACAGACAGAACTCCGGGCAGACAGACAGAACTCCGGCAGCTCCACATCCCCACCGTTCACAATAGGAACTCATCCGTTTGTTTTCCAGATCCTAATGCAACCGTTGCCATAAGAACACAAATTATGTGTACATTTTAATGCATCTATGCTTCATAATTATGCATGGTTGTGTGCTGTTATAATTGACATAAAATATAAAACAGGTCAAAGAGCAGCTATTAAAACTATTTTTCATTTTGCTTCCTGACAGCTCCCGACATCAATGCCGACTGCATTTAATAGGACCATACAGGGAATGCAAAGATAGTTATATAATTTCAACCGTATTAAAGCCTCCACAACTTGCAACCTAATTATTTCCTGTGGTGTCTTGTTGTGAGCTGCATTACTTTATTTGGAATGTGTTCGGTTTCAGATTAAACAATTGGGCTACATTAAATTAGCATGAAGGGGGAAAATCATAAAACTTTTGGATGTGTTTCATAGGGGTCACTCTGTTAGGTTAAGAATTATCCCAGAAGCAATGATTTTCTGCCACTCAAGATAAAAAACAACGTTAGAATTGTGCTAATTCCATGCAGTTATTTTAATCACTGAAGTAAATTCCACCAAAGGCCTAAATTGTAGCTGTACCCTCTCTCCTGATCACAGAATGTCGGAGAGAATAAAAGTAAATTGAATAAAAAATAGATGAATTTATAAGATCATAGAAAACCCCAGACTGGTTTAGGTTGGAAGGGACCTTAAATCCCATCCAGTGCCAGCCCTGCCATGGCAGGGACCCCTCCCACTGTCCCAGGGTGTTCCAAGCCCCATCCATTGATGCCCCTCCTCTCGGTCCTGGCTGCATGCAGAGCGAGGAGCAGGGCCCAGACCAGCTGGTTTCACTCCTTGTTTGCCATCCTTCCCTTCTGGCCTGGCTGGGGGCTCCCAGTCCCCTGCAGGAGGCTGGGTTTCTCTCGGAACCCGTGCCAGTCTGTATTTTTTAATAAATCCTTTTAAGATCAGGTTTGGCGGAGAGGTCTGGTGTGGGCTGAGAGCTGCCCCTGGAGATGTCCATGCGAGCACTGCTGCCTCCTGCCCCAGAGCCCCTGCCCAGGCCCCAGAGTGCGGGGCGGGCCACGGCACCTGGGCTTGCCCAGAGCAGGAGGGGACCCACAGGGGTCCGCAAGTTCAGCTCTGTCCCTGCTCACCAGGTGTGAGCACCTGGGGGCCTGGGGGCCATGAGCAGGACTCCTGTGAGTGGGAGCTGTGCTCTGAGGGGGCAGAAGGCAGCGGACATCAGCTCCCCCTGCCTGGGGGCCCTGGCTCTGTGCTGCCCTTGGGGAGCGAGGGAGCCCCTCATGGGCACTGGCACTGCCTGGCCAGACAGAGCTGGGATGCGTCAGGGGACTGGCAATGGGCAGAAATGAGAGCCCTTTCTGTCCTAGGTGCCTGCCTCGAGTCCAGCCCGGGGGTGGAGGCTGAAAGTGATTGCCCAGTTTGTGGGGAATGAGGAATAAGAGCAATCCAATTTCCCCATCCCAGAGAGAACCATCAGGAAAGGCCCTGGTTAGCAGCTGGCAGGGAGGGCAGGGCTGGGGCTGCAGCCCAGGCTCAGCTCATGGAGGGGTTGGCTGTGGAGCATGCAGAGGTCTGTGGCTGTCCTTCCATCTCTCTCCAACAGACCAAAGGTCTCCTCTTCCCGGGAGAGATCTGTTGTGTTCTGCTGTTCCTGCCTCTGTTTGTGTTTGGGTTCTTGCTCCTGGTGATTTGCCTTTCCATGGCCATTTTCACAAGGCAGTCCCCATTTTGCACTTTTCCCAGAAAATCACAGTGAGCCCCAGAGCCCCTGGTTTCCCTGAGCCAAAGCAGGTTGCCTCTCTGCTGCCAGTGCTGGGGCTCTTCCCGAGGTCTGTGAAATTCACACAATTATTTAGTTTGGAAAAGCCCTCCCAGCCCATGGAGTCCCAGCTGTGCCCATTGCCCACCTTGTCCCCAGGCCCAGAGCCCTGAGTGCCACCCCAGGAGTTCCTGGGGCACCTCCAGGGATGGGCACTGCAAACCTCCCTGGGCAGCTCCAGTGCCTGAGCCCCCTTTCCATGGGGAAATTCCTGCTGTGCCCACCCTGAGCTGCCCTGGGCCAGCCTGAGGCCGTTCCCTCTGCTCCTGTCCCTGTTCCTGGGATCAAATCCTAAATCCCCCGGCTGTGCCCCTCCTGGCAGGGAACTCCAGGGATTCCTGTCCTGCTGGAAAGCCTGGCCAAACTGGGATGGGATCCCAGATTTGCTGATTTTTAGGGTGAGGGCTGCCCACATGAGGGGGTTTGGATGGCTGGGAAATCCTGGGGATCCCCAGGAGCAGAGGTGCAGGAGGACAAGGAGGGCTCTGAGCCCCAAATGCTCAGGCCAGGCCCAGGGCACTGCAGAAATGCAGCCAAATGTTCTCACTGCAACCCTGGCATCTACAGCTCAAAACATCTGGGACCTCCCCACGGGCCTGGCTGCTGTGCCAGGGCTGGAAATGGCTTTCCATGGAGGAATTGCCCCAAATCCACCCTGAGCTGCCCTGGGCCGGCCTGAGGCCGTTCCCTCTGCTCCTGTCCCTGGTCCCTGGGATGATCCCAAATCCCCATGGCTGTTGCCTCCTTTCCAGAGCCTTTTACCCCACTTGCTGCCCCTGAATCAGGAGGCTGAGCCCAGCTAAGCCTCCTCCAAGGCTGGGGATAAGCTGGGCTTTGGCTCTTCCATCCTCGAGCACAGCTTCACACTCCCAATCCTCTGAAGTGAAGATGGAGAAGCACATAAAAGCTTCGGATTCCATTAGTGTAAAATGTTTCAGAAAAGTGTTGAGCTAGGTAATTACCTTAATCCAAGCGCAATAGCTGGTCACAGCACCCATCAGATGAGCATCCAGAGCCAGATTTGAACACGCAGTCAACCCGAACAGAATTAGCTCGGCAATAGTGGCCCGGGTTTCTTAATTAGTTCTCTGCCACAGCAGCATTTAATGTTTGCAAAAGTCAAGTGCAAATTCTACAAGTGACACAGTTTGGGGAGGCTTTGGAGGTGCTGTGAGCCCGCTGCAGAGCCTGCTGGCCCAGGGGAGAGCTGCTCTCACTGAGCCCTCGCAGGGTCCCTCCAACTTCTACTGCCCCACAATAAAAAGTAATGGCATGATTAACTTCGTGGTAATAACCCATTGCATTCAAAACACACATTTAACTCCAATTCTCATTGAACTATACAGAAGCTGAAAACATAATGGCTTTCCCAGGCAGCTGAAGGCACAGTTTAGCTCACTGTAATTGGCTCCCTTGGCTTATCTCGGGTTAATAAAGTTGATGGGATTCATGAAAAAGCACCGTGGTCACTTAGCAATTGTTTAATTTCTGTAACACTATTTTTTGGGTTGGAAAATGATTGTTTTCCAGTGGTGTTAAATATTTATGCAATGTAATTGAGACGCCTGGCACAGGGCACGCTCCTGTTAAGCTCACAAATTAATAAATGACTGAAAAAATGGAAATATGAAATACCATTTCAAGTGTAAAAGACAACTTCTCAGCCCACAGAACGCCTGAGGGTTTGTGCCACTGCAGAGGATGTAAAATGCTTTGGCCCAGCAGAGGTGATCATGACCTTGCTGCCATTTGGGCTGGCCCCTCTGTGCTGGCTGGGACAGGCAGGTGACAACTTGAGAAACTGCCCTGGATGCTTGGGAAGAGAGAACAGCACCCGCAGGAGCTGCCTCCTCATGGGCTGGATCCTGCCCTGGTGGAGTCTGCCGTGTCCCAGCTGACGATACTGCCCTGATACAAGGGAAGATCTCAGGAGTGCACCTTCTTTAAAAACAGGAAAAACCACCAAAACTTCTAGAATTGGATATTTTGAGCAAGTAAATGCTAAAAGGGGCAGAAAAAGGGAAAATGTCTGAGATGTGTAGGAGAATTAAATGTAATTTGTGTCATCCCCACTATTCTTAGGGTTTTCCAGCTTTTAGAGAAACCAGGTGAGATCCAGCACAGGGGCTGTTGGGTGAGGAGCGGTGGGAGGCAGTGGGGCTGGCTTGGGATGGGGCTGGATGGAGTTGGGTTCAATGGGGCCAGGCTGGCTCGGGGCTGGCCTGGGTGGGTTTGGGGCTGGGCTCTGTGGCTTGCTGGACAGGGATGATGAGGAGTCACGGGCTGAGAGAGGCTGCCCTGGCCCATCCCAGCACATCCCAGCACATTCCCAGCACATCCCAGCACATTCCCAGCACATCCCAGCCCATCCCAGCACATCTCAGCACATCCCAGCACATCCCAGCCCATCCCAGCACATCTCAGCACATCCAGGTACATCTCAGCACATCCCAGCACATCCCAGCACATCCCAGCACATCCAGCACATCCAGGTACATCCCAGCACATCCCAGCTCATCCCAGCACATCCCAGCACATCCAGGTACATCCCAGCTCATCCCAGCACATCCCAGCTCATCCCAGCACATCCCAGCACATCCCGGCACATCCCAGCACATTCCTAGCACATCCAGGTACATCCCAGCACATCCCAGCACATCCAGGTACATCCCAGCTCATCCCAGCACATCCCAGCACATCCCGGCACATCCCAGCACATCCCAGCACATCCCAGCCCATCCCAGCACATCCCAGCCCATCCCAGCACATTCCCAACACATCCCAGCCCATCCCAGCACATCCCGGCAGCACATCCCAGCACATCCCAGCACATCCCAGTGCACCCCAGCACGCCCTGGGTTGGTGTCCCAGGTGTCCCAGGTGAGGGTCACCAGGAACCCCACCCCCTGTGTGGGTCTCCAGGAACCCCACCTGTCCCTGTGTGGGTCTCCAGGAACCCCACCTGCCCCTGTGGGGGTCTCCAGAGCAGTTTGCCTTGCCCCACTCAGTCCCTGCCCTGTGAAATCCCCCCACACACTCCAGGAAGGCTGAGCACAGCTCAGGGCTCTGGCTCGGCCATGGCCCCAGATTATGACATCTTTTGTCAAAGACACCTTCCAAAAAAGCACTGCAATTTCTGACAGAGAAATCCAATTGTCTTTTAAAGCAATATAACTGTGGTGCACTATCTGCCTCTGTGACCCCTCTCATTTCCTGGGGGGTTTGAGTGGAGGGCTCAATTTAAAACTGCTCCTGCTCTGGAGATGCCTTCACCCTGCCAGCACTGCCCTGCTACTGAACACTTGTGGGGCTGGCCCTGCATCACCACGGGCTCAGAGGACGTGGTGCAGCTCTACCCTGCCCCACGAGTCTCTCCTGCCAGCCTCCTGCCTCCCCAAATAACCAGCATCCATTGTTTCCAGCAGAAACATGGGTGTGCCGTGGTCTTTAGAAGGAAAATGGCACCAAAAGGAATCCTTAGGGATGCAGAGTTCCTTGGTGGGTGGATTTGGACACAGGCCCCCATGCTGGGCTGGGGCTCGGGAAGGGGCAGCAGACTGGGGGTGAGACTGGATCCTCCCACATTTACAGGGCACAGGGAGCCTGGCAGCACCAGCCCCAGAGCATTTCCCCTGGAGAGCAGGTTGGGATGGCTCTGCACTGCAGCATCTTCTGTGCCTCGGGCAACAGGGGAGGAGGTGCCAAGAAGAGACCAAAAACTCCACCAGCCCTCTAAGTGGGCCATGTGAAGAAGTGATCAGGTCTCAGGCTGGTGCCCAGCAATGGGCAGCCTCTGGGGGCAGGAGCTGATCACTTTTACCCTGAGTTTTCCCTGGCAGCTGTGACACGTCTGTGCCAGGCTCTGCTCTGTCCCAGGGTCTGTGCCAGCAGGCTGTGACTGTCACATGTGCCTCAGTAACAGGGTGGCACCTCAGCCAGGCTGCTGGCTGCAGTCACATTAAGTTCACTTCTGCCTTTCCAGCCTCGCTGCTCTCACTTCCCCCTGCTGAGGCTGGGCCTGGGGACATGAGGAAAACCCCACAGCAGTGCCACCAACACCAACGACCTCCCTGTCCCTGTCCCCAGCTGTCCAGCAGCCCCGTGGCTCCTGCTCCCTGTGGGAACACGAGGAAAACCCCACAGCAGTGCCACCAACACCAACGACCTCCCTGTCCCTGTCCCCAGGTCTCCACAGCTCTCCAGCAGCCCCGTGGCTCCCGCTCCCTGTGGGGACAGCAGAGAGGAAAGTGCCCTGCAGGCAGCCCAGACTTCGGGAGCTGCTGCTCTCCTTGGGTCTGTCCATGGAGAGCATCCTGAGGGACATCGCTGGTGACAAAGGCAGCTGTTCCCAGAGGGGAGCAGTGCCCAGGGAGGTTTGCAGTGCCCATCCCTGGAGGTGTCCCAGGAATTCCTGGAGGTGGCACTCAGGGCTCTGGGCCCTGGGACAAGGTGGGCATGGGCGCAGCTTTGACTCGATGGCCCTGAGGGTTTTCCAGCCCCAGGGATCCTGGGATCCTGTGGAAGGCACTTTAGATGGTCAGGTTTTAACAAACCCACACGAGGTCAGTGGTGCCAAGCACCAACCCACAGCCTGCCCCACACTGGCAATGTGACCCCTGTGTCCCCAGCCTGGTGTCGCAATGGCTCCTGCCTCTTGGGACAGCTTATAAAGACTGAAATATGAATAATGTCATTTGCTGTACATTAGTTATGAAGGTTTTGATCCACTGAGGCCACATCCAAAGATGTCACATCATGTTTGAACAGGTGACACAGTGAACCACAGTTCTCTGTTAAAAACAAAGGAGTGCAAGGCAGCACAGAGCTGTGCCACCTGTGCTGGAAAACTGGGACACCAGTGGGAACACAGGTGGGAAAATATATAAAGGGAGTTTCTGTGCAGAACTAACCACTGGTGGGGGTTCAGTCTGGGGTTTTGGTGTTCCCATAACTCAAACTGTGTTTTGCTCTAAGCTAAAGGTTACCTTTGGATGAAGTGTCCAGGCCAGGCTGGAAGCAGAGGGGCTGGGTCCCAGCAACACCTCCCTGCTTTCTGTGCTCATTCAATGCCTGTGTTTTCATAGCCCACAGAACACCCTCTCTCCCACAAACCAAAAAAAATAAAAGAGGAAACCCAGCATTTTAGGGTTGTTTTCCCACAGCAAATCACTGGGGACACACTTTGGAGCACTTTTGTCAAACACAATCTTGATTGCATTGCAGGGTGCCTGCAAGATCTGCCCAGCAAGAAAAACCAGAATAATCTGATTTTGCCACAGCATTTTGATAAAACAATTTCAGATGGAAACTCAACCCTCTTCCCACAGCATCATTTAATTCCCTTCTGTCCTGCCAACATTTACGTACGAGTACTGTGAAAAGTTGTGGCGAGTGCAGATAACTTGTCACTGCTTCAGCCCGGGTTTTTTCTGAGAGTTTTCCACGTTCTGGTGTTTGGGAGCTGCCTCCCTCCCTTGGCAGGTGAGTGACAGCCCGTGACAAAGCAGTCCCAGCCTCTCCGTGTGTTTGCTGCACGTTGCCATGGCACTGAGACTCCTCCACCAACAGCCATAAACAAACCGCATTCAAAAGAACAAAACCCAAACAATCCCTAATTAAATTAAAATCTGGCAGCAAAAATAATGTTTTCTCTCTAAATGTTGTACTGTTTTTCCTGAGCTGCTGGCTGTGCCTGCCCTGACACTGCTGTCACCTGTCCCTCAGCTTCAACCTTTGGCTCCGTGTTTCCTCAACCACTTTTGATCACAATCTGCAGTTGCTGAGGAGGTATCAGGTTTTCTTAGAAATAAAACAAATTCTCTCTGCTTCTGGGTAACACTTGAGAGGGCGAGAGGAAACTGCCCCAGGTTGTGCCAGGAGATGTTCAGATTGGATATTAGGGGAAATTCTTCACGGAAGGGCTGCCCAGGACAGGGTGGGGTCCCCATCCCTGGAGGGATTTAAAAGCTGTGTGGATGTGTCACTTCGGGACCATGGGGCAGTGGTGGCCATGTGCTGGGGGAACAGCGGGGCTCCATGGTCTCAGAGGGCTTTTCCAGCCCAAACCATTCCATGATTGCACCTGAGGGCCCCTGCACACCCCCCTGCCAGTGTGACCCCCCTGCCTGTCCCTTCACCCTCGCCCAGGCTCCGAGCTCTGCCTCTGAAGATCATTAATCATAGATATAATTTAATGACAGCTGGGTCGTGTCCCGCTAACTAAGTACACCTTGTTTGCCTCAAAATGCTAATGGCTCCTCTGAATCATTAATGAGGGACAATTGGTATGGAGCCTAATAATCGTGTGTGGTCTAGTTACAGATTTATTCATGGGAGCCCGAGCCCTTTGTCATGGTAAGAAGCAGCAGAATCAGGTTGTGCAGAGCAGCTCTGGTGGCCCAGCTCAGCACACCAGCTCCGAGTGTGCACATCAAACAGCAGGGGCACAGCTTGCCCAGAGAAATGTGAGAGCTGTGCGCACCCCTCTTGGCGTGGATTACACAACACTTTTCACGTCCTCCCATTGCTTTCACTGGGAATATCGGAGAAATCACCTATTTTTCAATGCAGAGAGAGTTTGTGCTGTGGTGGGCATGGGAGTGTCAGGGGCATCTCCTGCAGAGGGGTCATGGCATGGGACCCCCAGTGCTGGCAGTGCCAGGGGATCTGGTCCCCAGGGAAGCCTCTGCAGCTCCCGGGGGGGCTGAGCCTTCTCTGCAGGGAATATTGGCAGAGAAGGTTGGACTGTGATCTCAGAGTCTTCTCCAGTGCTGGGAGAAGCTCTGTGGAAGGGTCATTCTCAGGACCTCTAGCTGGTCAGAGTGACCCTCGAGAGGCATTAGAAAGTCTCTTTTCCTAGCCTGGGGGTGAAAGAAGGAGTCAGAGCTCTTCAGTTCTCGGTCTCAAAGTTGTTTATTGTTCCTTATCTATAAAATTCTTTCTCCTAACCAGCTGAGGTCTGTTCAGCAGGACAGACAGAGGCACTCTGCCTGCCCTGGAGTGATCTTACCTTTTGATACTAAAAACTACATGTACAATATTTACAATTACTGCCCAATGCCCATCACCTATGTTAGACAGTGAGCTTCTACTCTAAACCAATCCAAAAGTGCCAACATCACAGCAGAAGATGGAGGCCAAGAAGAAAAAGGAGAAAGGCTGGACACACCCAGCTCCTTCCATCTTGCCCCCTGAACCCCCCTTCTAAAAACCCCCAAAAATCTATTTTTCACCTTGTGATAAATTCACTATCATTCTATTTAATTTGTCATGGCTTGCAGATCTTCATATAAGGTTGGTAACTTGCTCCATGGGTCATAATCAAAGTCACAGGTGCCTTGGGCTCTGTGCCAGGGTCTGTGAGCCCTCTGGCAGGCTCCTGGCAGTCCAGGCCAGCCAGAGGGATGTCCTGAATTCCAACAGGTCCTGGTCTGGCAGAGCTGTGTGCAGCCAACCAGGCCACACTCCATCCGTGCCAGCCCAGCACTGCATCAAACCTTCCTGTGGGAATCCATAAATCAGAGGGGTTTGGGAAAGCTGCAAAGGGCAGGCCTCAGAGACAGCAGAACTGGGATTAGAGCCAAGCAGTAGCCATGAGATTGGTCAGCGGAAAAATTATTTAAAAAGTAGAAAAGCAAGAACAAATAGAACAATGGTCTGTGTATTAATGCTTGTCTCTAGAATAACTCCCTAAGGTGCTGAAAAGTTTATCTAGCAAGATATTAGGAAGTTCTAAGCTTAATAATGGACCTCTGTACATTGTGTTTTAAGGCTTACAAGTAGGTATTGTATTCAAAATAAGCAAGCATTGTTTAACCAAAGGTATGTGTGCTTATAGTGGTTGGATAGAACTACTGTCAATATGCTTTTGCTTTGAGTGATTGGCCAAAAAACTTATAAAGTGAGTTGTAACATTAAGTTCTTGGTCTGCTGCCTGGGATGTGAGCTGGTGGCATCTTCCTGTTGGCATTATAGTGCAAGAGTTCTATTGTCATTACATTGCAAAGACTCCATATCACTAGAGTTTTGTACCTCCTTGATGTTTCTTGTGGGCAGCTCCTATAGCACTGACCCTTCCTTGGCCTCACAGTAGCCAACTGACTCCAGTGCCCATCAACCAACTAATCCAACTCTTTTACACCACTCTTTTTATTGGCTACAGGTGTGGCCTGTTAACATCAGGCCTGCTCCTAATCTTTAGTAATTGGTTCAGCTGCAACTCTTTAGGGGATAAGATTACATTCTAGACCACCTTCATTTACCCATACTGTATCCCCCTACATCTTCCCACTGCCATAACCTCTTAATGAGAGTGATGCTGAAAAATAAAACCTCTCAAGGCACGTTCCACAGCAGCCCCGTCCCATTTGTGATTTGTACAGAGCCCTTGGCCGGCGACAGTTCCCCATGGGAAGTCAATGGCCCTGCTCCCAGGAGGGCCATTAGCCAAATCCCACTGACTCCCAGCAAGAGATGGGGCCTGAGTCTGTTATTGTCCTCTCCTGAAAAGGTCGATTCTCTGGGGAAGTTTCCACAGTGGGGAGGGACGGAGGCAGCAGAGCTGTGTGTTGGAGTGTCTGAGGCTGGGCCTGTCTGTGCCAGTGTCTGAGGGCTGGGCCTATGTGTGAGTGTCTGAGGCTGGGCCTGTGTGTGAGTGTCTGAGGCTGAGGCCTGTGTGAGTGTCTGAGTCTGAGGCCTGTCTGTGTGCCAGTGTCTGAGGCTGGGCCTGTGTGAGTGTCTGAGGGCTGGGCCATGTCAGGGCCATGTCAGGGCCTCACACAGAGCACCCTTTGAGCCCCGCGGGGCTGCTCAGGCTGGGGAACAGCTGCCGCTGGGCCCGTGGGGTGTTTTCCAGCTGCCTTTGAAAGTTGCCATTTATTGCAGTGTGTGTCACCACCCACCACTTCCCAGCCCTGCCCAGGCCCTGTGGACCAGGCAGGATGGAGAGGAAAGCACAGGGGCCATGGCCTGGCCAGCACGGCCCAGTGTGGGGAACACGAGGGGCTGTGGCTGGGGTGTGAAAAACACCAATCACTTGTGTTTAAAATGTTAAAAGTGTAAAAGTAATTAAATGATTATAAAAATAGCATTATAATGACAGTAATAATAATTTGGACAATTTGGATTAGGACAATATGAGAACAAAGAACAATATGAGACAATAAGAACAAAGAGTTATGGACATCTGGGTTCCTTTTTCTGGGCAAAATAAGCCCAGAAAAGGATACACATTAACAGAGGATTAACCCTTAAAAAAAATAACCTGTTGCATATTCATACATCTCATACATGATGCGTAAATTCCATCAAACACAGGATTCTGTTTGGTCATTGTCAACTTCTTCCTCTGAATCCTGACGGCATCTTCATGGCTGAGCAAGGCAGGAAGAAGTCCGTTTCTTTTGATAAGGGAGCAGTTAATTCTTTGTCTCTGAAAGATTTAGGTGTCCTGTGGCTGCTATCTCACTGCAAGTCCTTTCTTTAAAAAAGGTATCTTACATAGCATAGTTTCTATTTTTACATTTTTTTAAAACTATATTTAACACACTACTTAAGAAAATTAATACAGCATAACTTTCTAACATAACACATGTAATATTAATTTTAATATTTGTGAAAAGTCAATCATAAAATACACATCTTTCACATGGCGGGGACCTGGGCATGGCTCCTCTGGCCCACGGGACCTTGTGCCCAGCCACGGGGACACCTGGGCAGGTACCAGGACACTGTAGGTGTGAGAGATGAGTAATGCAATGATTGACTCTCACCATTAACAGACAAATATTATGTAGAAAGTTTAAGGAAAGTTTTATAGATTTATAGCTATGTTTTACCCCCTTGTGTTGTTATCAAGGGACAGCCGGGGTTGGGACATTTGGGAGGCTTGGCTTGTCACTGTGGCAACTCCTGACCTGCAATCAGGATTTGAGGAAGTGACCTCCACCACTGGACAGCAAAGGAGTCAATGGACAGAACCTTGGCAGGGGCTAAAGGGTTAAAAGGCCAAACCTCCATTGTGTGGGGGAGCACATGCTGGGGAAAATCCTCTGCTCCCAGCGCCTTAACATTTTCTCTGTTCAGTCTGCTGTTGTATTTTTGATAAGGTTTAATAAACATTTCTAAATTTATGAAAGTGAGCAGCTATTTCTCACAGTGGGAACAGAGCCTGGCTGCCCAGGACACGCTGCTGGGACCCAGGTTTGACTTTGACCCTTCTCCAATGCTTGTGCAGCATCCAGCTGGGAAAGAGCCTGGGGATGGAGAAACCAGCAGGCAGGGCCTTCTCTGGATGGTTTTCATCATCTACAAACACCTCTTTTGGGGGTTGGCTGGACATTCCATCCATGGCATAGCTGAAATCCTTCTGCTTTATATTTTCTCCTTCCTCATATTTGCCCTCAGCTGAATTTGGCAAGTAGTTGGCAAATAATTTTGGCTGGTGAAGTTTTCCTTTTATTAATTAATCCATCCTCCTGCAAAACTGCTCACTGCACCTGCCAGTCTCCCTTTTCAGGATCAGTTTTCCAGTCTTACTTGGCCTGAGGTTGGAGAAGTGTCCATCCATCCCAGGCCTGAATTTCTGTGTTTTCACTGAGGTGAAAAGAGCAGACATGGTTTTCCAAGGAGCCCGTGACTGAGGCTCTGCTGAGCTAAATGAATGCTCAGGAAAACCAGTGAATAGGAAAATAATGGAGTGATCCAGGATTTATAGCACATCTCAGAAACATCTCAATAAATTCCAGGATCCTCTCTGCATCAAGGATGAAGTGTTTCAAGGAATCTGATGTAGAAATTCTTGTTCTTAAAAATCTGCTGTTTCTCTAA